>JAODKE010000038.1:4720330-4737072 GCA_026779605.1 Mormyrus hasselquistii
TTTAGATTTTTTTAGATTTTATAGACATATATATATATATATTATTCATAGACCGAAGGTTACTGAAATACTGTGATTATTTCAGAACACGAGAAATTAAAAACCGTACTTCAGTTTCTTTCTGGTGATTCTTGGTGCCGTGATCCTGAATCCAGGTAATGGCAGCTTATTTTCTGAGCGTGGGCCCACGGCACCCTGGGAAATTACTGGCGAGCAGAGACTAACCCCCATGATGGACCAGCCTTTTGCAAAATGAAATTCATGCTGAACTTTACCTACAGAAAACATGTAGGAATTTGGCGAAAAAAACAAATGGAAGTGTAGACTTCCCTGTGGCGACAGCGGGGGGGAGGGGGGGGGGGGGAGACGAATCGTCTGAAGGAGACCGTTATTTACGCAGTGAAACCCGAGTTAGCCAATGAGCTCTTGGGATCCTGAGGACCCATTGGGACAAACCCAGTTGTGCTGACATTCATGTTATTGCTAAACCTGATTCTGGACCACATGGGAGAGAGAAGGAGGCAATGGAGAACCACACAGTGACCAATCATACCTCAGCTGTGGTCATGTGACCACAGAAACTGGGAGGTACTAGAGTAGTTGGGCTGTGTGCCGTGTCCGCTGATGTCTGTGGGGGAGGTGACTTCAAAGCTTCACACTGATAATGCTGTCAGGCTTCAAGGACCCCCTGACCTCCTTACTCCTGCTGCCCCAGTGATTTTGGGCCGAGAGTGGACACGTATCTGCAGAGGAGAACGCGACAAGCCTCCTCACGCGGCTGCCTGTGCAGAAGGACTGCAAAGGAACGTTAACTCAAAGCCAGATGGTGAAATCCGTCACTAAAGTGAACCCGTTACGCTGCTATAGGCACATTCGGAACTATTTTTAAATGAAAAGCAACTGCTAGAATAATGACAGGACAGATATAATCCGATAAACAATAAACATGTTCAATGTTTGCACAACACACCTTGATAAAGATGCAAATTTGATGAGGGCATTCTCCATTCTCTGGAAAACCATGCTCCAATTCGGGGACTGAAAACCTCACCCAGCGGGCTAAAGCAGTACTCTAGATGTCACAGAAAATATTTTAATGTCCGCTTTAACCTTAAAACCCAATTATGGGAGATAAGGAACTGCTAAGTTGTTTGGGGACTTTTAAACCTTGTTGGCAGAGTATCAGTCCCTCTCCCCCTCTCTCTTCCTTTCTCCCTGTCTCTCTCTCTCTGTCTCTTTCCGTGCACGGAGAGGTTTTACTACACTGCTGTACATAAAAACATAACTACGTGAGAGCCTCAAGTACCAAAGACCAGAAGAAGAGGACCAGGAGCAGACGGATCATCCTCACCTCCATACATTTCCAGGTGGTTCTGGCCTCGTACTTTCTGTGGGTCCGCTGTGGAGGTGCCACCATCCAGGCAGCAGGCACAAAGGATTTCCCACAAAAATGGCCGAACCCAACCCAAACATCTGTATATTAGGACTAACTCTGCACCCTGGACGTCTCCCTGCTCCCAGGACGGCTCGGATTCCAGGTGTGTGCAGAAACTCATCTACAAACTTCTTTTAACGATGAATGACCTTTCCTGCATTTGTTAAATTAGCCATGATTTGGCGCAGTGGATGATGTGCGTAAAGTGTGTAAGCCACGTTGAGTCGCTGAACTGAGAGAATTAGGGAGGTAAGTACTGTACACACAGGGGTGAGGGAGCACCAACATACAGGAGGTGGATCTCTAGACCTCCATCTCCTGAGCGTAAGCCAGACACCACCCGCACAGACATGGGAGAATGGGACCTGAGCGTTTGAGCTGCTTTTATTTATGTTCAAGGCATCCAAGGAAGGTTATGGGTGATAACGCACCAATGTGAATGACATGAATTTGATTTGTGTCTTTATACAGCCTCCTTCCCTTCCTGTCACCAGTCCCCTCTTCATGTGGCGCACCCTAATGCTTCAATTCCAATCAGCAAAGCCTGATGGGTAATAACAAGGCTAGGAAGTGAGAATGCATTAAAAAAATTAAAAAAAAACATTTTTCAATAAATCAATTAAAAGCCTGCAGGCTTTACATCTCTCCCCCCCCACTCCCACCCCCACATAAGATTGGGTTTTCTTCCCAAAATGATTTCTTCTTCTGATTCATACTGGCCGATTTGTTTACCGTGCCTGGATTCCTTATCATCATGGTGTGCCGTGATCTGAGGAGAGATTTCAAGGTTTCCTGGCTATGGGAGAAGCTAAAGGTCTTCTGGTGGGTCACCTTCTCCTCCTCGTTAGATCTGCCTTCAGCAGATCCACCTTAAGTTCTCCGGCAGGCTTATGGAGCTGTCAGAAGTCACGAACAATGGCGGTATTATTAGCAGCAGATTCTTAAGGAAGCGTCACGGCGGTATCTACCTCTTTGCTGCCAACCTGTTGCTCAGGGAACAGAATTCTAATAGGAAGAATAAATCTGTCTGTTCTGACACAGCCTTCACTCTGAAAGGCAGCCAGACGTCTCGTCTATGGAGACGGCGTTTGGCGGGGCACAGCCCCCCCCACCGCAAACGCTCTCCTATTCTCATTCCTGTGGTGAAAGCCCGCGAGGTACAGAGGTTGTCGGATGCAAGGAGAACACCAGAGATCAGACGGTACATCGGAGACCCAGATCTGACACCTAGGTACCGTGTCACAGACACGCCATCTACTAGCGAGGCCCAGTGCCCCAATGGGGCTTCATTCTTACTCTCTTAACTCACCGGCCGGCAGGGACGCTCATTCATATGAGCTTTATCGATGTGCGTCAGAAGCCATTAGCGCTCAGCATGATGGCTGCGTTCCTGCTAACTCGTGTTACATGAATACCTGCATGAATTTGGGGGGGGTTACAAAAGTGTCTTGTCTTTTGAGTTCCGTTTCGTCCGACGGGTCTTCAAAGCCGAACGTCCTTCCATGCGTCCTGCTAAGAGCAGCCGGCCTGGCAGGTACCGGTGCCAGAGTGACAGATAGCAGAGGTCACACTCTGGAGATTTATGATGCGGCAGCTGACCGCTGACGGTGTGCCAGAGGACCAGCGGTGACTGTGCCCGCTCGTTGGCAGGATCTCTCCATGGGAATGCTGTCCTCATGACTTTCGGTGGCAGCGAGATCTCACACCGGGATGTCATCTGGGATCACGGTCCATTACGAGCCCAGAGGTGGGGGTGTCCTGACCAGGTGACCATAACAGTTATGTAATGCACCCGTCCCTTGTTCCGGGAACTTGTGTTAACTGCTGTGCATAGACTTTCCCCACCAAAAATCTCATACAGTTCCTAATGTGAAAAAGTGTCTTTCTGTTCCCTCATTTCCTCTCCTCTTCCACTACATTTCCGGTAGAACGAACAACGATCTCTTCCTCCTCAAACCCCGAAGGATAGTAACCGTGGAAACGGCTCTAAAAGTCACATGTCCATTTGAAATGACATCAAAGGGCTTGACGTGGGAGCAGGCAGGCCTTCCGCTCCTCTTTGCAATGGCAGTGTTTCCCCGACCGGAGCCCAGCGGTGTATTTCAGGTTCCGCTTTGACTTGCTTTAACTGTCACAGCTCTGACCGCTAACTGATATTGACAGGTGGCCGTTATTCGGAACAAAGCCCCCCAAACTCGTCCCCTGCTTACTTAAGCGAGGTACGTCCCCATCAAGGTGGAAGCTCACCTTCAGCAAGGGCCGATCCCTTTGCAGCGGTGGACTGCGGCCAATCACACGCTTTATGATGCAAACGGAGCGCGAGGACAAACACTTATGCGGCAGCGCGGCGTGTTGGCGTCAACTCCTCCGAGAAGAGTCAAGCGATGATACGCGGCGTCTGCGATGTGACTCGGGCCGACACTCAGGGATAAAAATCTGACTGGATAATGTTGCACCTTGGCTCCAACAAATTCCACCGTCAGTCTGCATCCTTTGATTTACCTTGACGGAGGTGGGAAGATGGAGGAGCCTGCATACCAACATGAGCGGTCAGGATGGGGACATTCAATCAAACTCGGCTGCGGCTTAATGAATCTAGAATCAATTAGGCCTATTGTTCCAGGCCACTAATCGGCAGAGCTAATTAATACAGCTCTGAAAGTATATCATTCACTCAGAGATGGTTTCCTTGTACCCGCTGGGATGCTTCCATCCCACTGGAGGGTCTTTGGGACACATCAGAGCGCAATGAACAGTCACACATTTAGACGTGCACCTCTCCTCTGCAACATACCCCGACGTTACAGCCTGACAGATAGTGGGGAGCAGAGGGCACATACCCATGATCCTCGAGCACCCACACAGGGTCTCCGGTACTTTTCTGGCAGACTAGCTTCCCACAGGTACTCCTATCACCGCCCGTGAGAGGGTTTGCGGCGCCACCTGGGGAATCTTCCGACAGACAGGTGACATCCATTCCCGTGACAGTGTGCAAAAAGGTAAAACAGGGACCTTTGCCTATGGGGCAGCACATTTCCATGAAAGCAAAAATACAGCTCTGAGCAAAGTGGCATGGAGGACCACTGATGGCACGTGAAGGTGTCACCTGATTGGACAGTTACGGGGAGGCGGTCAGACATTCTCATCCCTGCTTCCTCTCTTGATACACCCGATTTCTGACTCCATCCCATCAAAGACACCCACAGCGTCTCAGTTTACAGACCCTTTATTATCTTCCCCCAGTCTGTGGATGACTGATCAACATCTACATGCTCTTTGTGTGTCCCCTTTGCTGTAGACACATCCCACAGTGCCATCTCGCTCAAAGAAAGCCTTAGGTAGGTAGATGGCTCACATATTATCTGACAGCAGGATTCAAAATAAACCTCAAGGCTCAGACTTCATTTAAGACTTAAAACTAAGCTGGTAAAACTAAAGGTCTCATTCACTACTAGAAAAACTGGAAATCCTGCTAATCTGAAACGTCAAAGGATCCCGTTTATTCTCCGCGACCAGATCTCTCTTGTAAAGCCCTGTGTATCTCGAACGTTCTCGGTACTGCAATGTTTGTTTTTTTGACTCAAATTGTTTCTTTTCCATCCTAAGCAGCCAACCGAATCCTAACTGTGTTTATTAAGTCAGTCCCGGGCTGAGGAACGAGTCGGAAAGTACCTTTGTGCCGTGAAAAGATTATGTGCTTATTTAACACTGTTTGGCCATTTCCAGCTGTATCTCCCCGTCTCCCCACACGCTCCTCTCGCCATGGCTGTCCATCACACTAACACTGCCATCTCAGCGGGACTAATCACAACCCGGAAAACGGAAACAGGTACAGCAGAACCTGCTGAGAATCTCTGCTCTCCCCAGATTCCCTCTGGAAGGAGGGCTGGTACGTAATGAGATGTGCGCCACAGAACATGAACATGAACAAGGAGAGAAGGCCACAGGTCCCTAGACCACAAGGCACCGGGGAGCCAAATCTCCCTTCCTAACTGTACACCTGGACCAGCTGGACCCGATCCTCATTTGCACTCATTGTCTTAATAAGGGTCAGCTGAGAAGGTGCTGGAATGTAAAAATCTGTCACTGTGAGCTGGGGAGGACACAGGAACCGCAGGAAGGTGGTCGACTTCCAGCACCAAGCTAACGTCAGCCCCCCCGGCCTCTGCGCCCCAACGTCTCTGTGCTGGTGGAGAGACTCAGAGCCAGCTGAATACAATGTGGCTCACAACAGCGGAGGTACCATCTGTTTCCGCTTCATTTGGATCCGATTCCAGTTAAATGGGCCTCGTCAAGCTCCAGATCCCTAACTTCTCCCTCAGAGTTGTGCAGGGGGGGGTCTGTTATCCCTTTTCTGTTTTCTCTGTTGTTAAAAATAACGGCACCTCTGAACCACCCCGCACTCTTCATCTCGATTAAACGTCTCGTCAGACTCTGAGGGGACAGCGCAGAGCTAAGTAAAGGCCTTCGCCTCGTCCCGCTAGTGACGGCTGTTTGTGTGCTTTTACCATTGATTACTTCAGAAGACTCTTCAGGACTTAATTAAGCCACTATGTATAACGAGCTAACAGGAGCCACAATGCCTTAGGGAATTCAGTATATATTTGCCGGGGCAGAACAAACAGCAGCAGCTGATATTGAGTTGGCTTTAGGGAGTATGTAAGAGGCCTTAGAGTCGGTGCTATAAAAACTGCTTTAATTACGTATGTTACAGAGGAAGGAAACCGGAATGATGTTTTAAAGGGATGTTTCTTCTAGGAGAAAGCTGGGTGTGGGAGCCGGGGGGTGGTTCTGGATCTCGCGGCCGCCCGTGACAAATGTGCTCCCCGTCAGAGTCTCATTAATTATAAAAATTAAAATGAACAGTGAGGCAAAACACAATCCGCCAAACTGGGGGAGGCTCTGCGGGCAATTAAACGGGCACATTTCTCAGCCTCCTCGCTGGATCACTGCCGGCGCCCCCCCAAAAAAATAAAATTAAGACAGTAGAAAGAAAAGAGGCAGCAGATGTTAAATGTCACATAAATTATGCCTCTATGGTGGCAGCCTGCGCAGGGGGACGCTCATTCCTCCAGGGGGCGCTGATCCAAGGGACGGGGTCACACATTCAGGGCCCCGTTTGTGACTCCAGCACCATGATTGAGCAACATTGCCCTTGCAGTTACAGCCATGTTTTCTATGCGTTACACAAGACAGCTGTGAGGTGTGGGTGGAGCTGTTCAAGGTCGGGTTGCGGTTGGGCTCTGCTTTCTGATGGCTCCTCCCCCCCGTTACACCCCACCCCCCCCCATGCCAAATCGAAAGCGGGCCTCCCTTAAACGGACGTAACAGATGCAGGTGATATTTAGCAGCCCAACCAAGCAAAGATGACTAATGAGCGAACAGGAGCTATTAATTCATTAACTGCACTCAACAGCGGCGTCGATACCACAGCACAGATGAAAGCATTTCAAAACCTGTGTCTGTTTCATGTCTTAAAGAGTTCAGCCACCAGTGAGGCATAAACTGATGCTGAACGGGCATCTCTGACACCTTGTGCAGGTGAGAAACGGACCCATGGCATCCAGGGCTGGGTGCCGGGCAAGAGGGATGGGATCCGGGGCTCGAAGTGAGCTGTCAGATGGCTGCAAATCTATTTTGGGCCAGGAGCGAAAACCGCGACGTTCGCATCCAATGACCTCACAGCAAAGCTTCGTCGGGTAATCCTGAGCACTTTATGCTGTGTGTGTGGAGCCCGGGCCTTCAGCTGAAATACGTCGTCTGGAGGAGGACGTGGTCGTCTGAATCTTCGGTGACATTCGGGCCAATGGGAGGGTTTGCCAGTGGAACCGGCAGGTTAACGTGGGAGAGAAAAGCCCCCGGTGTTTAATTGCACCTCGCAGATGGGCCATGTCGCAGGGTTCTCATTATGGGAGGGGCAGAGGAACTTCGGTGGGGGGGAGGGGGGTGGTTCTCCAGGGGGAGCAGAGCACTGAGTGGCAGTGTATCTCCCCCCGGGGGTGCACTGTGATCCCAAATGCAAACAACACGTGGAGAGAGGCTGGGCGAGCGAGAGAGAGAGACTGAAGACAGGTATTACTACAGCAGCGGGACAGTGAGGGAGATTAATGACCCCGGCTCACACGGCTGTCGGCAGACGTTGAAAATTATTACACCCCTGGCTTCCTGCGTCTCCCGCACGAGGCTCCTACTGCATGTGTGATCCCCCATGATCCAGAGAGACAGACCAGCAGATGACAGACAATTGGTAAGGATGTTGCGGGAGACCGTCGAGCAGACGTGCTCGAAAATCTCCTCCGATGCTTGTAAAACGTTAATAATCCATGTTTTCACTCCCTTTAGGCTGAGAGCAGAGCTGTCACTAGGGGTTACTGTAACCGAGGCAGCGCTCACCTTCATCACGGTGCTGCATTTCCTTTTCCTGTCTCACACAGTGATGCCTGATGGCTGGGATGACGTCACCATCAAAACGCCTCATTCAGCTGTTTATCACAAAAAATACGCAGAGTAAATGGTTCCCGTGGCGGGAAATTGCTGTTTATCCACTGAGGAAAGTTCTTATAATATGCAATAATATAACAATACGGGACAACGGAAAATGCATCAGGGCAGCCCACTCTGTTCAGATGATGCCTTTGTTTAAAGGTCTTACCGTTTACCTGCTGCTGGATGGACAGAGAGAAGGGCTGAAGGGGTCCAGTCCAGGGCACCTCTAATCTTCTACGGCGATGTTACCCAGTCCGCATGGTCCACATCTTTGCTCCCTCCCTGCTCCCTATTGGCAAAAACTGAAACGTGGACTGTCTGTGGATCAGACTGGGAAACAGTGCTGTACAATGATAGATGTGTGCAAAACCATCACTCTCTGATGAGTAGACAGACAGACAGAGGCAGGAGGCACGAGATTAAGGCTTCTCAGGTCGCAGAACAGGCAGCTGCCCCAAGTCTCCGAATTACCTGCATTTCGGAGGAACTGAATCGATCGCCCGTTTTCTAGCTGGGGGGGGGGGCATCTTAAGTAAAGCTCTGCCTAGAGACCCTGTAAAGGTAGAGCAATTCCTGCTTGATTGGACGAATAAATATGATTCAAGACATGAGGCAGATATTTTTTTGTTAATACCTGTGGTTTTAAAAGACAGAACCATGCTGTGCTCAGCAGACTGTGCAGACCTCCGTGTGAACATGTTCGAAAACCCACATTAACAAAGCTCACGGTGGTCCAGCTAAGGCTACCATATTTGGTGAGACGAAAAAAGAGGACGCTCTGTCACTCGCAAAATGCCATCAATATAAAAAGTTCAAGTGAATTCACTTCCGGGAACTACCTGGAAGTTGACGTCACTCGTGTGCAGCGTGACACGTAGGGATGTGCATGTCGTTTTTAAAATAAACGTGTGCACGAGCCTTGCAGACGGCGTGTGATGATACTGACTGGCTGTATATTGAAAGTTGGTGCCTTTCCCTTCCCTTGGTGCTCCACCGTAACCTGTAACACCGGTTCATGCGGGTTGCAGCATCAAACCGGGACAAACCGTGGATTATTGAAAAACCGTCTGGACAGGGGCCCGAAAACAGGACGTGTCCGGCGGAAACCCGGATGTATGGCACCCTTAGGTCCGGCATCCCTCAAGATGAAAAGCTGCGCCGTCCGTGAGTCACATCACCAGCAAAAGGTGATCCTGTGGCAGACGCTGTTCAGCGGCTCAGATTTAATAGGAGGAGCTTTGCTGATTATTCCTGTTCAGGGAAAAGAAAAGAGGAAGTAAAAATGGCCGCTAACTGATACATCAGAGCCTTATAAAAAACAGGAACGAGAACCATGCATCTCTGTAGCTGTTACCATGATGAAGTTCTACATGTTATTTGTTCAGTTCGTTAAAAAAGACGTAGACGCTTGCCTTGGGGGGCTGCAAAGCGCTCTGTTGATTTTCCTTTGGCAGATAATTAGCTCTGAAGTGATGTCAGAGGACGCGGCTGTGACAGGCTATGTGAAGGCTGCCAGCCTTCCGTTCCACGTTATTGCAATTACTGCAGGGTCGCAAATATAAAATGCAAATGCCACGTCTCTGCGCCTGACAGAGGTCAGCCTGGGGGTGAGCTTTCCCCATGAATTTCCTTAAAATGTCTTTACTTTTTTTAATTTTTTTGGGCACATTTACATATTTTAATGGGTGGTTTCCATAGGAGACACTTTCCACTGGAAAAAGGAAGCTATCCCATGCTGATACCAATGAATAACAAAAAAATTAAATAATGTCACTTTAATGCAAACCTTCAGAAACGCCTTCCAAACATCTTACGTAGACCTCGTGTGCCAAAGGCAATACGAAAGCCGCTAACAGGCAGACACTAATCTCATCTCTCCTGCACCACTCGTGGTCTTACTGCCGTATAAATCCTTCATTTTGATGCACAGCAACTTAAGGGGAATAAAAATCAACATATCAACATGGCTGCCTTCAAACTCAGTATCAGATTAAATTCATTCAGGGGAGCAACTGCACTTGAAATGTAAATTTGCTGGAACATCATAACCCTTCTAAACTCCACTGAAAGTAAAGTACGGGCTTGTAGAAAGTTCATGGGAATTTAGAAACACAAGATACTAATGAATGAGAACTTTACACCTCTCTTTCTCTCTCTCTCTCACACACACACACACACACACACATAGTCTTTCACAAGAGATACATAAATAGCCCAACGCTATATTCACTGCTGTCATTTCCATCCCCTTTACTCACCCAAATAATTTGAATTACACTGGGAACAACCCAGAGGATTGTGGAAAAAAACAATATGCTGATTTGCATAGCCACACCTGTCATGATCCGCTCCGTACGATCCTCCCGTGTGCCATGCCCCCTCATTTCCCATGTGTATTTCCCTGATTGTACTCGCCTGTTGCCAGTTAGTTTCTACTTGTCCTGTGTATTTAGTCCGCGTCTTTCCCCAGTATGTCAGATCAGTCATTGTGAAGTGTCATGAATGTTCGTGCCTGTCTCCGAAGAATAAACCCCGTTTCCCCGTCCGTCTGGCTCGATTTGCCTTCTTGCCCGCTTGCTTACCCAGCGAATGTGACAACACCCCACACAAATTATCTATTTTTTCCCTCCAGAATGTGCCAGCGGGCATCACACCCAAACTGTGACCCGGAGAAAAGAAAGTCATCCAAAGTGCCAACTAAATAAGTGTGGTGCTTTGAGTGGGATGGACACCGATGATGCTGGGCCTCCAGACGAGGTGGGCACAAGGACCCAAAGCCTGACTTGGAAAGTGCCTGATTTGCCAATTACAAACGGTCTCACTTTCCAGAAAGAAAAGATTGGGAATGTGGGCTCCTTCAGACATGGTAAAAAAAATAAGAGAGAAAAACTTCATGCCAAATGAATCTCTCACTCTGTGAGTTAATTAACAACAGGTCAGAGGATTGGCGGGTAGAAGAGCGATGACACTGAAACGCTGGGGACTCGCGACAGCCATTAGCATCAGTGGAGAGCACTCAAGGACGGCGTGGAGCAACTGGGAAACAAGCCTTTCAAAGCCACCTTTCCACTACATCTGTCCTCTCTTCCCGTGAGGTGTACACACAAAGTGGGGGGGAGCTCTCACAGCCGACGGATGGTGGAGTAAAAGGTGGCAGGGCGGCATTTTCTTTCCAGTCACTGTGCTGGAGTGTCGCATCCATAACAAGGCAAACCGTCCTGAGTCATTTAACTGCACTTACTTCACTGAGACCTGGAAGAGCAGCCGCTGGAAAAAAATGGCATGTTAATAGAGATGCTCAGAGTCTGACTTATCAGGTGACTTGTCAGGTGACTTATCAGGTGACTCTGCGTAATAGTGGGCATGGGTTGGACGAGATGGGACAGAGACTCAGGTCAGCGGCAAAATGACCTGACAAATAGCAAATGAGAGGCTTAGAAAGGCACCTCACTCCATCGACTGCAATAAGCCAAGCTAATACGATCACCTATCAGAACCTGTTTACAGACAAGAGGCTCAATGCATTTGGGGAGCCACGAGCGACAGGAGACGTTGCTCTGACTTCTGCTCAAGTGCAAAATGACCCTCGTTCAAAACGTCACTCACTTTGACTGAAACACAAAGAGACCATTTGCGGTATGTAAATGAATCAAGGTTAAAACCTCAGGACTTTTAAATACCAATAAGGCAGTTTGTCTTGAAGCTAATTAACTCAAACATGGTCAGTCACGACATTTACAGCCGCAAACTACAGATGAACCATTCACGAGGGATATATTAACGGATATATTAAATTACCTGCTACACTTCACGCTGATTTACAGATTCTACTTTGAATGAGGTTCAGAGCATTGAATATTCTACAGAACATTTTTCAAAAAAAAAAAAAAAAGGCAGAGAATTAGCTGCTGGCTCATGAACTGAGAATCCAGAAGACACAGGACAGGCAAGTAGATGCAAACGTGTCACAGAAACATCCGGAAACCGGCCACAACCCTGGAAAAACCTCAGACTAACTGAAGGTCTGGTGAAGTTTAGAACCCATTATCACCCCTTGGGTTCTTCACATAAAGCACTCCTTCCATATCAGGACTATTCTGTCCTTCTCTGAAAATCCCAATCTAGTTAGACAGCGACTCATTCAGGACTGAGCAGAAGTGACCCCAACATCCTGCCTCATATACGAATGCGATTTGGCACATGGCTTCACTCTTTTGCTAATTAGAAAAAGTTTCCACCCATCCTCGCTCTTGTCTCCACGCCAGATTCCCTCTCATCATTTCTCAGTAGAAAACAAACGAGGCGATTTGCCAGATAGAGGTTATTCTGTACCACTCACCCGTCTCGCTGAATTATGGGATAGATCACGCTGTTCTTCACTGACTCTGTCTGTTAGAGCCAAAAGGGACGGCTGGCACTTATTCTCCATGAGTCTGAGCAGCTACAGTTACTGTGAAATCAGTACATTTAAAGGAACAAAATCGTCATCATCAAATATGCAGTCGGTTCACCTGAGAATTGCGCTGTTAATCTGCATAAAGCGCTCATTTTACAGTAATCTCGTGAATTTTTTGGCCACTAAAAGCGCCCTGTCATATCCTTGAGCAACTTGACCTCTAAACTTTGGAACACTAATATTTATGTTTTTCCAGTCAGGTGCAGTTATTTCGACTTGGAGAAACTCAGAAATGCACAAAGACACTGCGAGATTGCATGTTGAACGTGTTAATTAAACAGTCTTCCCTGCTAAACTGACGCCTCCTGCATTACAGAAATGCTCATGGGAGTTTTACTAATACAAAAATGTCCTGGGGGGCAAAAGGAAAAATGATTGGTTCAGAGAGATTGTAGAAGAAGTGGGCCCAAGCAACTAGAGGAAGTGGGATCAACCAATCAGAAATCTTGGCCCTGCCTCCCCCAGTTGCTTGGATCCACCTCCTCTACAATCTAATTTGTTATCTCTCTGAACCAATCATTTCTCCTGCCCTCAGAACATTTTTGTGTAAATGAACGAGTTTTGTCATTAATTCTTCTCAAGATTTCTGCCCTCTTAATCCAGTGGAAGAGCACCAGTAAAGACTGGCATCAGCTCCCCACGGCAGTGACAGTAGGAGCTACAGCCCCCCCCCCCCCCCCCCCAAAAGGTGAAGCCAGCTGAATGATCAAGATACAGTTATTATTGTACACTGTCATGTGTGACCTCGCGGCTTGACAGAGAGGACATCTAACCTTCTGACCTTCTGGGTCGATATAGTGCTCATCCCTCAGAAGGTCAGCAGCACATCTAATTCTGCACTGATCTGCATTCTGGGTCATTTGGTCCTTGAATTCATCACCACTTCATCGAGCCCAGGTGATGTATTTCCTAACCGTATACGGCTGTCGCCACTAAACGGTGATGGGAGATTGTGGAGCAGGACTTGTGGAGTAGTAGTATTATCCTGGGACAGCACAATGAGTAGCACTGTTGCCTCACACCACTGGATCCTGGGTCTGAGTCCCCACCATGGATCCATGTGTGTGGAGTCTGCATGTTCTCCCCGTGTCGTCATGAGGTTTCTGTCAGGTACTCCAGTTTCCCCCCACAGTCCAAAAGTATGCTGAGGTTAATTGGAGTTACCAAATGTGTGAGTGGATGGTGTGTGAGTGTGCCCTTGGTTGGGTTGGCCCCCCCATCCTGGGCTGTTCTCTTCCTTGTGCCCAAAGGCTCTGGACCCCATGCAACCCTGAGTAGGACAAGCAGTTTCAAAAAATGGATGAATGGATAGTATTGTTCCAAGTTTGTTCAAATGTGCAGCTGGCATTGTAGAAGATTGTTATCCTCTTTCAAATCATAAGCCTGGCAGATTCACCAGTTACTGTCTCCCACAGGACTTAAACACCTTGTGTTTTGCAGAATATACACAGGTAACCTAGAATTACATCAGCCTGACAAGCACTGATGGGGCGTGACCTGTAACGGGTGCCTCCCATGTCGACTAAAAAAAATTCACAGGCCCATAAATAACAGATTACAATGAAAAATAAATGTTATGCATTGAGGCTAATATGTTTAACAGAAAGTCAGCTACACCTTTGCAGACCATCTGGATTTTTATAGACTTCAGCAAGCGATTGCCAGCAAGCTACTTCTAAAACATGAGCAGGTCCCGCCTTGCTGGTGAAATTTTTCCAGCTTCGGACTGCAGTTCATCCCAATCACTGGATATGAGCTCCTCTTTCCCAATGATAACACACGTAACAATGCGAGTGACTGTAGCATCACTGTCTACATATCAAGAATCGTTAGGGTACCAGAGGTAGTGGTGGCTGGTCCGAGAAGGCACTTTAACACCAAAGAATGCTGCTGAAAGGACTCTCTGTTTCACCCGCACAGTTCCAGGAATTAGACTTTGATAACTGGCAAGCGGCTCTTCTCCAAGAGTCTGCATTTCCAAACAAACATACAATAAACAAAAAAAAACCTACATATTCACTCCTCCAGTTCCAAACACTGTTATCTGCCAAAAACCATAAGCGATGCTGGCAGATCCTTCAAGCAGAGATGCAAAGACGCAGTCTAACATTATCAGTGCACATGAAGCACGCAACACCGGTAACAATAGGGAGCTTAGGTACGATTGTTTTAGGGAAACATAAATTGTAATTGGCTTTGGATAAAAATGTCAAAAATGAAAAACAAATCCCTCCCTGCCCCCGGTGGGGGGGGGATGCAGAAACACTGCTTCGCGTTTGGTTTTCACAGTTAAACGGGGGGACAAGAGGCAATGGGAAAATCTCAACACTACTGACCAGCTTAAGGAGCACGCTGGGCTATTTTAGCATTGTGTTGGGCTGGAAGTTCAAAATCAAGAGGTACAAGTACTTACTTTATAGTGCCCCCTAGTGACAAATTCCAAACAATGTCCTTATTTTCCCTGAGGATTGATGTATTTTATTTTGCATAACATGGACATTTTTGGAGTGAATTCGTGTCAAATTTCAGTGACATGTTCAGCGCCTTTACATTATGGGGTCTGGGATGAAAGTATTCAAGTCATGTTATCAAATCACGTCCCGAAATCACATCCCAAAATCACGTCACGAAATCATGTCCCTGAAGCTTCACTGTGACAAGAACATCAAAACACTTTACAAGGTGAGGGATATACAAGAGCAACATTTTGCATGCCAACAGAGAATCTACAGATAATAATCCTAGGTCATCTACAGGTACATCATGGATGCAAGATATCTTGGCTCCAGTCTAAGACATCACAGTAATGACCTATTAATTTTTTTTTTTTTTGCATAATTTATGCCGTGCTCTAAAAGAGCATTCCAATGGTTGACATTTAAATGTCCATGAAAATGCACCAGGTGACCCTCCTCTATGGGGATGGGAGCTTAGGTGACCTTTCTGCTCAGCCACCATGAAGTACACGGATTGATTTATGATGAGGCCCATGGAAAGCATTCTGAATTACGGCCCTAGAGAAGATATCATGCTGGAACTGAACCAGTTTGGCATTAGCCTGGAACTTTCCATAAGAGGAATGGAAACACACCAGTTACGGGTAGCGAGGGGAGAGAAAACCCACGAGTAGTAGCTGTGTTCCCTCAAGACCACGTTTAGCAAATCCCAAATCACCTTCCGGGTAAATTCACACGCATCCATCATGGCAAGGATTAATGACAATATTATGGGATGTCTGTGCTGACAAACAAAAAGTCACAGCTTGTGTAGAGGTGCAATGTGTTGCTACCAGCAGGAAATGATTATGGTCTTCCTTCAAACACTCACTAAAACCTGCAGTGGATTTGACGTCATTTGGACTGACCCAGTGACTAAAGATATGCATTTTGCAGAGTGATTTGTGCTCATAAAGGCTTACCTACGCACACCATCCCTGACAAATTGGGTAAAAAAGACCCAACTGCTGAATCAACACTGGTCTCAGTGTTCCAACTTGCGATACTGGAAAAGCTGAACCCATCCCACACTAGGTTGCTGCAAACAGAGACCGAATGTAAACAGTCTGTTCTGTCATTGGCTGAAGCAGCACATGCAGGCAGCCAATGACGGTACAAAACAAGACCGCTATGAGCCATTGCGGGTGTGTGCCCTAGTAGGTGCCATGATTACATTGCGTTTCCTCAGTCGGAGGTTTAAATTTGTCCTGAGATCTCCATATTTGTGTATTTATGCAGGTTTCTCTCCAGTTTGCTCACAGTCCAAAAGGTTCAGGCAGATCTCTGACTCTAGACGGTATTTAGACAGGCAGAATGAGGTTCCATGTAAAAGTGAACCCAGCCCAATTTCCTAAATAATAATCAAAAATTTATACATAGAACAAAAATAGCTGTCAGTAAACTAGGGCAGAATATCAAAGATGCCCTCTGGGATTCTAGCAGACTACCCAGGGGTCAGGAAAATGAAGAGAGAGCATTAAAAGAGTCAGATTAATTCGGTTCTACTCTTAAATTACTCCTGACCCAGTCAACCAGATGACTCCCTTATACAGACATCACCATTACTCCCAGTTTGGCGTTTCTGCTGCTGTCATGAGTCTTCCTGCTGGTCTTTCATGGAGGAGAAGGCCCAAGCCCATCAGGAGCAGCTCGAGAAACTGTCTTCTACGATACAAGAGATCCCCATGTGGGAGAAACGTTCCAGAACAAGCTACAGGACGTATCATGGCAGGACGCGCTCTCCAAGCGTGCCATCAGCAGTGGGAATTCATACCCGCAGCAGAGATCAAGCTGCATGGTAAAGATTGGGTCGCGGTGTAAAAAAGGTTGAAAACCACAGCTCTAGATGATGAAGGTCTCAAAGAACTAC
>JAODKE010000038.1:4740545-4752553 GCA_026779605.1 Mormyrus hasselquistii
GAATGGCTGGCTAATGTGTCCTGGGGGCTGGTAGGGACTAGGGTGGAGCTCTCTTGGCGTACAGAGTGGAGAACCTTTAGCTAGTAGAGTATCTGAAATTGCTGGACCTCCCACAGAAAAGAAAATCAAACTGAATCTGTAAACCTGACTTTTATGCATAACGCATTGCTAGGGTTTGCTCTGCATAAGCTTTCATCCCCATATTTAATAGCAGAAACCTAGAAGAAGGTAAAACTCGAGGCACACTATGTTCTTTTTGTAGTAGATGTGAGTCTTGGCAAATGACATTTCTAAACAGCTCAGGGAATGATTCTGCGGCTCACATTATTCTACATAAATGCACTGTTTTTTCCCCCCGGTGACCATCTGAATCACACTAACGATTCAGGGCTCGTCACTGGATGATGGATAATCCGTCTCTACTTCAGGTCTCTCTGTATCTCTCTGTTCCTTAAAGGCAGGAGGAAACTGATCTGCTTGTCAGGATTGTGAGGGAATGAGATGGGATGATTTCAGCCCGATTTCAGTCTGTAACTCTCCAGGAAGTGATTTTCTTCTGCTGTGAAGAGACCCTCAGAATGAAAGCGATTGGTTCCCCCAGGATAGGTGTTCATGTAAACTTGTCCTGCAGTGTATTATAATTATTTGTTTTCCAACCAAGGAAAACACAACAATGCATTAATTCTTGTGAAAAAACAGTAATTCTAAAAGCAGGAGAAACTTTGCTTGAGGTTTACCTCATAATTTGACAACCAATCAAAATTTGGTTCATGTCTCTTTAAGTCTCTGTTCTGATTCAGCCCGAAGTGTCTGCGTACCGTATCCCTAAGAGCCCGATGATACTAGGAGAAAATTTAAGCCTTTCTGTTCACCGTGATGATCAGGACAGGTGCCACCAGCACACAAACTGTTCACTCAGGCAAACAGACACCTGGCCCACTTGCAAGTGATTTCTTGTTCATATAAAATATACCCCAGCTGAAAGGTAATTGTCTACGGGGTGATTAAGGCACCTGCTTTTCAAACAGTTTCGAAAAATTGAAAATGTGAGTTTGATGGACAGTGACGACGCCTCGATCCTCGACGCAGTTTTCAAGGAGTCAGGTTCAGCATGGATGCGGTTCCTCTCTCAGAGGAATCCAAAGCCCCTCACCTTCACCCCTGTGTGCCTCAGAATAAACCCCCGGCTGTCTTACTTCTCTGCTTGTGACTTTTTGAAGCAGTAAACCATTCTAGGTTCACGGCAGAAACAGCCTGTTGAATTCGGTCACGCCCAAGACCGTCTTGCCGATTTGCCCAGTTGCTCGACGCTACCCAAAATGTTAGCCATCCAGAGCCAGAGGTGGTATTTAGAAAGGCGGGGGAGAGTGAACCATTCCCACTATTGAATCACAGCCCACTGCAGCTAGTCCAACAATGGTACTGGCCAGACATGGAGCTGCTAACTTCACATCAACCAGTCTGGGGTATCGATCCTCTACTTGTTGGTGCTTGCTATTAGCAAGTCGGTTTACAAATATCTATAAATGATCCAGGGGGGTGATCATCTGAAGCAATTTAGCAAACAGAGCAACGATGAACAGCTCTGACCACACAAGGCCTCGAGCACAAACAAGCAGGCAGATCTGAACTCCTTCATCTGCCATATTCACTCATCTCATCACGCAACATAAAACAGAGGACCCGTGGGGGGGGGGGCTTTCACATTCTGATGATGTCTTCAAATTGACGTGAAAAACAATCAGAGGGGCATTTCTGCAAGGATTCCCAAGACAACAGAGAGGCGGGTCATTGGGAACTTGAACCTGTCACACATTCGGATCACATATACAGTCCCTGAGGGCCAGCAGTGCTAAAAATGCCACAATGGCAGCCAACAGAAAAAGTATATTCTAGACAGAGTATTCGGGGAGGTCTGCGGATTTTCAATTTTAACTCTCAAGTTTTCAAGTTAAAATTCATTAGCCAGTGACAGCCCTGCTTCTCGCCAGCTACAGAGCCCCATTCCTGAATCCCTTTACTTTCCCTGGTAGGTTTCCATGGTGACACTAATAAGATCTGAAGAGGGCTTTCGGTCCCCAGAGCATGATCGTGCTGCTTTTTATATCCATCACACTTCATATTTACATTACAATTCCTCATAAACTTGGGATTTTTTTTGTCACCGCCCTCACAAACTCTGCTATGGTCCTGAATTTGACTGCAGCCTTAAGTCTGTGAGGAAGCCCCACCCAGGCTTTCAAAAGCATGCTTTTCCGAACGTGGACGGCTCCTTCCAGAATATTCCGTAGCCCCCTTCACACACACAGTATTTACACCTGTGCACCTTCCTTCGGAGGTGAGTGAGACACCTCCACATGCACCTCCATTTTGGGCCGTCTCCCTCCCCGTGGTACCCGGCTGTTGCAGGTTCTAGGCCCGAAAACCTGTTGAACTTTTAAAGATATTAGTCAGCTTTCATACTGAACATCACACACTTCCAAGACCTTCCTCTTTGAAGGCTCATATCTCTGACTATTTCCCCCAGTTTCTCCATTCCACAATCCCAAAACAGCAAAATAAGGCAGTGGACAGCTCCCTCAATCTCCACCCTGCTCATTCTGCAGGTGTGAAAGGCCCCAAGAGATCTCAGGGGGAAAATATGTTTTTCTTCTCCCCAAGCTGAGAGTGTTCTCAGGCAGCAGCAGTTACCTTTGCGGGTGTGTTTCCGAACTTGCTGCCAATGGCAGCTCCCTGCCTGTTAAGTGCTCACCATTGCCTCCATCTGGGGATTTGGGGAAACTACACGTTTTAAGAAATTAGTGCCAATTCACTGTGGTAATATCACCAGAGTTTTCAGCTTGTTTACAACTTGGATGCTCGTACCTGTAACAACTTGGCCGGAGTCCCTATGAAATGACACTTGGCATATCAGCGTCAACATGGCAGAACATTCACCTGACTTAGCGTGTTATTTTAGCACTTAATGTGGGCGTTTAGGTACAGCCTATGAAAGCTGGCTCTCGCCATTCAGCACTTTTGACAGACATTAGGAGGAGATTCGGCTGGTATCTGCTAGCAGAAGCCACGATGCCCAGCTGGAGGTGAGGACTATTAGGCAGTGGGCCAGCATTGGCAGTGATGCGGTTTGATTGGTGGGTGGGTGGGTGGGCGGGGGGGAGGGGGGATGATGCTCAGCAGATGATGAAGTCTTAAGCCTTATGCTGTTTGCTAAACCAGAAGCAAACAAGGCGATTAAAGGTCAGGAGCCTGCATGTCTGACCGAGCTGATTAATGTACAGCCCAGAGCGCAGAATGTAGACCTTCCTGTAATTCTCACACATGACACATGCACACACACACACACACACACACACACACACACACACACACACACACACACACAAGTTAGTCTTCCTATCTAAATGGGGACCGTCCATTCATTACTATGGAAAAAGTCATAATCCCAATCATGGCACACTTAACCCCTACCCATCCCTAACCCCAAGTAACCAACCCAAATACAAGACTTTTGGCATTTTTACTTTTTTGATTACATTCACAGATTTTAATAAAACTGAGGTCCCCAAAAGTAGGGAAATTTCAGGTTTTACTGCACTTTGGGGACAATTTGGTCCTCAAATGTGATCTATGCAAACCCAGACACACACACACACACACACACACACACACACACACACACACACACACACACACACACACACATGGACACACACACATACACAAAAACGCTTGTATTCATATCCTTGTGGGGACTCTCCATTAATTTCTATGGGAAAATCCTAATCCCATCTACAACACCCTTAACCCCTATCCAGCCCTAACCTTAACCATAAGTAACCAAACAAAATACAAGACTTTTGCCATTTTTAGTTGTTTGATTGTCGCATATTTAAATAAAATTTGGTTTCCCCTTGTGGGGCCCAAAATAAATATCCACAAGGTTAAAAGTTTCAGGTTTTTAATCACGTTATGGAGAAATCTGATCCCCACAATGTAACGGGTACAAGAACGGGGCCCCCTAGTGGCCGTCCCAGGGGAGGGCTCCTCAACTCCTCTTCTAGACCCCAGAGTCTCACTCTTAACATTGAAAATCTGTTCAGTGTCAAGGACAACCGATTCTTTGTGAAGGAATCCTTTGAGCCACGGCGAGGGCAGGACTACGCACTCACCGCGCGATCCCTTGGGGCCCATATTCTCCTGCCATTGGCGGTGATGGGGCTGCCTTAAAATGGGGGGGGGGGAGAGCTGGCCAATGACGTGTGAACCGCAGCCGCCCCTGATCCTGCAGCTGCTGATTGATGACAGAGCGTCGCATTGCCTGCGGCTGTGCGGCGACGAAGCACGCAGAGGACCCCGGCGGCGGATGGGCATCTTCGCTGAGCTGCACGGCTCACATTTTCATTTGCTCAGCCACATGTCTTCCAGGGGGGCGACGTACACGTTTCTATGGACCGTCTGATTGCCGAGTGGACGCTCGTTTCTCGGAGGCACCTGTGCAAACTGGGGTCTGACTGGTGATGTTCCCCACTGTGTGTTTAACACTCAACACACGGATGCATTGCGCCCTGCAGGATGCTGCTGGTACCTGCCTCTCCATTAATTATGGTCCCCAGCAAGGCCCAGGGCCATCTCCCGGCTATGTAGATTCTGCCAGAGAGCACGTCTCAGCTAAAGTGCTGCTGTCCCACATGTAAAATAAAAGATGTTTTGAAAAACACAAGCTAATGCACCTCTCTGCCTACTAGCAGGAGCCACCAAAATAAATCAGAGCAGACCACCGAACGAGACATCAAGGAAAAAAAACAAACACTTATCAGTCCTTGGGGAGTCTCTCCTTAAAAGTACTTTGCATTTAAGGATGGCTTTGTCATGAGGGAACTATAATCAGAACCTAATCTAAATTAGAATGATGATCAGCCTTACCATCTCAAGCTCAAGTTAGCTCCCCAACAGATAAAGAACTAGAAGCTGTAGGGACACTAAATCTCTCAGGGCCTGGCATCCAAGCAATAACTCCTCATAAGCTTCGATTGTATTGTTATCATTCACAGAGGTTTTTTTTTTTTTTAGGAGAGGGTCATGCTGAGAGGAACCCTCTCAGAGTACAGCAGCAGAACCTTTCCGGGACATGAAATCTAGTGAATCTAGTGGAAACAGCTCGGGTACCTGATTTCCCAGACACGCGGATCGCCTGGGCTTTGGCTCGTCAAGCCCATCAGCTAGAAGAATCCAGCGCAAATTAATCTCTCTTTCACTCATTTGGGAGAGAGCAAAAATCTCAGTGGAGGAATGAGATAAGCCAGAGACATAAATAAATCTAAGAAATCCCACAAAAGGGCTTCTGGAGCATGCATGCGTGTGTGTGTGTGTGTGTGTGTGTGTGTTGGGGTGAGGGTGGGGGGCAGTCACGATAAGAAAATGTGACAGGCTGTGGAGAAGGGGGCACAGGGTGAAGGGGCTGTCCGTGATGGAACTTAAATACAGCATATTAGGAGAGTCTATTCACTCAACTGACACATGGGCCGCAGGGTGATCAATGAGACACTTTCAGCTGGTGCTTTGCTCAAGGGTTCAACAGTGTTTAGATTTGGTAACAAGTTAACCGCTACACAGACTAAGCAGGATCCCCAGAGCAGTTCCCTCTGGGAGAGGAACAGGCCAGTGCTCAGTCCATAGCAAACACATCTCACATTGCTAAAACGAGGTTCACAAGCCCCATCTGTGTGCAGACGTCTTCAGCTTTTCATACCACTCCGGCAAACTTGTAGGGACTCCGGTTTCCCAAATGCTTCTCTCAGGCATCCTCACCAGTCCTGGAGCAGTTTGAAGACACATAGAGCAGCTCTTGTCTCTTAGCCGAGTCAAATACGGAGGAGGGAGGGGCTCCAGCAGAATCCAAAGCCTTCACAGCGGCTTGATCGCTGAAGTGATTATCTCACGATGGGGGTCACGTGGCACTTCAGCGGCAGAACGTGCCGGATCCTCAGACTGATAATGGACTTTAATGATATTTTTATTGGATGGACTAAAATATATAAGCATACTATAGCTAGCACATTTTAATAAGTGTAGAAATCTGAAAAGCAGCGCGAAACACTGAACCCAGCCATGAAATCGACACTATTACCAAAAATAGCATCAAAAATACTCTGCCAGAAAGGTGTCTCATTAATATATTACTGTGTGGAAAAAAAAAGTTGCAGTAATTTGGCCTTCAAACACATGTGGAGGATTACAGCAGCTCTGAAACAGCCGTGCAACTTTCAGCGGAAAAAACGTCATGAATTTAACTAACGTCAACGCCATCTTTACTTGTTCAGAGACCACAGACATGAGGGGAACCAACGTGGCCACCTGCTGAAAAACAGGCCACGCTGATGCTTGACTCACAAGGGAAAGATAAGCTGTTTCCACCAGCTCCATGTGTTTGATAACCGGATCTCCTAACCCAGCTTAAGGAGGCCCGGAGGAAAAACAACCCCCCCCCCCAAAGCCCCCCAGCACTCTTCTGAATGAGTCAGCTGATTGTTTTAAACACTGCGGAGAGCCAAAGTGTTTTTCACCTCATCTCAGTGCCTCCACCAAGGAAGAATGCAAATATCATAAAACAGCTTGACAGCAGACAACAACTATAACGTCCCACCATTACAGTGGCCTCCCAGGATCATTACAGATGTAGATGCTTTCAGCTTAATGGTCCTAAGTCTTGCAAAGCTCTCTCTTCCGTATGGAAGTCATGGTCTGTATTGTTTGGGTTTTGAGTGTAATAGGGAAGATGATGATGTTGATAAAGATGAGAACGCACACAACGCTGCAGTAACACTCACCCTAGATTCAGTCTGCTACAAGCCCACAAGCTTAGGCAGGCATTGTGAGCAGAATTCGCGACCATGGTCCAAGCCCTAGCAAACTGCACCTCTGAACACAAAATTCCTGATTTCATTTCCTGGCAAATTCCATGCTCTTGCACCTGAAAATTACACCCACTGTTAGTGGCGTCGGAAGCCTGGTACGGAAATCTAAATTTGATCTGGAGAGAGGGAGCGGTCCATTATGTCAGATGGAAATTGAATAAGGCTCTAGCTTTCAGATGCTGAGTGGATCTGAGAGGCAGGGACAGCCCATAATGCAGTGCTCTGTACCCACAGGGAGCCGAACCGACTCCCACGGTCGGACAGGAATCTACAGCGGCCACGTCGGTGATTATGGTGACGGCCCAGACCCAAGGCGGCTGCACATCTGTGATGGTAACAGTCCTCGCCAGGCTGACACCGTTATGTCGAATCTCTTGCATTACATAAGCTTCTTCTTACCTGTGTTAATTACCTTCTCCTCACCTGGCCCTGCTTTTCTCTATAAGGAACCTCAGAGCTGGAAAGGGAGGAAGAGAAAGTTCCTGTGGAGCCCTGCTGACCCAGGAACTGTGACAGTGAAAGTTTTAGATCGGGACGACCCATTGGGCTGGCAGACGGTCCGATTATATCAGGCACAAGTTTATGTCAAGCTGAAGTTTACATTAGCCGGTGTATGTCAAGCTTGAGTTTACATCAAGCTGTCTGCGACAAGCTCGAGTTTACGTCAAGCTGTCTGCGACAAGCTTGAGTTTACAACAAGCTCAAGTTTACGTCAAGCTGTTTTCAACAAACTCGATTTTACATCAAGCTGTTTACAAGCTCGAGTTAATGTCAAGCTGCCTACATCAAGCTTGAATTCATCCCTCTTACAGCCAACTTGGATGTGGAAATATACTATAAAAAAGAACTTATTTTACCCTCATGCAGATTTAGCCAGGTGACCTAGCAACAAAACACGGATGCATGGATTGTGGAGAAGATGGCTGCTGCGATAAGACCTGGTAGGACTTGGCAGGTGCTCCATGCGCTCTAGGAACATCTAGAACGGTCTGATTAAAGGTTAAAACAAAGATAACTTCAAAAATAAATTAACTGCCAGCCATCATAAATCCATTGTTACAGTTTCATTCTTCAAAAGAGCATCTGTTTATCAGTTCATAGTGGAAAAATGTCATGACGGAATCCAGCAAATAAAACCAACGATCGATACCGTTCGTTCCCCTTTACATGCGGATGTGAACGTTCTCGTGGTGCAGATTCATGCTCCATTGGAAGCCTCTGAGTGATTGTCTATAACCTTTAAGCCTGACATGACCCTTGCAGGCTGCTTACAGTCGTATGCCTCTCCCCAGGTGAGTCATTTCAGGAGTCGCGTTTGTTAGAAGTGTGATACCATATACCTGTCTGTGTGAATCCTGTGCAAGGGGGTTAAGCTATTTATGTATGTCTGTAAATATCACCGTCTATTTTCTTTTTATCCAAAGGAGACCTGAAGCATCAGCTACTGGGTATTGGTATTTAAACCCATGCCATACTGGTCACACAGCACCTCCTGTAAACCTCCCAACTAGTTTTTACAGAATGTTGCTTCTGTGGGGTTGCAAGCATACAGAGCACACATACAGAAATAAACACAAGGATCAAGCTTTATAGGTTTTTAAAGACCTTAACAGGCCGAGATCTCCCGGTTTCATGTGTGATGTTCTCATTTGGCTGCATCTGTTCGGCAGTACTGTGGATGCGTAATCATTTTACTCGGAGCAAACTTTTATCAGTAAACAAGTTACAGCTATAAAAAGGAGGAATCTCGTGAGGGACCACTGCAGGAATTCTGACGGTTGGCTCAGCTGGATGAGAATAAACCCACGTCTGCTGGGCGTTCATGGAGCTTCTCTGCAGCTTTGCTTTCCAGTATCTCAGGACACGTCATAAGATGAATAGATCCTGAACAGATCTTAGTCCAAATCACTTATTCCTCGTGTTACTCACTGACTGTATATCCAAATCTATTTCTTATACCGCTTATGGCGGCAAAAGTAATTTTAGGAGAAATAATTTAGGCCATAAATATATTTCAGTGAGCTTAAAGCCTAATATCCAGGGTTTCTCAGCTTTAAATGTTATGACCATTTAACCTGCAGGACCGAGACACTGTCCTGTTCCATCTAATCTGCAGAATAAAGAAATGAACAGATCCCCAGACATGAATTCGGAGCCCACGGGAACTGATAGCGGGACCCTCAGATCCATCATGGATCCATCATGATCGATGGATCCGTTACAGAATGCTCTACTTCTCTCTATGTTTCATCTAGTGACTTTGACATCGGGCTGATTAAAAACTCGAGCGGAAGGGGAAGCACCCCACGTGACTCACGGCCATCACTGTTCAGGAGCAGCACACACAGCTCCGGGGAAGGGCGAAAGCCTGGGAATCTGTCCGAAGAAAAAGATAAATAACTAAGCGCTTGCAGAGCCTATATTCAGTGGTGTAGGATTTAGCCCCCAGTAGCACTTGAGGTCAGAATACACACCAAGTGACATTTAAGTAGGTGAAGGATGCCCTGGAGATAGTTATGAAAGCGTCTCTCAGACAGGGAGGGAAAATGTTCTTTGCCAAGCTAAGCTACTCTAACCGACGCTTCCTCAAACTACTCTACCCCAAAGCTACGCTACCCCACACTACTCTACCCCAAAGCTACGCTACTCCACAATACTCTACCCCAAAGCTACGCTACCCCACAATACTCTACCCCAAAGCTACTCTACCCCAAAGCTACGCTACCCCACAATACTCTACCCCAAAGCTACTCTACCCCCAAGCTACGCTACCCCAAAGTACTCTAACACCAAGCCATGGTTCCGCAAACTACTCAATGCTTCATTCCGGCCTCCCAGATTGGGCTGGAAGCACAGAGCTGACCTCAAATGCAAGTGGTTTCTAGTCCACAGATGGTTATACTGGTGACTTTCTAAATTAACACAATCTCAGGGTTGCTCCTTGTTTAATTCTCACATCTGTGCCAATAGAGGATCCTACCGCAGGTATCACTTACGCGTATAGTGGCCTTAACATAGTGTAGAAAAGGCTGCCAGGCTGGAGCATCGCAGGAGAAGAGTTCAACTCAGGGAAGGCTGACGGCGGCAGCGTAGCGGGCTGACTCACGTTGCCTAAAACCCCATCGAACCCGGGAATACGATGTACAACTCATGCCAAGACAGACAGAATGGGGCCCTAAAGGCCATGATATGCTTGTTGTGTGATTTTATGGAAACGGCGTGCCGGTGTCTGAGCATCTATACACTCGCACTCATAAACATTTCTTTATTTCCCCTGTGGGATGAAGTGGGCTCCCTTCTGTAAATGCATGCGGAATTAATTAAAGAGCACAAGGGGGGGGAGGTATCATTCGGTGCTAATTACAGGCCAGGGACACGGAGAGGTGACAGCACAGTGCCCCACGCGACCCACCGAACATACTTAAGGGGCTCATGGGACAAGCCAGCGTCTCAGGGTGACTTTAACTCAACCCCTGAACATGACATCATCCAGCCCCCCCCCCCCTGTCACACATGCTTTTCAGCAGCTTCCTAGGGCTGAAAGTTGGCTCCGGAGCTCATTTCACCAGCTGTCCCGCTGAACACATCCGTTTGCCCCAGCATGGAGAATCACACACTGCCTTTTAAAAGGCCAGATTGGTCACAAACCGGCGGGGGTGGGGGTGCCACAGACAGACAGGTGGTGCCAAGTTAGCGGTTACTCAACATTTAAAAGACATAAAGATCAAAGTGCACGAACCCATTACAACGGATCGCACAGCAGAACCCGGCGGTACAGTTAGTGTCCTGACCCATTTGTCAGCCTGCGGTGGTCATTACATAACACATAAATAGTGTTACATAAATAGCATTAATAATTCATAGCAGTTTTACATCCTAATAAATCCTCATTCTTCCTGCCTTTCAGTAATGCTGACAGAACTCTGGACGGGGCTGTAAATATACACGCAGGGATAATGGTGCTAACAGACATAAAACAAAGCCGCCATGTCAGGCTGCCCTTTCTCCCGGGGGCCTTCATCAGCTTCTCCATTCCTCACTGCATCGCTCTCTAAGGAGATCCAGGGCCCCACCCTGGCTTAGAAGAGTCTCTGGAGACCTCTAGTAGACGACGGCGGCACGAGAGATCCCAGTATGTCTTCGGCCCGGGTGTCAGACCTGTCACCAGCGAAAACACAAAGCCTGGCCGTTCATTATTTCTCATTCTAACCTGAGAGGCTTTTGTCCTATGCTGCACTTCATGCCGAACATGACATGGGTCCCAGAAATGTCGGATGACATCAGAGCCCAGCGCATCCAGCCCAGTCAAAGGAGTCATGGGCGAGACGTCGATGATGAACTCAAGAGGGACAGCGGCCTAACGGCTGTTGGTTGGACAGTGGCTCGGCATGATTGATCTCTGCGGAGGCTGATGAGGTCATTCTTGCCGACATGAGCCGGGCATAGGATGACATTCCTGTCCTCGGGACGCAGGACATCATACACGAGAGGACCGAGCAAGGAATGTGGTCTGCGGCTACGGCCTGTTTGGTCACACATCCAGCATGGACCCCTGTGATGTGTCCCTGTGAGCCCACAGACGTGCTGGTTGGGGGGGGGGGGTGGTGGTGTGTGGCTAAGGGGACACAGCAAGAAGGTGATTTTCCACTCAGCCACTTTCAGCGTGGACTGCAGCAGAAGCATGATATTTGACACCGCTTGCGGGTCTTTGCTCCCGTTCACAGTCAGCCTGGATGCTGCTGCCCGCAACAGGGAGTTTTGATTGGTGGTTTCCCACATGGCTGTGGCAGGACTGACTGAAGATGCAGAAGCTGTCTTAGCTTCAGATACACAGCAGACGAAAGGATCCCGCCTTGAGTCTTGATCCCTCATTTAACGATCCTCTTTTTTTTTTTTTTTTAACTGAAACGCGGGAGGTCGTCTGAAGTGTTGGGTGATACATCGGTGTGAACAAAAAGCCCACAGGCATAAGAGTGCGGCAAAACCCCCTGGGGGAGGGGGGGGGGGGGGGGGGGGGAGGCTGAGAAAGAGGGTCTATCCATTGCTAAGGTAAATGCTTCAAATGTTGCATTTACCATGGTGGTTTACCCA
>JAODKE010000038.1:4754173-4772118 GCA_026779605.1 Mormyrus hasselquistii
ACGAAAATACATTGTTGATAAGCGTTGCAAATTGTTTTGGGCTAGGGGCCCCATGGGCCCCCTGCACCCCAAGGGCCTCTGGGCAGGGGCCCCGCTGGCCCGGTCCGTAATCTGTCCCTGTGTGGCCTGCATTATGGGGTGGGGTGGGGGGGGGGCGTCCACCCGCCCACTGTTCTCCTCGGAATGGAAAGAGCCCGGCCGCACCCTGCCGAACACCAGTGCTTTCTGCGAATTTAACACCCACCAGAAAGACCTAGAAAACACAATTACTTCCAGATAATTTCAGGTGAAGCCATCAGCCTCAGCGGAAGGATGAGGGCAGGGGTCATACGCCAACAAGCGACTCAGTTTCGCCCTGTTTTCCCTGCTTTCTCGTGCTTGATGGCGTGCTCGACCTGAAGGAAAGGTTCCCCGATCATTTGCGCATCACTTATCTCCACACATCCGGATCCTGCAGAGGTCAGATGGCTTAAGCCACTGGGGGACTCCCACGTCATGAATCCCCGCGGCCATCAGCGTTTGGCTTGGAGACAAGTCACACCTGGCTGCCGTGGTCTTGGAACCCTACTCCCTGCTGGAGGAGTCAACACCTGGCAGTCAGTGGACCCCCTTCCCCCCCAACTGTCTGTCCATCCTGCAAAAGCAGCAACAACAGGGCAGAAGGTGACATTTTCCAGAACTCTGCATCCCATAATGGCGACCCAGTGCCTGAGCTGGCAGAAGCGGGAGGCAGGAGGTTGCCAAGGCCCCCGTACCCTTCAACGCGGAGCCAGAAACCCTGCGGGATCACATGCATGCCCTTCGAAGCTTACATCACACCCCCACGGAAAAGCAACCCAGATCCAGGTGACCGAGTGATGCAGGAGGCTGAGGGATTAATGCATCCTGGAAACCTAGCCTGAGGTGGGCCTCTGCATGCACACACACTTCACAGTCAGAGCGAGACACACTTTGAAGGCACCCAGTAAGTAAAAACCGATTCCAGCAGTTAGGACAATGCATATCTACAGAACCATCTGTTAGGAGAAAAAAAGAGAGCTGTCAGCTTGATACAAATCAGCCACTTATCCACCGTGCGTGTGGAGCATGACAGACAGGAGAATTATTCAGCATTATGGCATTTAAGGACATGTGGAGAACATATTTAGCATGCTGGATGATATGGAGGACGTCAGGGACAGTACTTTAAATATTATGTAGGCCGATTTATTGTACATTCCAGAAGTTCAGATGTTCACTGAAGTACAATTTATAAGATCCTCAGTCCATTTGCTCAGGTTGCTCCTATAGTAGATAAAGGAAAAAAACAAATCCCTGAACAACGTTGCCCTCTAGTGGATCAGCGAGATATACACAGAGCACGATGCAGCCCCAGCTTTCTGTCACAAGCGTTCAACCCTCCAAGGAAGAAGATTGGGCCGGAAGAGCGAAGGAGCATTTAATGCATTAAAAGTAAAAATAATCCATGACTTGAGCACAGTAGGCGAAGTTTTCCCCTAGAGCCCCTGGCTCATACACACAGAAATAAGATAAAACTTGGAGGTTTTAGGGAAGTTATCTGCCATCACCGGGATGACAAGAACAGACAGACAGTCTCTGTAAACAGCCCTTCATGGGTAATCAGGTTCAAGGCTCTCCCCTCATCGTGGCCGTGTCCCAATCCAGGGGCATCCTTCGAAGCCTGTGGTCCATGATGGCGGAGCCTTTGTAGACTTCATTCTCCGAAGGTTGAATGGAAAATGTCATCAAATGGGAAGGTCTGGCCATAACCAGCTGTTTCTGCCCTAACCCTTCAGTTACAAAGTGCCTATTGCCTAGCCGGGACACGCCCACATCACTTCTACGCAATGAATCTTGGGATATACAGGAAAAAGAAGGGATATTTGAATTTGAAGAAGCCTTTAAAGCGGCTGTGACCCACTCTGGCTGTGAGTACAGCCTTAGCAGATACAGCCCCTGAACTGGGACACAGTCCCATGTCTGCACCATCACTTTTGCTGGCTGAGGGTGGATGTACAGTAAAGGGTTAAGGTTAAGATGTTTGACGAATAGGTCTGCGACATATTGCCTTGGCGCGCTGAAACCCAACTTACAGATATTAGGATGGACCATGGGGACAGTTAAAAACCACACAAAAAACACGTTCACACAACATGAACAAAAGGAAAATAACATGAAACAAGGGAGAGGTTCTTTGTTCCAGATAATTTCTCTGATGTATCATAGGAATCTAACCATTACAAAACAGCGACGGGGTGGTGGGGGGGGGATCTCCTTTAGTGTAAATATCACAGTCCACCTTTTAATGGTCTAACGTACACACGGTTGGCGTTCACGCTACCAACAGGAACAGCTACGAACCATGCAGGACACTCTCTCTGCATGTAATAATATGCAATCACTATCATGTGTATAACTAATACGTGTTTTAAGGACATGTGCCATATTCAATAACCAACAGCTGTGCCGTAATAAGAAACGTTTTCCTGGTGGGGCTTTAATAAATTTCATATGACATCCCGATAGCAGGATAATGGATTTCAAAACTCAAACACTGTCTGGCACATGTCAAATACCAGTGGTGGAAATGGATATTGAACTGGGAATAGAAAGTAATATCAAACAGGAGGAATACGGCGTGGCTTCACCTAGCAGAAGGAGCACGATCAATTAGGAGGGAATCGTGGGTGATCGATAATCCAGTTACACCATCAGCAAGGTGCGTCATGTGAATTTTCCTCACCTGTACGTAAAAAAAAAAAAAAAAACTTTACAGAATCTTCCTGAAATAAAAAGGGTTCACAATCTTCACTACTACGGTCAAAAAAGAACTTGCTTTGCACCCTAAGCACAGGGCCATTATGAGAGTCCTTATGCTAACAGAAATGATTGAATGCATAATAAATGGCATATGAAATATGTCCATGAGGATCACAGCTGGCCTTATTGTAGAAGGTTCATTGCCCACACCCAGGGCTCCTGAAAGCTGACAGTGGGAGACCAATGTAAAACTCTGCGAAACACCAACCTTGTCTGCTACATGAGGCTGTCTAACTGCAATGTTTCTGCGGCATCTCGTCCCACAGGAGTCATTTAACAAAAACCAAGTGGGCAACAGGACGTCAAAGAATAGCTGAAACTTACGAAAAGCAAGTGTGTGGTAAAATCCCGCTTCATTACCAGCGGCCATTATCGTCAACTGGTGCACATTTACCGCCTTGAAACACCCTCAGAGGGGAATTACCTAAATTAAACCACTGTGAGACATTCACGGGGTTGTGATGCAAACAAATCATACACTGAGTTTTTAAATAATCTCTTCTCAATGTTTTCAGTGATGTAATACGATTGTTCCACGCCACAATAAGCATTAAACTCATATATTTTTAGGACTTTAGTTAAAAACATAGTTTACGTCCGTCGAGTTATTTTACATCCAGCGGCAACGGCAGTGCCTGGGACAGGTAACCGGGGGAGTGTTTTCGGGATATGCATCTCCAGACCGGCACTGACGAGAAGCGGAGGAAACATGCATTCTTTCGTAAGCATTATCTAACAAAGCATATAAACTTTATTTATGTTTCTACACAATGATTTCATTACAACACAGTTCTCTTACAGGGGCGTTTAAAACAAGAATTAGAATTTAACCAGAATTTAATTAGAATTTAAATAAAACAAATACTGTACATAATAAATAAACGAACGAAGTAATGCATTTTCTTACAAACTGAATGAAAAGCATGTAAAATCTATCAATCGATACAGGACAAAAACGGTCAACATAAACATTGTTTCCCCATTTTCAAAACAGCGAGTAGACCTCTGTCGCCAGCAGAGGGCGCTGTTGCAAACTTGTCAACAAGTAGAAGTATGCAATCTTAAATATGCAAGGTGCAATACACACTGAAAATCATTCACTGAGCTGAAACCTTAAATGCACATAATCATAAAGCAGTATTAATGCTTGTGTCAAAGAAGCCCGACCTTCCAAATCTTGGTCATATTTTCCAGCTTTTTGGAAAAGAAGCACAAAATACACAGCTATTTGGCAGTTGGGAGATTGCATTTATTTTTGCCTTAACTGTGTAGAAGCTAAATGTTATTCGGTACTGCGGCCATAAGACATTGCGTATGGAATCATGTCACTCTGCAGTACGTGCACTGTTAGTGAGACCACCGGAGAACAACGCATGCACAACGCATGCTCTGTATACCCATGAGATTTCTTTCTCTAGAGTTACCGCAGACTAAGGTCTTTCTTAACAGGTATTACATTCATAATGTGCTGTGTAACAAAAATAGCAACAATTTGTGCCAAGCTCTGACCAAAGTGATTTCTCATCACTGTACGGCGCACAGGAGTACTGTACATATAACCAGCTACCAACCACACTTCAGAATTGAAACAGAAGAATCCCGAGCTTGTTTTTCAGACGTTATATCCTAAGACTGGTCCTGCCTCTGTCCTTAAGCGCGCGCTGGGTTCTCAGTATAAAGGAGACGACGGTTGCTCAATTTTCTACCCCAATAAATGTGCATTAAAAAACCACATTTACTTGTGCAAGTAAAATACTTCACTAGAAAAATATTGACCGGCCTACTACTTTAGTCAGAAAATAATGGATTGCCAAAGGCAGAAAAATGAATGCAGTGTGGAATGAACATATTTAAAATGGCCAGTAGTTGAATTCTAAAAACTTGTGTTTCATGGCCAGAATGAAGTAGCTATTAAAAGTCGTACGCTTTACCTCTCAGACTGGCACACAGTGATCTGCGGCCTGGGTTGGGGTAGCCCTCACCTGTGCACTCGCTAGCTGGGAGCACAGCCCCTCTTTCTCTGACCTGCAAGAAGGCATCAGTGTGCAGAAAGTAAGACTGTTGAACAGTTGTGCTCTCCCTTGGAGAGGACTTCTACAGGGTCCCTTTCGGGTGACCAGAAGACAAAAATATATCTTGCTATTTCTAGGATCATGTGATGCTGGTGTGGGAAAGTCCCACTTAGTGGAAAGCTTTCCTATTTTTCTTGTCTCCTAAATTCAAACAAAAGTTACTATCACATCCTGATTTTCAAAACCTAACATTTTACAAACAAAGGTTTGGTTCATTTTAAAACAGAAATACGTTACACCTTAAAGGGTCTTAAAGGGACGGTGTCCCCACCATTTGATGAGACTCTGTCCGTTGATAGTCTTACCATTTAGGAGAGCAAGACTACAGCTCCCAGAATGTACCCACAAAAGAGTTGGTCTTTGGGTGGACTGTCTGCAGGAAGGGTCTTGGATGTCCTGTAGCTAAGGTAGTTTCACCAGCTTTCCCACGATCGCCTGTGTCCCCTTTCTCTGCCTTGGTCTACCTCTCAGATCTGATCTTGTAGCGCAGGACAAAGTAGGCAAGGAGACGGAGCAGGACAAAGAAGATGCCCAGCACGATGAAGTCCAGGTACAGCTTGGCATTCTCTACATCAAGTTCCTTTAGGATGGCTGCTGACTTTTGAAAGTGACATGTGTCGTCGTCATCGCAATGGAGGTCTTCACGGTTCAGCCCATAGATGGACAGGATCACGCCTTCAAAACCATACCTGCAGATTGTGATCAGAATCTCAGGGATACTGACAGAAACACTGTAAAACAATTTCACCAGTGACACAACTGGTAAACGGCACAAAGAAGGACCCTTTCTCGGGTCATAGATAGCATCCTTGTGCTTCATCCCTCGCCACGTGAGAGTCGTTTACTTGCCTGACATAGGAAACATAGGAAATCCACTGTAAGTACTTTGGTATGGTGTCAAAGCTGACAAAGAACCCAGAGAACAGCAGCACAGGGATGGCAGTCACTGGACCAACAAACGTAGCCACCTGAAAGCCAAAGGAGAGATGATTACAGAAGCAGGCGCACCATGGCCGTACTAGACTGTCTCAGAGGGTGCAGCACTGAATCAGAGAAACTAAGGCCAACACAGATGCCTAAATTATTTCAATCAAGTACTCAACCAAGCAAAAGTCATAGACAACTACATAAATATTTTAAATCTTTTGCTTAATTGGTTACCTTTTGTACAATTTTTGGAGTTAGGGTCCAGAAACGCTTTGGCTGGTTTTGGCTACAGGCCGAGCGTGGACTTGCCTGCAGGGAGGTCGAGGCTGCCCCTATTAGCAGCCCCAGGGACTGGGCCACCAGTGATGTCATGGTCCCCAGGGACAGGAAGAGTACGAAGCGGAGGGCGTCGCAGGGCTGTGATGTCATCCAGTAGACGATGGTGCAGTAAGCCACTGGGAACACCACCTATGTAGCAGGACAATGCAATGACGTCCCCGGTAAATAACAGGCAGTCTGCATTTCATGAACCCCAAATGTTATGCCTGAACCACCAGAGTGCCAAACCCGTGTTACCTGGAAGGGAACATCAGCCATGGTCTTGGCAAGATAGTAGGCCTTCAGGCTGTACCAGTAGTTCAGGTGCTCCCTTAGAAAAACCCCCATCTCGAGAGGAACTGAAGGCCAGGAGAGGAGACCACATTTCAGCACGTTTCACCTCTGAGGAGGTTCAGGTCTCCAGATCTGTTACTAAACTCACATGTCAACACGGTGGGCATGAGCGCAGCGAACATGAGGAACAGCATGGAGAAGAAGAGGAAGCCGGAGTTGCTGAGAACTCTCTTGGCCTCATTGCCGATTCCCAGGTAGAGAAGCCCGATCAGGATGCCGATTCCGATGTGAGAGGTGATCTGCAGGTGAGTCAGTACCTAGTTGACAAACAACAACATTAACTGAGCCTGCGCTTACAACTGCATACAAACACAAGTTTCAGGAAAACACTGTTTTATTGCCGTTTGTCCGTAATGAGGATTTCATTAAACTGATCAGGGTATGGAAAATAATTTTGCAGTGCTGTTTGTCCAACTTCTGGAGTTGCTGTCTGTCCACTAAGGGGGTGTGGGGGGGCTTTCTTACCGAATCTCTCATGATACTGAGAAATGTCCTCTTGAAAAGGATAGAGAACTGCGTCATGCAGCTGGCCGAGAAGCTGTGGCATCCCTCCGTGGAGGAAGAATCCTGCGGCATCAGGGTGTCAGAAGACCCATCAGCCAGCTTCTTCAAACATTTAGTGATAAAATCTACAGACACACATGACTCTCATGACCGTGCTGGTGAGCTCTGAGTAAAGTTCCAATTTTTAACGCCATGTGCATTTTGGGAATTGTATTTACAGTAGACCATGTAGTGCAACATAAAATCCAGGTCATGAGGGCAACGGCAACATTCATGCAAGCATGAAACCATATACAATAAAACATTATACAATACAATACAGGGTACTATACACAACAGTATACAATAGACCCAGGTGCAATAACCGATATTTAACCAATTCTGTGTGTGTGAATGTTTACCTCATCTATGGGTTTCTGCCAGAGGTAGGGCTTGATGAGGTCGCTGTCCTGCTTCTCTATCCTGTAGCTCCTTTCGCTCATCCGGTCCTGCACGGCCTTCACCAGTCTGGCTGTCTGATCCCCATATTCCACTGAGGCCACCTCCATCACTGTAAGTCAGCCAAAGCCCCTTACTAACACAGATGTACAGCTGATGCCCTGCTGATAAACCGTGCCTTTACATATGAAAACCGTCTTACCAAAATCTGCAGGGTTATGATACGTAGGACAGTTCAGTCCCAGCTCCCTTAGGTATGGAACAAGGCTGGACACCTTTCCCTGATAGATGCACTGGCCTTGGCTCAGGACGTAGAGCTGTGAACAGCCATGGATAAGCCACAATTAGGCAATGTTTATCGCAACCGGTAAATCCAGGACAGCATGTAACCATGTTTACCTTAGTAAAGAGCTCAAAGAGCTTGGCACTGGGCTGGTGGATGGTACAGATGATTGTTCTCCCACCCTGGGCCAGAGCCTTCAAGAGCGAGATCACTTGGAAGCAAGAGGAGCTGTCCAGGCCACTGCAGGGGAGCACAACAAAGGAAAGTCTTCAAGGGTTCATTCTCCGTGTTTCTGACTGGGCCTCAGACTCCTGACCGTATTTCTGATTGGGACTCGTACACCCAACCGTGTTTCTGACTGGGCCTCGGACTCCCGACCGTGTTTCTGACTGGGCCTCGGACTCCTGACCGTGTTTCTGACTGGGCCTCGGACTCCTGACCGTGTTTCTGACTGGGCCTCGGACTCCTGACCGTATTTCTGACTGGGACTCGTACACCCAACCGTGTTTCTGACTGGGCCTCGGACTCCTGACTGTGTTTCTGACTGGGCCTCGGACTCCTGACCGTGTTTCTTCCCTGTCTGCAAGTCAATCACGCAGTGTACTTGTTGACCCAAGGAATTACTTCATATTATAATCTTATGATAACTCAGAGGATGCCCTGAAGCACAAACCGAGCCGCTAAGGCTTGGTTCCTGCCTGGGTGAGATTAAGCCTCTCATTAAAGGTGGGTAATGAGGCTACAGAGCAAAAAACTAGAAATACAACATTAAAACATAATGTGCAGAGGAATACAGAGGAGGAGGGAGGTACTCTTCAAAATTCCTGGAAGATTTAACTCTAAAAACTGGAGAAAACAGTATCATTTCAAACGAGAAATTACTAAACAATACTCAGTAGCACTTTACTTGAGGTGGCACAAATAATGTAGTAGGTACACTTTGACTTAACATATTAATTAACTAGAAACTAAGTGTTAGTTACATACTGATCCCATGTTTGTTCATCATCAATCTGCCCAAGCAGTTCATGTTTCATGCAGTTCATATATTTGTTCATGATTTGTACTTGAGTAGTAACGGAGTTCCTAAGCTATACATTTAACTAACAAAAAACTGCACTTTTGAAATACAAGGATTTTTAGTTATATATAATAGCTTTTTCAGTATTAAATGCAGATTAACCTGCTTTAGGGTAACAATGTTAACCATAGGGCCTATTGATGCACCAGGTCTTCCTGATTAATTAGTCTATAGCTGCTCGTACTAAGATAGGGGATAGGGGTCTCCGACGCCTGATGGTGAAGGCTGCGCTACCTCCCACCATGCACCCGTGCTCGCTGACCTGGTGGGCTCGTCGAAGAACATGACGGGCGGGTTGTTGACCAGCTCCAGCGCGATGGCGAGCCGCTTCCTCTGCCCCCCCGACAGGTTCGCTGTGCGCGTCTTGGCGCACTGCAGCAAGCCGAGAGCAGTCAGGATCTCTTTGACCTGGAGAGCACTGACATCTCAGAGCGCCACCCGCCGAAGCTAACATCGCACCGACACCACGCTAACGCTAAACCTGCTCTCTTGCTCTTACCATCTCCCGTCTCCCTTCATCCTTCCTCTGAAGTTTAAGATTCGCAGACACCTAGGAAACATATAGGAAAGTGGGTGACTTTCCACATGTTGAATGTTTATTCAATGAACATTAGGCATGCGAAAGATGATGAGCGAGACTGACACACGGCTCACTCAGCGTCACGGACCCTCCACCTAACCCTTACCATCATGGCCTCCTCAACTGTCAGATGTGGGAGAAGCATGTCGTCCTGCATGATGTAACAGGACACCTTCCGGAAGGAGCGCAGGTCACGTGGCTTCCCATTGATCAAGATCTCCCCCTTCATCCCCGTCTCTCTGAATATGCAAAGAAACAGGCGTCAAACCGTTTTTCACATCATCAAGATTTAGTGGTGATGTGTCTTAGTAGAGATCACTTCTCTGATAGCAGTGCCGGCCATACTTAACCATTTTAATTACAGACACCAGTGAAAATATACTTCACATTACACCCTCTGGTGGCTGCATGGTGAAACTGCAATTTGTGAACACCAGCTCTCCTTTGCACCGAGATTTACAAAGATAAACACCAAATTGTCACTTGACGTTATGTCCAAGTGAAGATCACTTTCTGGTTCCTGTCAGTCAAGCCCCCACCAGAGAAAAGCATAATAAGGGATGGGTGTGGACTGAGGAGGACAATAAATACTGAAATAAGCATGATGAATCAGCTGCAGGATTGTTCTGTGACTGTTCTCTGGTTTCTAATCTGTCAGTCTTATTCACCTGTGTTGACTCTGTATGCCGTGGGGGGAGGGGCAGGCATGGCGGCTCGAGGGACATGCTTGGCTCCCCCATTTCATAATAAACCAGGCCGCAAAGTGGCCACGAACGTGACAAGGAACTGGGATGGTGCCAAAGGGGCCACAGAGCAGGATTTGGACATTTCCAGGCCAGTCCAAAGAATAGCCCGTTTCAAAAAAGCCTTCGGTGTGGAAAAGGAGTGTGATGCAGTGTAAGTGAATGTAAGGCGGCTTCCCTGCCCTGTTTTAGACTGCGAGGTCTTGCCAAGGGTTTAGGGGCTCGACCAAGTTTTTACCCTGCAGCTGGGCTCATGACTGGCTGCTGACGGTGCCCCACCTGTAGCCGGCCAAGATGTTCATGAGCGTAGACTTCCCTGCCCCGGAGGGACCCATGATGGCCACCAGTCCACCACTGGTGAAACTCCCAGAGATGCCTTTCAGCAGGGTCTTGTAACCTGAAACGCAGGACAGACGCAGACTGAGCCGTAAAGCTCTCTGATGGGAAGGTAGGCTGGCATGCAGCTGCACCTGCCTGCCCCCGGTCCCCGGTGCACGCTCAGAAAGGAACAGGAGCGTGCGTTTGCTCAGGTAGAGGGTCTGACCGCGGATCTCCGCCCTGTGTGCTTATACATGCGGTGTAAAGCACAAAGGTGTATTAAGGTCAACAGCAGCACAGAAGTTAAGACTGATAAGATTTACCCAGCATCTCCACCCTGAATTTTGAGCCTGCTTTTGCTAACTGTATGTTACTCTTTATAAAAATCGGGAAAATAAATGTAAAAATTAATAAATATTTAAAATGTGTATTTTCTTGATGTTTGGTGTCCTTTATTAGATCATGTGGAGGAAGCAGACAGTACATCAGACGTGCCATTTCACATCAAAGAGCGTTTCGCTGTAAAGCAGCCTATATGAAAGCTGAAAAGCAAAACAAATTGCGGCTGAAAAGAGGGAATCAGTGGCGGAGAAATGCCTTCCGGGGATCTCATATTTACCTAATGGATGTGTCTCAACACTAATCCTGTTCATTCTACTGGTTTCTGGACCAACTGGATTTTCCATTATAGTCTCATATTTACACATTGGCCTTCGTCACCCCCCTCCCTGCTTCCCAGGAAGGACAATGAGCTGCTGAATGCAGGCTTTCACACAGAGGGGGCCCACGTCTGCCATTGAGTGACTTTCCCTCAAGGATACAGGGAAACATGGGGAGACAGCTCGCTGTAAAAGGACTGGAAAAGGCAAAGAGAACCCAAATAACCGAACAGCCACTTGAGACACTTCTAGGCCCCTTAAAAAAAACGTCATTAAAACGAAATGAACTGACCCAAGTAAACAAAATGAAAGTTTAGAAGAGAAGATCAGATTTATCATTTGTTAAAGATGACTGATATCGTTATAGTATTACATGAAAGAACTCCCTGCGACCCTAACCAGGATAAATGGTCAGAAGATGGATGCATGGATGGATGGATAGTAATTAACTGTAAAGCACTTATTACAAAGCGGGATGCTGCATAATGTCCCATGTGACCATGCATCCTCTTCCACACTGTGACTGTCTGCAGAGGCGCCTTCATGTTCTCTTCAGTTAGATTCTGGGAAACGAACAATGAGTCAGTGTCCACATGGGGGCTCCATCTCGGTAGCGTGAGCCAGTGATTCGTCGAAGCTCCAGCCACCCACTAAAGTGCCAGAAAATGCTGTCCAATCACACCTGCCATTAATCATTTGGGGTTCTCACTAAATGATGCAATTTTCCATTTCCCATCTGCCGTGCATGGATACAACGTTTACTCCAGAAAGTAGAGTTAACATCACTGCTGTCCATACTACCTAGACCATATACTATCAGACTTAATTGATCATGTCTTGTGTTAGTCGTTAACGTTGATGTTCTTAATGACTTCCCATCCCTTTAAGATACCCAAACACACTTCAGTCACTTTCCTAATAATTTGACAGAGGGGTTCTGCCCCATGACCTCACACCCCGGACACATGGCGAATGCTGGCCATGCAATGTAGCATCTCTAATCTGTCGGACTGAGCTTCACAAATCTCGACCAGCAGCAGCACACTACTGCCGCAGTTCCCATCACTGACTCATTCCTTCCTACCAGCTCAGGGTCAGGGTATAACCTTATTACCAGGTAATCTCCTCATCTCATCCCTCCCTCCCTCCACACAGGGAGACACAATGCCGTCGACGAATGGCAACCCAGATAAGTGCTTTTACTGACTTTTGGGTCCAAGTGAGCTATTTTGTGTCATAAATTCCAGCAAATCCCACTTGATTAGATTCCCTTTAGAGCTCCTTGTGCATAACAGCGTCTTTTGTAAGCCGTGGTAAAAGAGCAGCGGTGCTTTGAGTTAATCCTCAACTGAAGCAACTCCCACACAGGGCCTCCCTGAATTCACCAGAAGGCTTCACGGCCAGTGCAGCGTATGATATTACAGACTGGGAGGTCACCTATATAAAGGAATTTACTACCCACCAAAATACACAATTCTATTCATCACCCTCCATGGCTGCGGTACCCTTGAGAATGACAGTTAACCAAGATCCTGCAGCTGAAACGTCCCACTTGCAAGCATGAGTTGCTGTGGATAGTAAGTGTGGGATGATGAGACTGTACTGGCCAGCGATACAGGGGAACCCAAACACAGTTTGGCGAGATGAGGCAGGAGCAGCGCTCTGGGTATATGTTTCTGAAATTAGCCGAAACGCAGATAGTTTTACACTGTGATTCATCTAAATATGGGACTTTAGAACTGACTGTTCCACACGAACTGCAGGAAGTAAAACATAAGAGCTTGTTCCAAAGGCCTCTGAGCAGCGTGCCAGGTAAAGAGAGAACCTGACCTAGATCACCCCAGAAGAGACTCTATTCAGGTATAGAACAGGAGACAAAAGAGCCCGCAAACAAACGCAGGAGTATAAATGAGGTAACTGTACTTAAACGGGTACGTCACGCTAGCCGGCTGGATCACCTCCATTCGGGTCAAGGTGGCCAGCTGATCTCATGGCTGCGAGCCACAGTGACACACTGCCATCCTGGCAGCTGCTGGCCCTGTAAGCAATGGCACCCGCCCCCCTCCCCGTGCGTTTGCACCTCGAGAGTCTAAGTTATCCTTCCCATCCCACCATTTCGATACCAAGAACTGCGCCTCTTGAGCAAAGCCTACCTCATCCATCCGCCCCCGCGCCCATTGTCATTCGATTTATCCAACTGAGAATCAGGATGGCAACAATTCAGTAAAACCCAAGAACAGATGTTCCTGTTGCCAGAAATGGTGTATTTTTAAACAGCTGTATACTGCTATATTCATTTTTTTTAATATATGCTGTGTTAACACATTTAACTTTGTCACTTTGACAAAAAAATGGACTTAAATCAACAATTAAGGACTCTGTGTAGGCTGGTGTGATGGTCCATCACCGTAGCAACAGCACAGCCAATCACAGCATGCAGCTCAGAAAGATCCTCTCCACATCCAGCCTGATGGGGTTACTGTAGTTTACTGACCGAGAGTACCCGGCCGGGACCAGTGTGTGGCTTTTCTGTTACAGGGAGGAACTTTCAATTTTTTTTCTCTCCTAATTAACCAGTAACAAAACCTGTATTTCCATAGCGAAGGTGGATGATAAAGTAAAGCACACATAGTCTCTTTGGCGTCCCCGGCCTGTGTTTATACCTAAAAATAGCAGCAACAACAAAACTCTAAACGAGGGGAAAGCAATATGCCAAATACAGAGAACTACACTGTGCTGTCATTGGGGGATTCGTTAAGATGCCTATTCCTGTTCCTGTCCAGGTTCAGACCTTGGTTTCCTATAACTGTACCAGAGAAAGGGAAGCGTCTTCTGTCTCCATTATTTAGCATCCACACCTGCATCACTGCTCTTCAATCTTTAATGGAGATGGAGCCCGACGCTCATTAACTGCAAACCGGCCACACATCCTGCGCATGTGCCTTTGTGTAGGTGTGTCAGGAAAGAGCACAGTTAAATCACATCACGTGACACAGTGACGGGCTCTGCTGCAAAAGCCAGCACTGACCCGAAAATTCACTCTTTCCCAACCTGGTCCTTGGGGACCAAGAGTCGATCCATGTTTTTGCTACCTTCCAACTCCCTGCCAGAAAGAGGTAAAAGCCCAAGCTTGGAGGGAGCAGAAACATGGACTGTCTATGGGTCCCTGAGGACTGAATTTGGAAACACTGCGCTAAAAGAAAATACGGGTCGTCAGGAGCAGAGGCATACAGACTGTACAAGTATGGGTGAAGGAGCCAAAGCGCTCCACATGGTCTCCAGGATGTCCTGCCAGTGTCCTCAGTGGAGCAGGATGATAATCAGAGGTGAATTACACTCGGGACTAAATGTGCTTTGAAATACTCCTGAAGTCTGTTTTTACTGGGAGGGACAGCTGGACAGAGACTTCTCCGAAGAAGGCCCACACTGGCGGACATTAGAGCCAGCCCAATATCCTCCCGTCTTGTGTTGGGACACCACATGCCACTGGTGTGGGATGCCTTGGGCAGAAGATGCTGGGACCAGTCAAATTCCCAAAACCAGAAATGCTGTCTTTCCATGTGAGAATAATCACCTCTTTTGTGTCTGCTAAATGGACCCCATTGAACAAAATGAACACCTGTTATGTCAAAAGAATGAATGATTAAATAACCTACTAAGGTTATTTAAGGTCACTTCCGTGCCTTAAGCTTGTTTCTGAGTGATTTCTGCTGCTTGAAAACATGTATTGACAGTAAACCTTCCATCCATCCATCCATCCATCCATCCATCCAATCTCTACGGTTTGCAATCAGCGTAAAAACCAAATCACAGCATATGCATGCTTTACATCCATCGATATAAATACTTTAAAAATACATTATGTAAATTCCATTAACCCTCTGATCGCATGCATGTGTAAATAATGCCAGAGCGGAAAATACGGGTACCTTTCCTCCTCCACCACGGTCCTTCGGGGACTGAGTACGACACATCTTTGAATTCAATATTGACAGCCGGACGTCGGGGCAGGTAAGAAAAGCGCTGGCATTCAGCCAGGCCGTTTTCATGCATCAGCGGGGTCTTCTGAGCGCCCCCATTCGACACAACCTCGTCAATGGACACACACACATTCCTGTGCTCCACCATCAGATCTGGCGGCCCATTTGAGTTCTAAGGAAAAAATAAAACAATACAAGAAAAAACGCATTTGATGGCCGAGTGTCCTACGCCTATACGTGTCCTACAGCTCCGAGATTATTGGTAAAATTTACCAAACTGAATGTGCACTGAAAACTTACTCAGATTAACCCGTGCTCTCATTTGACATGTATATAAAAACAACTGTTCAGTTTTGTTATTCTGGTGAGGCACTTACACCGGAATGCTCAGGGGGACCCGCAGATAAACAGGGGTTACTATCGGTCAAAGTCGCTGTTCAGCGCGGATACTTTATTTTAACTTCATATTATCATATGATTATTACAGCGCAAGAGTAAGTACAAAAAGAAACACTTTTGGTAAAAAAAAATTACATTGTTTAGGAATTGACAGCGGCTTGTGAGCCGAAAGGAAAGGAGAACTCACCATCTCACCTGCGCACTTTTCGCTTACACCTTATACCATTCATATTTAATACATAACGGTAAGTTTACTGATCCTCTACGGATCGAGAATAGCTGTCGCATATAGCTTCACAACTATAAAGCGACCTCGAGATCTTATTTCCAGCTTGCGTCACGATACCGGTGCACTATTATAAATTCATCATAAAACTATTCTTTTGTCATCCCGGCTGTTGTAAAAGCAATAGGACTTGTATCAAACTAATATAAATAATTAAAAACAAAAACACAATAAAGGCATATGCATGCGCTTAAGAGGGAAGAGGTTACTGCAGTTCATCCCATCCGAGTCCGATAACCGATACAGGTGGCGGTTATTTAAAGCCTACTGCAGACTCAGCGGAGCATTCAGCTCGAACCGGTTTCATTAAATCTATTAGGAATAAATGCACATAAGCAAAAGGAGAAGTACTCTAAGAAAGCGGACCGCACCATGCATTGCATTTAGCAGCGCGTTTTCCACTTAGGACAGGCTGGCAATGCGGAAATTAAACTGTAGAATAAGGAGAAAAATCACATCCACACTTACCATGATTATTGAATTTGTAACCAATGTGTTGTTCACAGAAAACGCAGCCATTAGACAAGCCATTCCTCAGTGCCTGTCCTAGCTGAGTCATCCGGCGGTTTACGATCGGAACAGTCCTCCAGGGACTGGTTTTGTGTGCGGTCCCCACTCAGGCTCCAGTATCTGCTGTGGCCGCTATGAAATCATTGTGTTTTTGTTTACAGGCCGACCGGCTGCTCTAGGTGCGTTCAGCGTGACGTCGCCACTCCGCCGCCGCCCCCTGCACCGGCGCCCGGGGACTTCATAGCTGTGCGCCTACCTGCAAGGACACCCACGGCACCGCCCATGAAGAAATAACTTCCATTCAGATTTTGAAATGTGTCCGAAAAAAACTGGATAGGAGTTTTTTTTTTACAAAACTCCACAATGTGTTTTGATGCCTCAATATATAATGACCCGTAATAGACTAGATTTCAGTACGGGCCGGTAACTCACCATTTTAATGCCAGGTGTCATTTATGTTAAAATACTCTAAAGGGGCGTTTCTATCACTGATTCAGTTCTGTACATCATTCTGCTCCCAGCTACCCGGATTCAGGGAAAAGTCATTGAGACTAAAATATTCCTAACACTTTTAATCAAGCATGATTTTTCGTGAGAATACCCGAGTGGTGAAAAAATGTATATCCCTGCATGCATGACCCCAATTAATCACATCCACTTGGGACATTTAGATTATTCAGCAGGATGAGATGGCCCCACAAACAAGCTGGCTCAAAGGGCTTAAAAGTACAACATGTGTGCAAAGTCCATGGAGCAGGATAGAATCAGATGCAAATCACATCCTTCAAAGGACAGCTGTATTGAATGTGCATGTGTGGAGGGGGGTCCTGGGCTGACATGGGCAGAGGGCTCCCTAAAAGGCGGCCATTTGAGTGCGGGGGCCAGGGGTAGAACTTACCGATCAGGGTTGGGGTGGGAGTGCCGTGGGTAAGATTTGCAGAATGGGGAGAGAGATGTATCACGATTGCGGATCAGTGGGTCCCCTCTTTTGCTGTGACCCTAGACTATAGTGCAGGATAGCCTATGCCTTACTCTGACGCTGAGGCTAGCATTAGTTTTTAATTTTTGCATATGATCATTTAATTGTGTTCTGTCTATGTGTTTACAGTATGTCTACCATTTTAGCAGGACAGTATCTAAGACACTGGAGGGTTAATGTTAGTCTTGTATCTTTGCACCATTTTCTTCTTCTTTAAGGCTACTTTGGCCAGTTTGCTTGGCATGGAATTGGTACTAGTAGACTTCAGTACAGAAGTTCCTCCTCTTATGAACTTTCAGACATACGAACGAAGAGGACTGTAAGTCCAAATTCTGCTCATTAGGCCCGTTTCCTGTCCACATCATCAATTTTTTTTCCTTCTTGCCAATTCTGCCTAGTATGGCTTCTGGCCGCTACTCCCGCCACGCAGCAGCGTAGCGTGCGTACTCCCAGCATACTAGTTATCTGTACTTGCGTATACCCTTAAAATGATGTTGAGTAACGAATCACAAACATTTCAAATTATGAAGGGCCGTTCGGAACATATTCATAAGTAGAGGAGCTTCTGTATAGAAAAGAAAAAGCTCGGGGGGGGGGGGGGGGGATTGTCCCTCCGGAAACTTGCCACAAAAAAGCAAAAAGAGGTTGCTGTAATTGGTTTGATTCTTTATTAACTATTTTTTAGTTAAGATTC
>JAODKE010000038.1:4772128-4793065 GCA_026779605.1 Mormyrus hasselquistii
AGTAGATGCTATTGCAGATAACTGCATAATGGGAGCGTGGAGAGCGGTGTCTTACCATCCTGAAATCTGTCACAAAAAACGCAAACAATGTTGCTGTAATTGGAATGATCATTTATTATCTATTCTTATACTAAGATTCTGCAATTTCTGGAAAATCTGTCATCTTGGGCCCCCAAGTTTTTGGGGGCTTCAGGTGGCTGCCTACCCTTGCTTTATATGAGGGGGGGCGGGGGGGTTCTTTGTGGCTAGTTGTGTGTTCACAACACGAAAAAGGGGAAAATCAGGGATTTGTACAAATGGACTTCAAAGCAGCCATATGCTGAGGTTGCTCCAGGTCTTGGTAAGTTCTGGAAGCTCGAAACAAAACTTGGGACATAAATATCTGCAGTTCCAGTGGGTGCAATTTCAGATTTAACCAAAAGCCAGATGAAGGATGACTGGCCCTGGTCCATGACTCGTGATCGAAAATGCATCATAGGAAAGCAAACATCCTTGTTTTAAGAAATATCAAAATATTTCTTCTTTTATTTAGACTTCTTTTTGCCCTTTGTGCTTTGAGTATAAAAATGAAAGTCCAAATAAAGCAACAGGTAAGAGTAACTGCTTTAGTTGCCCAAGGCCCTCAGGACTAAAAGCACATTATACTGTCTGAAATGTACAAATTTCATGAAAATAATTGAGTTCCTTCAACAGCTATAAATGAAACTAAATACACACTATCCAACATGCAAGCATCTAGACAATTTGTAACACCCCTGCATATGAAACATAAAAGGGCATTAATACTAACATATTAATCCCTTCCTAGTGGCACAGCAGACTTAACAAAATAGTAAAAGCTTTACATTCTACATGCTTTTAGTCACTTCTGATTCAACCGAGAAAAAAAATGCAAATGAACTCGTGCCTGCAGCATAGTGAGAGATTTACTTAAAGGACAGACTAGAGATGGATGTAGCAAGTGCCACATGACACAACAGCGCCCCCCAATGGCGGTTGAGTCACACTTGCACATTTTGCTTCTCATATTCTTTACTTGTTTTTTTTCTCCACTGCCAAGACGTCATGGAGCTTCGAGACATTCTTTTCAAACTGGTCCATGACCAGCGTTCCGCTTTCGTCAAAGAAGCGGCTCACAGACTCTGTGAACTCCATTTCACGACTCCGTTTGGATTTCCCATTGATGAAGGTGACTCTCAGGGTGTACTTGTCATCAAACCTGCAGAGGGTGATGTGTGGAAAATTGGCATCTATTGGCATTGATCATAAGCAAGCTTATGTGAATGTGCAAAGTAAAGAAATGGGTAGTAATTTCAACTGAAGCGACAATATGACCTTTTCAGGCTTGATGTCAGCTGCCACACATTGTCAGGATCCATGCCAGTAGGGTCTTTCTGCACAGCCATGAGGAAGATGCTTTTTTCTTTATAAGAGGTATACAAAGTAAGGATCCCCATCATAATGAAGTAAGTAAATACGCAGAATTAAGGAGAAAACCATGAAGACAATGGGTATGAGAGCAAACAGTTCAAATATCCAAATTAGGGCCTATTTGTTGTCTTTCAAAAAGTGACAATGAAAAGCCCCCCCCCCTCTCTCCCCATGACACAAACAAATAATCCAACAGAACAGGAACCAAGATTGTCGACATTTCATACGACAAGAACTGGCTTTTAACTGGAAAGGATATGAGATTACACAGCATGCCAGAACCGGTTTGGATTCAGGGAAGGGGTGAAGGTAATCCCACACCAGCGCTACGATGGCAAAGAGGCAGGAGACCGTGCAGATAAAGAGGCGTCCATCTACGAGGCTGAAGTTCTCCACATAGCCGTACTTTTCCAGAAGAACCTGCAGAGAAGATTTCTGAAAATAAATGGCATACCTTTGGAAACCCGACGGTAAAGCGTGAAGAAATACTACTGCACCTTCTTGGCAGCATCGTCGAGTGAATTCTTCACAGCAGCTCCGTCCCATTTGTCGATCTTGATGGGCTTCTCGTCGATCCTCCACTATAGCAAGATTGGCGATACGTCATTTAACACTTAGTGAGAAAAGGGTTAATACATTTCGGAAATAAAGGGTTCCTATGATTTTGACCACTTTATACACGGTACACTGCACAGTGACATCTAGTGGCGTATGAGCACTGCATGCATTCAGGCACATTTACTGTATTTGCACATATGTATGAACATACATAAACACACACACACACACACACACACACACACACACACACACACACCACCTTTTATCTCTAAACATGCACAAGTTCATTTTAAGCGATAATTAAAAGGCGGTTATGCTGTGCTAGTTTACGACCTAAACACTAACCGAACGTGTTTAAAGGTGATGTACTTGTGATCAGATGAAATGCTGGTAACCAGTGAAACAGGGTTAAGTAGGGAAGGACATTAAATCTCACTGTCATATGTTACGTGGTAGTGGGTAGAGATCTACCCACATTCTGACTCAGTGTAAACTACAACCAAGTCACCAAGTTGGTAAGAGCCACAAGCACTTAGCCAGTTACCTATATTTAAGAAAGGAACGTATCAAAGCATGTTTTTAATTTTTTGCAGAATGAAGGAGCGGATATTTACGCTGAGCCAACAGACATCCGTCTCTTACAAGACCCGCCAAATATACATGAATATTTGGAAAACGGAACGGAAAGACCAAACAGAATTCAACGTAAACTACTCTGCATGAGACAAGATAAAGGGAAATATATAATACCGCTAGTTTATAATAACGCTAAAGCATCTTTCAAATGACTTACTTTTTCGAGTAAACCATTCTTGCCGTTTTTCGCCGCCATCTTTTCCATCCGTGACTTCGGTGTGACTTGGGCTACTCTGATTGGACGCTATCGCGTTCTTCGCTGACCAATAGCATTCAAGAGGAAACACAAAATTGTTACCTCATCATACTGCGTCTCGGCGCATAGAGTTTGCGCAATAACCCGATGGTAGCGGAGGATTTGATTAAAACAATTTAAGACATACCATCTAGAAAGGCGTTTTAAAAAAGTTGTAACAGTTAAATATTTTGAGTTTGACATCCGAGCACTCAGTAATATGTTATACTGGCATAGTCACTTAAATCACCAAACATACTATAAATAACTTCATACATATTTTATTTATGGACATTTCTTCAAAGCAGGTCCACAGTCCACAAAGATTTAATATTTAATGCCAATCTGAATGACTGGCAGTTAGGGTGGAAGAATAAACTCTATAGATGCTTAAATTGGAAAGAGGAATGCAGAACAAATAATATAATAATAAAATAATAGTAATAATAATAATAAATGACATCATCACCAGCTGTTCACAAATTCCCAAGATCATAGGGAGATCTATAGTGTTTCAGCAAAATTATGTGTCCAAATTCCTTGTTTTACAACCTTAAAAAGTGATATGCACCAAACCAATGCCATGAAATGACATTAGCAGGACCATTACACAAGAAAACAGAACAAGAATCTGCGAAAGTGCTTTTGGTGCTAAACACCCATTTTAAAATCATTTGACCTTTAATTTACTTGGACTTCAAGCTACAAATTGGAGAAAGTCGTCGTCCATATATTCACAGATTCATCAATTAGAGAGCTACATTAAAGAGAGGTAAAAGTACATCAATGTTGATATACTGTATAACACATCTCAAAAACTAATAGGAAGACCAAAAAAAAAAACATCGTATGTAGTTGAGAGAGAAAAATAAGAAGAAAACTATTGAACAGCAAAATGTTAAGTAGGCAATGTTAGAAATGAAAGTGACAGGCTGGTCTTCTAATACTGTAGATCCAAAACAGTGGAAGGACTCGGAAAGTCGTCTGAGAATCATACCCCTCTTGAATTAACAGAACTAGAATGGGATCTCTTGCCAGAATGAGAAAATGCAGGCTGAGTTCCCAAATACACAGGCTATATTTCCTGGAATGTTGTTGAAATGAACCTCATTATAGACCAACAAGCATTATACATTAACAGCTCATTGATGAACCAAGCTCAGCACCAAGTCACTACCAGTGCGCCTTGCCTGAACATACTATCTAACTTTCATCAAAAGGAAACTCCCATTTAAGCAGCATATAAATCATCCATCCATGCACCTTCTGACCACTTATCCTTGTCAGGATCGTGGGGGGCAGGAGTCTATGGCTGGGAGAACAGGGCACAGGACTGGGTACGACCTCGACGGGATGTCAGCCCATCGCAGGGTCAGTATAACTAGTTTGAAGATAAATTATATATGCCACTTGCAAGTTTCAGTGGAATCAAGGCTAAGACTGTTGCCCCCTACATTAAAGGAGAAATCTGTTAATTTGTAAAACGTCAAATTCCCAATTCAGGTTAACTGGGGACCATGAGCCCAAAAATAATGATTTAAAACCAGACATACTTCGCTGAAATTAAAATAAGGATTTTGGCACTAAAAGTACTCCCTAAATGAGAAGTACCACTACACAGGCATGTGTCTGTATATACAGGGTATGGTGTATGTTCGTCTACAATCACTTAGCAAGAGTTAATAAATAAACATGATATAATTAAAGCTCTTATTTCGGTAGACCCAATAAGCAAAATAAGAAAACTGCCTTTGAGATGAAGAAAAAAAGCTTCTCAAATCTATTATATAGCCCTTTGAAAAAATTATTCTCTGCATACAATGCCTACACAGACATTTATCTGTTATGACACACATGTACATAGGAAACAAAAAAAAAAAAGTATTTTCCCAGTTTACATAAGAATTGGGCAGCGATCTTCGAACCAATGTTGTGAAATACAAATTTCCTGGGAAAGGCAGGACATTAGAGAATTGTTAAAATCACCACTGGCTGTAAGAAAAACCAAATACCGGTGAACACAAAACTCTGAAACGAAAGACGATCCAAAAACCTGGAACTCAGAGGTAGAGATGACAGTGAATGTGTGAACATGGTAATCGTTCCCATTTCTCAATCTGAATGAATCCAACAGAACCGGCATTTCAATAAAGCAGTCACTACATTTACAGGTATGCCGCTGGTCCACTGGTCAATGGCTTCCTAAAGACTTGTCATGTTATTTTATTAGTTTGAAAATACACAATACCTGCTTTCCAATTATTGATCAAACCAGTAGTAGTGTACTTTTCTATATTATTAATACTACTAATATTTGGTCTAAGCATTCTTTTTCACTAGATGGATATACAGAGTATGTACAGCTCTACCTACCAAAGGTAACTGCGATGTATACAGGACCGCTTCCAGTCAGGTAAAGACATGATGAACATGTAGAACTTGTGCAAATAACCAGACTGGACTCACCTTGGAAATTCTCTCCAAAAATCAGGCCACTGGGCGCAAAAATGACACTGATCACCAGCCTTACTGCCACGTCCTAATCTGGCTTTTTTATGATTATCTGGGATTTGACAGCAGCCTGCATGACAGAGATTCATGGATTTCCAACAGCTGCAAATACCGCATGGACATAATAAGGTATTCATATGAGCCATAGCATGTACAGCAACCTTCAGGTAATGCTGACTTCAGATCCAACTGAGCTCCTTAAATTAGCTGAAACTGGATTTCAATTAGGCCTAATTCAGATGATGTTGAATTAGTTCCATGCGAACTTGAAAAAACTATTACTTTATTGTGCTTTATTGTGAGACTACAAAAAACACAATGTATTTATTTCATATGCATTCACCAACCCGTTAGATAAAATTCATAGGGTAGATAGGTAACTGCACTGTTCATAAAAGAGAACAATATTTAGAACACCTAGTACTTTTTGGTTAAGTCATTTTTTTGTTTTCAGCTAACTTTGGGCTTTAAGCCTTGGATTTTAGTTACAACGCTTTAAATCCTAGCTTTCCATTAAATTAACACAGTTGGGTCTAACATAGCTCAGCTGGACCTGACAGTTACATACAGAGCAGGTCAGAACTGTGACTGGAAAATGCTAATGAGTAACAGTTAACAAAATGGTAGTATCTTACAAACCTTTCAGAATCAATAAACTATACAATATATTTTCTTTCTCATACATTATAAAGGGATTTAAAAATTTCCACTGACTGGAGTATTAAGAGGGGAGTTAATGTTGAAGAAATCCAGGTGTCTAAGAAAACTGCAAAATCAACCCTTCAAAGAGTTACCAGCTGTAGTTAAAGTGCTTGTTCCGCTCGGAAATCCTCCGCGACCTTCGTGTGTTGTCCACAGAAGCCCAGGAGCGGAGAAGGTACCTCTCATGGCTTGTCTTTTGCCGGTCCACTTTTTCAAACTCCCTGTTGAACTGTCTCTGCAGTTTCAGAGCCAGTTCAAGGTCCTCCTTTTCCTGCTGCAGCCGCTGCCTCAGCCAGCAGTCTCCGTCAAACTCAGGGGTCGAGTGGCCATTGTCGCCATGCATCTTGGGATTTTTCGCTACTCCGACATCTTCCAGGTGCTTGGTCTTTTGGCTCCGCTTTCTGCCCCTCCAGGAGGTAGGTCGGCTCTTCATTTCATTTCTGGCATGTGACACTCTACTCAGGTCCTGGGTGTCAGTTGCCCTTCGATTGCACACTGCCGATTTGGAGTCCCCGTCAATGAGAAGGCTTGAGGTTGGTCCATCGCATCTAACAGGTTCTGACAATTTACCCTGAGCTGCATCACAGGTTCCACGTATGGAGTTGGCCACCCTAGTTGTGTATACCTTGTCTGGTTGTGTGAGGGAAAGACCTGGCTCCCCAGGGGACTGATCAAATATCAATCGACGTCTGTTGTACGACTCTCTCTCGCCTTTGCGCCCAGAGGTATCGCTTTTTGATGTGGGAAGAGTACGGCACTCTTTCAGCGTATTCTCCTCCAGCGAAGTCCTATGGATTTTTCTCTTCTTCTCTGCGGGACTTTCACAAAGGTTAAAATCCTCTGTAAGAGGACTTGTGACGGTCCCCTTCGAGGCTAGCTTGGAGCTCTGCCGATCCATCTCGATCTGCTTCCATTTCTGGAGAATGGTGGGGCTGGCCTCGTAGCTGGTGTGCTTCTGCAGACTCCGGGTTAGGTTTCTTGGGGTGGATTTCACTATGGTGGGCTCGACCACCTGCCCATTGGGCAGCCTTTTTGGTGGAGTGCAGGGTGAACAGACAATGGGCTTGAAGTGGTTCAGCTCCTCGGAGATGCTGTCGTTGCTCTCTGGGCTGATAGACCTCTCGACTTTGGTTGGTGGAGCCACGAATGTGGCGCCAGCCACAGCAGCCGTGCCTCTGCCTGTGTTCCTTTTATCCGTGACCAGAATGGGTGCTGAGAGGGACCGGCTGTTCTCAGAGGACAACAGGATTCCAGCATTGTGGCTATAGCCCACTGAGGCCTGTAGAGAAAAACATTATTTGGGAATAATTCTCAAAAAGTGTTCAGTATTTCCCAAACCGGTCCAAGAGGACCCACAGACAGTTCATGTTGTAGCTCCCTACTGGGAGCAGAGAGGGAGCAAAATTGTGGACTGTCTGGACTGGCTGTGGTCCCGCAGAGCATATTGGGGAACACTGTTTTAGTTAATGCAATTATACTAGTTGCAACTGCAGAAGTCTTTTAAACTGTAATGTAAACACATGACACAATTAAAGAGGCTGAAACGTTATGGATGCAGAAAATACCCATGCAGTAATGCCAGCGTATCGCCACTGCAGGGGGTCAATGTTGCCCCCAGGCCTATGAGCTCTGCCTACCTTGGGGGCACTGGTAAGCGGTAGGGGGCCGCGGTTCTTCAGTCTGTCGTCTTCAGAGTCGGTGCAGCTTTTGCTTCTCTGACCCGGCCGGTTCTGTAGACTGTGGAGACAGGAGGAGGTCCGATCCCACTCACGCGCATGCCAAATCGTTTTAATGAAACCACACAGACGGCACCTCAGCGTGACTTTTAACGCGGAGGGCAGGAAGTGTGCTGTTATGTTAAAATAAATAATATCCGACTTGTTTTTAGCAAGCAGTTATCGATTAATGGAATACGTTGTACGGATAAATAACATGAGAAAAATATGGGTGCTGCTACTCCGAGGACAGAGAAAGTTTAAAATACATTCGACTGGCAGGCGGGCTCCGGATCCTGCGGACAAATGCAGAAATGTGTCTCGTTCTTCTTCCGATGGGCTCCTCGTTTTCCGAGTCAGACAGCACCCCGCACCACTGAGAAGACACACACACACGGAAGCGGGTAACAATCAGCCCGAGATTTGAACTGCTGACCAATACGACGCGAGATCCAGCAGGCATCAGAGCAAAGCTACTCACAATGACAGCCGGAATAGGCTAGAAAGTGGGGGACACTTACAGAATTGTGGCGGTGCTTCAGGGATCCGCCATCCTCCTGTCTCAGGTGGCCCTGTGGCCTTGGCTTTTCCTCACTCATTTCTGCCTGAACAAGAGGGATTAGGGCGCAGTGACATCACTACTCAGCCTTAAGTGATAGTGAAAGGGCCTCAGACTGCAGATATAAACCTACCGACGGCAAGTCTTCAGGTCTCAGCCCAGCTTTAATCTCCACCTGTCTCCGGTCCACCTCGAAGATCTTCTGCAGTCGTTGTTCAGATACCTTTTCACCTTTCTGCTGTTCCAACTCCATCTAACAAGAAAAGATGTCCCCCCAGGCACCACAGATAACACACAGATGTTAACCAATACACTATGAGTTAAAAAAAAAAAAAAAAGTATTGATTTATTTTACAAATAAGGTCTAAATTGTTTAACAGTGTGACAGAAACAGTAAGTTACAAAGTCTGTGATTTGTGTGCAGGTAAAAAATACCCAAGACGCTCAATTAAAAAGAATGAGCAGCACATCTGGCTGCTCAGTGAATTAGACACTATGAGGATTGGTTTTAAAATGATGTCATGACTTCTTAGACCTTTGAACTCTGGGTTCCTGAGGAAGGAGATTTCTTGTGTCCTTACAGCAGATGAAAGAAAACCCCAAAGAAACAAACCTAAAAAAAAAAAAAAAAAAAACAACCTACCCTTTTCTTTGTCTTGGTATATTCCTGCTGCTTTTCTCCTGGCTTGCATATGTGGACCGGAGCTCTGAATATCACTGAGGAAGGAAGAGCAGCACAGACGTGTAGAGTGCCACTGGTGCCATGCAGATGCAGCACGACACACATGTGCTTCTCCCCTCAGATAGTGGCCAAGGAGCTAGTTTGGACTTTGCAGCCTGGAAAATGATTATGGCTTCAGCAGTCAGCTGAAGGTTCTGTTGTCATTACAGAACAGGCTCTGATTAAATTGAGTACTCTATTAGAAAAGCTTTGCCATCTTCTGAACTGAAGACATCAAAACCACCCCCAACACAAACAAACACACACACACATGTCCGGGCAAGTCTGTCCACCTCATCTCAGGCTCAGCCCTGCCAGTAAAAGAGTGTCACTCTCCTTACGCAGCTAGTTTCACTTTACAGGTTACTTTAAATGTTACTGTGAAACAGTTCACTAAAACAGTGGTGACTTTATGTAAGGTCATATGGCGAATTGCTGTAACATAACAACAACAACAATAATAATAAACCAGACAAGTCCGGCTGTGCAGACGTAAACACAAACAGCGGCCCAGCCGAGCAGCGTCTACGCCTGGTCATGCACGTAATAAAATGCGTCGCCGGTCCCGGCTGCACGCGCTTTTGCACCGCGACCCCAGACTAACCCCAGCAGATGTTTCAATACTTAACTAATTAACTAGTTTTCCGGCCAGCATCTCTAGACAGCTGTCAGTTTGCATGTGAACTTACTGTAAAAAGCGAGCACGCCCGAGCACCGTTTTACCATAGCCACTGGAGGTATTGCCATTGTTACTATATTCATTATAGTCTAATAAATAATAATAATAATAATAATTTTTAAAAGTGCCGCAAAGGTGCCGTCCGCGGCCGCACCTTCGGCCGGGGCCTCCCCCTCCTCCATTCTCTGCCGGCACCTCTCCAGGTAGCTACGGCGTACCCTGTCCCAATGTCCGCTGTCGAGCAGGGTTTGGCCGCGGCACTGCCGGCGGGCCCAGCCAGACCTCCGGAGCCGGCAGAGCGGGCAGCGCAGGTTGCCGCGCTCCACCTTCTGCCTGAAGCAGGCCAAGCACAGCGAATGGCGTCACGGCAGGGTGACGGGCCCCGCAAAGATGTACCGGCACACGGGGCAGCGCGCCTCGACCTGCGTCAGGAAGCTGGCTGCAGCGCCGCCGGCCGCCTGGCCCCTGCCCCTCAGCCGCTTCGTCCTCTCCGGTCCGCCGCTGGCGCACTTACCAGAGCTCAGCGCCGCCATCTTCTGTCCCTGCCTGCCGTGCGGGAGTCTCCGCCCAGAGTCTGCCGCCGACAGCGGCCTCTACCAGTACTACAACTAGCGGCTTAAGAGTGATTAAGCACGGGAAAGGACGGTAAAGAAAAAAGTTTGTACTAGTACTGTTTAAAGATTTGTACACAGCATTATAAAGTTTAAACCTACCCGTATTATTTAAGATATTTCTATAGGCCTGATGGTTAAACCGTTGAACAGCAATGTGAAACTGTAAAATGAAAACCAGTTAACTCATGTTCAGTAAGTTGTGACCCAAGTTTGGAGGCTGGACCGCCAGTCTCACTCCCATTAAAGTCATACTTCATCAGTCTGACTACCTCCTTTAATTAAGATAAAGATAAATCATAAAAACATTTAAATTAAATACACAGGAGCAAATACACATACTTTATGATCGCAGCATGTTTGTGTTTGAAGCATGTTTATTATTGTAGTACATATATGCCTAAATGCTTAGCTGAAAGTTTAAAATAGCTGAAAACAGAACATAAACATGAAACACCAAATTATTGGAAGACCAGCAGGACAACCAGTGTTGGGAGTCAACAGTCGTCATCATGAGGACCAAACTGGAGTCACATGATGAGATCAGGATGACACAGTTATTAGTCGGTCATTCAGTCTTCATTAAATATAGGAGAGACAGCATCTGCAAGGACATAGAAAGCACCTCATTTTTCACTGACACTATGACATCAGCACCGTTGTGCTGTTCCTCACCAATGTTATTCCATATCAGCCTGTAGATGATCATATCTGTCCTATAAATAAACAATTTGTAAACTGGATACCCCAACAGATTCAGGGGGGGCAGCACTGTATATGCCAAGTAATAAGAGTTTATGACCAGGGAACATTACAAAATAAATGGGAAATTTTACTGTATGTGTGTGTGTGTGTGTGTGTGTGTGTGTGTGTGTGTGTGGGGTCAAAAAATACTACTGCATATGGTGACCCTAGTGAGGGGGTGGCAGAGGTGACATTTTGTCAGGGGGGACCAGCATTTCTAGCTGCACCCCTGGGTATATCACGCAACACACCCTCAGACAGCAACCTACACAAAATCCTTGGCACAGCCGAAGGGGATAATGTGCAGTTCTGTGGGAAGGCAGGATGATCGGCACACCCCTCCATAGGTGGAGCAGCTCCAGGGAAACATTGCAGCTTCTTTCAGCTCCCCTGTCATTGAACAGAATGGGAAGCAACTTACTTCTGTTTTTACTGTGAATATTTCAGGTTCAGAAAGTAAAAATCCAGACCATAATTTTGTTCCAACCAACCAGTTGAGTACACTGTGACTGTGACTCTTAATACTCAACTGATTGGTTGGAACAAAATCTAGGTCTGGATTTGTACATTCTGCACCGGAACTTTTCACCTCTGTTCTACTGGGAATCTGAGAAGCTGAAAGTACGGGAATTGGCAGGTCATGTCCCTTTATTAAGAATTTTTTTTTTGTGTCTGCCTGCTATTTCCACACATGATTCCTGAAAACAATTTCCTGACCTTTTCAAAGAATCTCAGCAAACGAACACTCCTGGACAACAGATAGAGTACGATTAGATAACATATATGCATCACAGGGGGGGGGGGGGTGTCATAATTTACATGAAAGCATCTCTTTATTTAAAATTCTAAACCATAAACTTTGAATAGGAACCTATTTCAGACCATCTACCTGTGGGAGTGCAGTGATACTTAAGTGGTTACACACCAGGAAAACATCACGTCGGCAAAGATGCTACTGACTCCTTATCAGAACTGAAAACTCTCTGGTATCAATGAAATTTGGCGTTTATTGCTGCAGACATTCTACACAGAACAGAAATGACAGAAAAAAGGTGTTTGTCACCACTCACGTGCAACGACGAGGAAAAGAAGAAGGCTGAGGATCATCACATATTTATGGTTCATGTTGACTGTGGACATGCAGCTCCTTCTTCCTGACATTCACAGCACTGTGATCTCTGAGTCCCCAAGTGTCCCTTTTTTGCCCCAAATTGTCAGAAGAGGAGGAGCTGGCATAGCTCTAATTCATAGGCCACAATCTTTCTTGAAACTTTTAATACCTCAAATGCAATTATTTGCAGCTGGGAGTCATGAATAGCTGCATTGTGGTAAACTGCATTTCAGCCATTTCAGGAGTGCTGGCGCTTGATAATCTGCTCACTGCTTGAGGGAACATGGCAGCACTGAGGCCAAAATCTGTTTGCCACGATTCCAGGCACATGATAACCCTTGGGGCAGTAATTTCCTAGGGCTGGATGCATTCCGCATAACTGTGAGGCACGGGAAGGTAGAGGGAGCGAAGGAACAGAATCAGAATCAGTTTTATTGCCTAAGAAAAGTGACAGTCACAAGGAATTTGACTTGATGATTCAACCAATACAAACAAGACAATAAACATTAGCTAATTAAATAAAGTAGGTATGAAGGAAAATACAGGTATGAGGTAATAGAAAAATCTACTGCAATTTTGCAAATAGCAAATATATACTTTAGATGTCTATACAAGCTAGTTATTACTAAAGTGAGACAGTGCATTAAATGGAGAGATTAATGAGACTTCTACTGTAACTGCATACATTTAACATAAACTGGAATACAGTTAAGAAGTACAATTTTACAGTGTGGCTGAGGTGCATCAGATCAAATTTATGAATACTGTGCAGCATACATTGTGTGTCAAGATTAACAATATACACAGTATTAAGCATAAACATAACGAACAACATCACTGTTCTTATCTGGTTTTAGGGGATTGATCATGCGTTTATAAATCTTCAATCTGCCAATGCAGCATGGATCCATGGATAAAAGAAGTCAATGATACACATTTACGATGTATGAATCGTTATCCATATTCGCAAGCATTCTTATATAGGATACGATCACTGGCACGAATTTATGTACGCATGCTACCATCTGCTGTCGTTATTAGGCAACTACAAGGCTATTTTTGCAGCCTGCCTCGCAGTGTGGCCTTTTCCCAGGAGAACCAGGATTAAACCAGGATATAAAAATGCAAAAAAAGGTATTTATTTATTTATTTATTTATTTTTTAAATAGGGCTCTCAATTTATTTTATAAAGCTGGATGTTTCATAAATAGACCAAGTAACATAAGGCTTCCAAAACAAGCAATCTAGCAATATTAGATGTGTAATTATTTTTAGGGAATGGTCAAAGTCATTCTGTTCCCTGGCAAGAAAGACATTGTTTTCCAAATCTATAGTACTTTAACAAAGGTTAATACCAAATCCATGTTAGGGAGGACACTTTCAGCTACGTCAGGTTTTACAAACCATGTTTAACATAACAGCACGCTTCCTGCTTGTTCGCCAACCATGGTCACAACACCCTCTATTTATTTATTTTATTTTTATTTTTTATATAAATAATCACGATACTAAGACGGGTGAGTTCAGAGCGGCCACACTCTTTACACTGTACCTTTAATTTTATGTAAAATAAAGTTGTCCTCCGAAGAGGGGGAGGTGGTGGTGGGCAATAATAAAAAAAACAGTTAAATTCAGGCAATTATTTAAAGCATATCAATTAAGCTGCCACTACAAGAAACAAAATGTTTGTTAAACAAAATGTTTTCCTTAACGGTTAACAAGAGATCTATGTGAGCACACAGACTTTTCTGTAGAGCAGCCTCCAGACACTGCGATGAATCTGCTTCAGCTTGAGGCCGTAAATGAGGGGGTTCAGCAGGGGAGGAACGACGAGGTACTCTATAGAGAGCACGTTACGGAGAGGCAGGAGGCTGCTGCTGGAGCCATAGCGTGCGTACATGACGTCAAAAAGGATAGAGAGAAAGAAATTCATCAGAGTGAGCAGGTGGGGCAGGCAGGTCTCCATGAACTTCTGTTCTGCCCTGGATCTTATGGACGCTCTGATGATGTGGCTGTAGGAGACCAAGATCATCCCAAACTGAAAGCTCCCTACCAAAGGGTGAAGAGGCAGTGATATTTACCAAGATGGTTGGAGAGTTAAATGCAATTTTAAGTTTTGGACACAAGAGGGCACCACACCCCACAAAAAGAAAACAACAAAACATATTGTGTTTTTTAAAATCAGTTATATTCTGGGTCACTGGAATGGCTGCTTTGTCATACCCATGCACATCTAATTAATATTTAGCCAGTACTTAGGTCTTATCATGCCAATTAAGCTTGACCTACACAAACATGCACTGCAGCATCCAGCTTGTTGATTTTGCAAAATGAAACATACCCTTGGTCATTAGCTATGACTGTTTCATTGAAAAATTTATGCTGGTACCAATTTTAGACTTAAGGGCCTCATCACCAGTCACTGCTGGGTTTGCACCAGTAACATTTGAAAATAAAGTAAGCCTTCTATTGCTATTTTATAAAAAATAAGAGAATCTATAATGTTTTATCTAGATAACAAGTAAACAAGCTGACACATTAGTAAGTTCCGGCCGCTTGCCCTCTCCGGGGCAACCCCATTACAGCCAGCCATAAAAAGCCAAAAAAAGAAGAGGCAAAAAGGGAAAGAACCGGTAGACGCCTCAACGATCCGTCTGGGGGCTTGCTATCTCCCCGCAGCCTCTCTACTTTCTGCAGGTCGGGAGGTGCCCCTCCTGAGACAGAAGCCAGCAGGAGAGATGGCAGCGCAGCGGCACGGCCGCTATTTCCAACAGCCTCCTTATTCCTGGGTGGCCACCTGGGGTATGTGGGTATCTAGGCCATACTGGACACTATTCCGCGGGGGCCCAAGATCCCTTAAAGGGACCACGCCCTACTGGGAAGTGCCAACCATGGAGGCACTGGCTGGGGTGCTCGACCTCTCGCCAGCTGCTGCCGCTCTGCCTAAGGTCCTCCCGCTTGCTGCAGCCACCACTACACCCACTGCACCACCCGACACTGCAGATGCCACTATGCCCGTTGCAACGCCCGACGCTGCAGCCGCCTCCCACCATTCCTGTCCTGCCGGCGCCCGCCATTCCTGTCCCGCTGGTGCCCGCCGTTGCGGTCCCGCCTGTCCCGGCACCTGCTGAGGCTCCCCCTGCTAGCCCAGTGTTGCCCGCAGCTGCTCTGCCCGAGCTCTTTGCTCCACCCGAGGCTCCAGTGCTGACCTCCCCTCCGGCTCCACCTGTCCTGCCTGTCTTGCCGGATCCTCCTGTCGTGCCTTTCTTGCTAGCTCCTCCTGTCCTGCATGCAGCTACACCCGAGGTCCCGGTGCCGCCTTCACCTGCAGCTCCACCTGAGCTCTCTGCTCCACCTACAGCTACTCTGCCGCTCTCAGTCCCTGACCCTGCTCCAGTCACTTTAGCACCGTTCCCAGTCCCCGAGGAAGTCCCAAACAGTCTGACCACTGCCTCTTCCCCCCTGGAGGAGGAGGAGCTTGAGTGGGACCCCTTGGGGACCTCCCTAATGACTCCTTTGCCTTTGCCCCAGGTGGTCGACTGCTAAGACCCCGCCTGTCTGTATCCTGATTTGGTGCAAAAACTTTGAGAACCAATGCTCTAGTGTTTTCAGTTCAGTTACAGATATGATGTGCCTCATGTACAGTACAGCTGACTGGGAAGTTAAATGGAATATTCATCCATCCATTTTCGATAACTGCTTGTCCTATTCAGGGTTGCAGGGGGTCTGGAGCCTTTCCTGGATGCTATGGGCGTGAGGCGGGGAACAACCCAGAATGGGGCGCCGACCCATCGCAGAGCACACTCACGTGCCTATGGACAAATTAGTAACTTCAATGAACTCAGCATATTTTTGAATTGTGGGGGGAAACCAGAGTATGCAGAGGAAAACCCACAATGTATTTTAGTTCCTGCTTCTGTCCAGTTCCCCAGTGGCTCATTGTTAGATGTTGGATTGTTTGAGATGTTTATGATAGTTGGATGTAGTGTAGTTTTTGATATACAAAACATGAACGGGCCACTGGAAAAAGGACGGACATACAGAACAGGCACAACAGTAACACCCAGGACAACATCTGACAAATGACGGGGAAAGCAGACAGGCACAGGGGCACCAAAAAAGGAGACACAGAGGAAACACCAACAGGAGGCAGAAATCGGACCAGGGGGGAACACAAGAGAAACATAGGGACTAGAATCAGACACAGAGGGCACTAAGGTAGATGGGAGGAAACGGGGAGCCTGAGGGAACCCCAGCAGGCGAGAGGTGGCCGCGATAGAGGCTGCAGGCGGTGGGGGACCCTCGGTGAATGCGACTCGGGAGCAGGAGGGCGCCTCACAAGGGTCGAGGAGGGAGATGAAGGGACAGGCGATGGAGGCGAGGAGGAATTCGGAGGGGGTACTTGGGAAGGCAAGGAGGAAGAGGAGGAGGAAGACCTTGGCGAAGGCGAGGAGGGAGGTGAAGTCGCAGCAGGCGATGGTGTAGCCACGGCAGGTGAAGGCGCAGCCAATCGACGAGTTAGAGTGGGGGGACCCGCAGGTGACCGACAAGGCATTGGAGCCAGGGCCACTGGAATTGGAGGGACACCCACAGGTAACTGCCGAGCAGGAACCCAGGGAATCGCAGGCGACCGCTGAGCAGGAGGACTCACAGGGACGCTTTGAGCCACATCCTAAGAGACCGAGGGTGAGCCAGGGGGCAGGGCGGGCAGTACACGACCCTGGCACACATGTCCTCTCCCTTTACAGGAGATCGAAAGGTGGGGACCTGGCTGGGATCTGCCATGCTGGGGCGGTGGCAGAATGGGAATCACTCTCCTGGAGGGGTCCAATGGGGCCATCAGGGAAATCCCCGATGGGTCCAATATGAGCTCCTCTTCTCCTTCGATCAAGGGAGGAGGAGCAATGGTCTGGTTATTGGGGACCTCCTCGGGGACAGGGACTGGGGCCAGGTGTACAGGAGCAGGGTCAGGAACTGAATCTGGACCCGGGGGAACTGGATCTGGGGGAACTGGAACCTTGGGGGACAGAGCAGTAACCAGGGAACCTGGAACCTCGGGGAGCAGAGCAGTAATCTGGGAAACTGGAACTTTGGGGGGGGCAGAACAGGAATCACAGTAACTAGAGTCACAGGAACAGCAGGGGTGGAGCATCCTCTGCCAGCACAGGAACAACAGGCTGCATCATCCGCCTGCATAGGAACAGCAGGTGGCGCCACAGGAACCACTGGCTCAGGAACCTTAGGGACTGGAACCGTGGTTTGCACCTCACTAATCGACGTTGCCCCTTTAAGAACCTTGGGGACCCACGGGATAGAATCCCATACAGACCTGACACCTTTAAGAGCCAGGCGAGTCCCAGAAGAGGGATGTGTTGCCAGTGCTGGCAGCACAGCCACAGGCTAACCCTCTGGGGTGGTTACAGTGCCTTCCAGTGTGAACACCACTGGGTTTAAAATCGGGAGGGGCTCCTCCCAACACCTGTCAGGGGAAGAAGCGGTAATGGACGATTATAATAATAATAATTACAACTTTTATTGATGCCCGTGGGAAAATACTTTCTTATGCCTCCCTCAACTTTTTCTTTGTAGAACAAGCTGTCCATGAAGGGCAGCCACCAGTTGGGGCACCCAGGGAGCTGGGAGTTAAGGACCTTGCTTCAAGGAGCCGCAGACATACTGAGGCTGGGTTTGAACCTGTGACCTTGTGATTACAGCCACACAGACTTAGCCCACTGAGCCACACACTGCCCCGATCGCTTGTCTCTTGTCCGATCTCTTCGCTTCTTCTTCTTCTGGCCAGCTATTTTCGACAGAGTCTGGGGTGCCTTGGGGAGCTCCATCAGCGGATTGGGAAGTATCTTGTTGTTGAGAGCTACCTGTTGAGTCTGTAATTCCGCCACTCTCCATAGCAGCTGCTAGAGGTTGTTATGCACTGCCGCAGTGAGGTGCGTATCTTCAATAAGGAACATCCTTGAGGGGGGTTCTGGCTGGCCAGAGCCCAAAACTCGGATCGCCTCAGACTTGGGTGAACCAGTAGGTGACCGCATAAACCAGAGCCCAGTCATTCTGTCACGATTGGGATCGCAGACACAGGAACAGGGAGACAAGGGATCAGAAATGAGGGATTTATTACGAATCAATCCTAATGCAGGACATCAAAAAACGCAACATTAATGACTGGACTTGGGAAACTCAAACGCGGTCTGAAATACACAAGACTAATGGCAGAAAATGTAGAACAGCTGGGAAATGTAGGGATTCCACACGAGGTTAACGAAGAGGACACAGAAGGATCACACGATTGAGCGTGACACATGCTCTCCTAATATAATTTAATAAACATAATATATGGTGAATTTATTCTGACTACTAACTTATGGGAGTCACAATATACATTTCATTAGTTTTTTAAGTATACCTAGAAATTAATGCCGCTGATATTGTTATAACTGCTGTCTGGTGAGCAGGCAGGAAGCAGCGAAATACAAGGCAGGCAGAGGAGAATCCAAAAGCAATAGGGTTTTGATAGCAGTGAAATGAACAACACAGCGACAAACATCAATGATGGATCTGGGGAAACTAAACGTGGACTAAACACACAGGTCAGGCTGAACATAACAGGTAATTACAATCAGGAATTAACACAAGGTAATGAGGGTAGGCAGAGTCGGGCTCTCGGGCGGAGCAGCAGGGAGCTTGGGCGGTGTAACAGGGAGCTCAGGTGGTGCAGCAGTGACCGCCGGCTCTCAGACAGCAGGGGGTGCTGCAGTAGCCAGATCTTCACTGGGCGGTGCGGCGACCGGCGAATCAGGTGGGACGGGCAGGACAGGTGGCGCCGGTGAGTCAGGTGGACGGGCGTTGCGGCAGCATCAGGCAGGGCTGTGGGCGAGACGGGTGGAACAAGCAGGCAGGCCACCGGCAAGGCAGGCAGGATGGGTGGAGCCGGTGACACTGGCAGGACATCAGGTGTTGGAGGAGGCAGGCCCGTAGCAGGCGTCTCGGCAGTGCTGGGACCTCAGGCGTAGAAGCGGCAGCAGGCACCGCCGACTTGTGGCCAGCAGGGGGTGCTGCAGCAGGCACCGCCGACTCTGGGCCAGCACGGGGTGCTGCAACCGGAGCCTCACAGAGTGGCGCGGTTGCTGCTGGGACAGACAGATCAGGCAGGATAGGAGAGACAGGCACATCAGGAGCCGGAGGGACAGCCAGGACAGGCACGTCGGATGCCAGCGGGACAGGCAGGACAGGTATGTCGGGCGCCAGCGGGACAGGCAGGACAGGTATGTCGGGCACCAGCGGGACAGGCAGGATAGGTGCCGTTAAAGCGGGCATTGCCCCTTTAAGAATCTGGGGAATATATGGGCAGATTTGTATCTCCAATTAACCTCAGCATGCTATTGGACTGTAGGGGGAAAAGGGAGGACCAGTAGGAAACCCCACAATGATACTGGGAGAACATATGAACTCCACACTCGGAGCCACGGTGGAGACCGGAATCCTCATTAATTAAAAGGGATAATTGGGATTAAAATTTTTGTGAGTGATGTCAGTTTGTAAGGACATGGAGATGTTGCTAATGTGATGGATGGGGGCACGGATACAAGGTCAAGTCAGAGAATGCAAAGGTCACAAACCTGGCTTTTCACTTCAGGACCTAAACCTGCACAGTGATTAACTCTTTAAATAGCTGCAATATAAGAAACCTCTCTGACACCTACACCTGTCTACACCGTTTCACATCTAAATATAGAATCTGTGATTTTAATCCCATATTATAACAGTTCCTGCAGCTCTTTTGAGTCTGGATCTAATTTTATGTTAGATCTAACAAAAACAAAACAAAATTATTTTTATCAACGCATTACGGAAAATTTACCTGATTAACCCATTACAGATACAATGTATTGTTTGGGAATAATTATTGTGAAGACAGTCATAGGTGAAAAAACAGCTGGTGCCCCTGAAAGAGACACAAGTCGGTCACATGATGAGGGGGAGGAGCCAGTCAGGGAGCCAGCAAGGCCACAGACAGCCATTGCAGACAGACTGCTGTGCCTCACTGTGGGCTTGTTTGTCCCTCCATGTACAGATGTACTGTTTCTGTCTCACAGTAGCTGGAGAGTGAATGTGTAAGACTAAGCACAGTGATATTATATTTCCCTAACAGTAAAAATGCTTTTCTATATCAAAAAGGAGACATGTATTGTTTTTTTGAGTTTGTTTACTTTAAATCTACATAAGCACATTGTATAAGTACAAAAATATTGTGTTTTACAGCGACGAAAAAAATTGATTTTCAACTCTGTGAAACGAGGTCCCACACTTTACAAATAACATACAACAATCATGTGAATGTACAGGAAATTTAGCACTATTTTTATTTTGGGATGAAGTTTGAATGGGGAACTGGGGGACTGTTACCAAGGACACATTATGGTTTTTTAATTACCTCACAAATATCAGCAGCTTGGTAAATATCACTGCCTCTTCACTCTTTGGCAGGCAGCTGTAGGTCCACACATTGCTAAGTGCTGTCGTCACTGCAGAATGCAGTTTGCACTTAGCTGCATTGTATGCACCGTGTGGTGCTTCATATTTTGGCCCTGAGCTGTGAGAAGGCTAATCTTTACCAGCACAGCAGCAACACAAATGTTGTGGGTTGTGGGAGGGTGGGGCTGAAGCCAATCACAGGGGGGATATGGCACAAGGCCAGGGTAGATACTG
>JAODKE010000038.1:4805473-4827560 GCA_026779605.1 Mormyrus hasselquistii
AGCTGCAGGGGCCACAGGTGACAGCGAGGCTGGAGCCGGAGGGGACACCTAAAGGGGCGTGAAAGAAGGCAGTGGGATTGCTGGAGGAGGTGAGGAGGGAGGCGAATGGGACACAGGAGGCAGTCATACTTTGGTTAGATTTAGCTTCATGTGCATGTGTAGTTGACTGGGAATTTAAAAGGAATGATTAGGATTTTATGTATTTTGAGTGATGACAGTTTGTAAACACATGGCTATATGATTGATGTGGTGGATGGGCAGAGGGACGTATCTTCAGGCAGGAGCCTGCAGAGGTCATGACCCTGACTTTTCAGATGCTGAAGGCCCAAAACCTGGAGAGCGATTCACCCACTGAATAGATGCAAAATAAAGTCTGTTTTACTTCTATATCTGTGTATGCAGTTTCTCATTTAACAGCAGAATCCATGATTTAATCTGATTTTCTAACAGTTCCCACAGCTCTTTTAACAGTGGATCTAATTATACCTCAACTCTAACCAAAAACTACAAAATTTATATGCAGCCATAAAGGAGAATCTACCTTGTAAATTTGGCTACATGTACAATGGATTGTTCTGGAACAATTATTTGGAAAATAGTCAAAGGTGAAAGAAAACAGCTGGTGCCCCTGAACAAGACACAAGTCGGTCACATGATGATGAGGAGGAGCCAGTCAGGGAGCCAGCAAGGCCACAGACAGCCATTGCAGACAGACTGCTGTGCCTCAGTGTGGGCTTGTTTGCCCCTCCATGCACAGATGCAGGGAGACCAGAGGGTTTCATGACACCTTAGTGTGGTGTCATGTGCTTCAGTGGGTCATTTTGTGTTTGTTTTTTTGGTAGCTTGTGAAGACTGAGAAGCTGATGTGTCATTTTTATTGGTTGTTTTGACAAGGTAAATTCTACACATATTTACAGAAACTGATAGAATCTTTGAATTAAGTATTGAAACAAAGAGAAATACTTCCAGATCCACCAAAATACATTAAAAATGAAAACATATGTAGAAAAATTTGCAAAGATTCACTGGTTCCTTCACCTTGTGACACACAAGGCTGAGAGGAGTCTCTGACAGCTTCTGTGTCATGTGACGGTTTCTTAGTTTCTCTGGATTTAAATAATGTATTTTGAATTGGGGAAATTATTCAGCATTGCTAAGTGTCCAAAAGGCGCTTGCAGCCCATAGATTTGAATCGTCTGCTGCCCAAAAGAGTTTATTTGACTAAAGTGTCATAGGGAGATTACCAGTTTGGGGGGGGGTTTCCTTCAAATTCCAGGTTAAGTGTGACAATTTAGCTATTCTTGGCACTGTTGGGTCGTAGAGGTGAAGGAGATATAGGACCTCATAGGGTTTGTTTGTGTGTTTGTTCTGTCATTGGTACAAACCACAATTCCTCCTTATAACAGAGATGTGATAATGACGTGGCAAAGAGGAGTTACCCAGAAAAACAATGAGACAGGAAAGAAGAAGATAATAAGGGTTACAGTGTTCTGAGTATGAAGAAGGGGCTTTATGTTACAGGGTAAGGGCAGGCAGTTTAATACTAAATATGCTAATGATACTGGAGCTACAGGCGCAGACATGGCTGTAAAATGAGCCTGGCAGCATGACACAAGCATGAAGTGATGAGCCAGGTGTGGATGGGGAAGCACTGTTACCTCGTATCTCTGAGACCAGGGTTTGAGTCTCTGCCACAGCTCTATGTGTGTGGAGTTTGTATGTTCTCCGCATGCCATCATGGGTTTCCTCTGGGTACTCTGGTTCCCTCCCAGTCTAAAAACATGCTGAGGTTAATTGGAGTTACCAAATTGCCAATAGGTGAGCATGTGTGAGTGACTGGTATGTAAGTGTACCCTGTGATGGGTCGGCGCCCTGTCTTGGATTGAAAAATAACAACTTCACAAGATGAGAACTAAATAAAACCACATAACCAAAAAACTTTCAGGCTCTGTTGACAAAAGTGCGATAAATTTTAAACATTTGTTAATATACTATAATAACAGAAATTTTCTATGGGTGCCACTGCTTGCTATGCAAAAACATGTGCAAAACAATACTCCTTAACAACAAATGAAAGGAAGCAGAAGAGAGATTTTTTAATAGAATGTTCAAATATAATGTTACTATGACAGCTTAAATGTTATAATTCTGAAGGTAAAAAGTGTTCTGTAACATGCACTATTTCCACTTCAGAATAAATCAGACATTGAACAAGATGCACCTGAATATGAAGTGGTGTGTCTTTGCTTTAGGCCTCCAGTGGTGGCAGAGGAGGCTGGGAAAGTATCAGAAAGTCAGGAGAGCAAAGGAGAAAACAGAAGAAAGAAATTCTGGGCAAAGAAGATCACCTTTCTGAAAAAAAGAAAAGGAAGAAAATATCAAATAGCAGAAAGTGATATGAGGGAGCGAACCTTGCTGTGGTGAAAGAAGAGAAGGATGCAGACATGAGAGAGGTGGAGGTGAGAGAAGTGAATAAGGCACTGGAGGAAGTGAAGGAGGATAGGAATGTTAATAGTAAAGCAAAAATGAAGGAGTTGGAGGCTGAGATTGAGGCAGCGGCGGAGGAGGCAGAAGAGACGGAAAATGAAAGATGGAGGCACTTTAGAGGAGTTTAGAGGTGGAACTGACAGTGTAGAAGACAAAATCGGGATCTGAAGGCAGTGGAGGTGGAGATCAAGGCAATGGGGGAGAAGATGGAGTATGAGATGAAGGCAGTGGTGGAGGAGATCAAACATACTGGGCCCTATTTTCCTCTTGCGCAAAGCGCAGTGCAAAGTGGTTCCAATAGTTTGGTACCAGTGCATCGCTCATTTTCATGCCATGCGTGCAGGTTGTCAAAACAGAAAATGATTTCGCACCTGCTTTCCGCTCGCAGGAATGGTGTTTTTTAAATGAGATGTAGTTCGGCACATTGTCTGTGTTTCGTTATTTTCAGTCATGACATTAAACAGGATCCCAGAATTCACAGCTGAAATCAAACCATTCTATCAGTGGCAGAGGAAAGACAGGGAATCATTGCTACTTGCAGCATTTCATTTTGCTATATTGTTGAAAATATCCTAATACAGTGGTACCTCAGTACTCCAGCTCATTCTCAAATTTGTTAAAAGCCGAGCCAACCAGTTGATCTAGAACTCGATATAAATCTCAGAAGCTGACCTGTGAACGCCGACCTAAGAAAACTTGTACACGCAAGGAAATGAGTCACGCAGCACGTCTCTCAGCGGAAACAAAGGGTAACGCTTCAGTCTCAGCCTTGCATGTGCTGTGACGGCATCGTTTGTTGGTGAAAGTGCTTTTTTTTATTGAAAAGACCATAATACACAGTATTTTCAGGTAATACATTGTACTTTATATCATTTTGGTAGCCATTGCTCACCGAAAAAGTTACACAATAGTTGTACAAATGTTACAACGTAAAAGTTTGCAATTTACAAACAAATTAATGAATACAAAGTAATAATAAAAATAAGCAATAGACTGCATGGCATAGTCTAGTGTTGGTGCAGTGCTGGGGCATGGCTTGGCGTAGTATCACGGTACATTCTTCATCATTTTGGAAGCCATTAAGAAAAAAATATTACACACGGTATACAGTGTTGGTGCAGTGGCGAGAAATTGTGAAAATGTGTTTAGTATTCCATCAGTATATGGTAAACGGATTAAGTACAAGTTCTGAGGTTCCACTGTATTTCAGTAAATTTTACCATTTGTATGCACACGGAAATCACTTTAAATATGGGATTTACAGATGGCTCGATATTATCCTCAGTCTCAGCTATTTGCAGTAGGTCTTTGAACATATCACCCATGCATAGTGGGGGCTGCACTGTGCCTGTGAAGAACACAAGGGGGCGCAGCTTCACCTTTAAGCCCACAGCTGTGAGAAGGCTGATCATCACCAGCAGAACCGCAGCTGCTGAATTTCTGCCAAATGCATTTGAGGCTGTCATCAGTATTAGAACCTCACATTTAGCACAGAGCTCCTGTCATGCTTCAATATGACTAAATTTGAAATCATCACAGTAGAATATTAATGGTCCATCAAAAAAAAACTTTGGCATTTTCACCATTTTTGTTTATTGAGAGGAAGGACAGGCTGGAATCAGTGCATTTCTGTTGAAGAGCCTCCAGACGCTCCGACGGATCTGCTTCAGCTTGAGGCCGTAAATGAGGGGGTCCAGCAGGGGAGGGATGATCAGATACTCTATGGAGAAGAAGTTACGGAGACCCTGCAGGCTGCTGCTGGATCCATAACGTGCGTACAAGACATCAAACGCAGCAGATAGATAGAAGATAGTCAGAGTGATCAGATGGGGCAGGCAGGTCTCCATGAACTTGTTCTGTTCTGCTTTTGATCGCACACATGTCCTGATGATGTGGAAGTAGGATATTACAATCAGCAGTGCTTGGCTGAAATGAGCAATAATTAACAAGTATCCATATAGATTATTTACACTTGTGTCTATGCAGGAGAGCTTCACCACATCCCAGTTGGTGCAATAAAGTTTGTCAATTTTGAACCCACACAAAGGCAACCTAGCTATCAAAATATACCCAACTAATGTCTCACACAAAGATAACAGCCAAGGTAACAGCAGCAATTTCCCCACCTTCCCCGGGGTCATAATGGAGTGATACTCCAGGGGTTTACATATTGCAGCATACCTGTCATAAGCCATAACTGTCAGATTGGAAAGCTGACAAAACACATATGTGTAGACTGTAAAAAGTTGAGTTATACATGCACTGTATGAGATGATGTGAGATTCTGATAAAAGGTCCAGCAGAAACTTGGGGTAAAAGGTTGTAACACCATAAATCCCATTGACACACAGATTACACAGGAAGATGTACATGGGCTCATGCAGAACTCTGTCCAGCATTACAGTCACAACCAGAGTCAAATTCACAAAAATTGTAAACAAATAGATGAAGAAGGAACAGGAAAAATAAATTAGTTCGTTTGATTTTGTGTCGTTCAATCCATTGAGGAAAAAAACAATTTCACGAGATGAGTTTTCCATTTTAGGTGATCGCAAACAATGTGCAGAAAGACAGTTCTTTTTTAAGAAACGTTTCTTTTTAGCATATATCATTGTGAATAAACATATCCCAGGAACACATTATAGGAGTGTGTAGCATTGAAATCAGCAATCAATAGGGCTGAGTTACAACAGGCAAAATACTAAAGAAGCAAAATATCCAGAATTGAAAACGTTAAATTGTTGAATAAAATACTGTTATCTAGAATTACAGTCTGTAGTCAGTATGTCTGCCATGCTCTGGATGTATATAAGGAAAGGAATCCTCTGTTGCTCATCCACTGTGCTGGCCTTTTTATGCTCCCAGACTGTGCTGTTGGCCATCAAGATCTTCTGCGTCATCTCTGTCCCAACAGACATGAGGTCCTCTAGTGTCCAATTTGTGAGATGATGAAGACATACGTTGGTAAGGTTAAACTTGACTTAAAGTTGACTAGGAATTAAAAGGAATTAATTTTTTTTGAGTGTTTGTAAACACATGGCTATATAGCTGATGCAGTGAATGAGTGGAGGGACGTACAGGTACTGTGTTTTCAGACAGGAGCATGCAGAGGTCATGAACCTGGCTTTTCTGATGCTGGTGGCAAGGGTTATATTGCAATACTGCAGTACCGCGATATTGACAAGCGAGTCACAGGGGATGGCAAGGGTAGGCCCTTCTTGTTTTACACTTAGGTCCATGTGCATTGAACGTTAAATGAATTCATAATGAAAATGAATCGTGTGTGTGATTTATCCTGCCAACTCTATGCATCAGCAGCTGCTGGGATTCAGTCTCCACATAATCTGCACTTATTACTCAGAAACCACTGGTGGTCCTGGAAGTTGGTCAAAATCGCAAAACATTGTTATATCAAAACAATAAAAAAGTGTTAAAATGATTAAATTATAAAAATATGAACATTTCTGTCTGTCATATTCCAATCGTAATGCCATCAGAAGAAATATATTTTAATATTTTAACACGGGCGACAGTGAAAATTTGCCCTTCTAGTTTGTTGACATGAATTACAAAGCCCACACTGCTCAAACCATGCTGACTTCGGTGTTAGTACCACTGAAAGGGTGCAATAAATGATATCTGTCGTAAAAAAAAAGAATTCCCTGAGGTGTCCACCTTGTTGGTGTCATAATCAAGTGATCAGTGACGTATCGATATTACGCTTAAAGTCCCGTTGAAGAGCAGGCAAATCGACTAGTTTGTGCAGCCCCTAATACATAGATCTCCTTCATGTGTCCCATGGGGAAATTAGATTGCAGCATAATTGCAAGACGGAGCCGTGGGCATGGCTGCAGGCGGCGCGGCCAGAGCCGAGATGGGCAGGCAGGACGGGTGAGCCAGGCTGGACAGGCAGGACGGGTGTGCGGCCAGCAGGGGGCGCTGTAGGCAAGATGGGTGTGCAGCCAGCAGGGGGCGCTGTGGGCAGAGCGGCGGCAGCAGCAGGCGGCGCCACGTGCAAAGAAGCGGCTGCAGCAAATGGCGGTGCAGTGGGCAGAGAGGCTGCAGTAACAGGCGGTGCAGCGGGCGTGGCGACGTCCTCGGACGGAGCCGCAGGCAGAGTCTTTCAGGAGATCGGTCATTCTGTCATGCGTCGTCATGCGTCGGCTGCCGGCGGACGGAGAAACAGGCGAGCGAAGCCAGGAAGTCGGGCAAAACGAGGTTTATTGGGGAGAACGAGGCAGACCGAACAAGCACCACTAACATCGACACAATGACCGATTTACCAAGACTAACTCAGACGCGGACTAAATAGACAGGACAAGCTAAACTGAACAAGCAACAGGTGAGTACAATCAGGAATGGCACACATGAGGATCGTACGGAGCTGGGCGTGACACATACGACATCACAGCATTAGAGACACCAGTAGGCATACTTAAGTAGTAGCAGTAAGATGGCACCGCAGAGCCCGTTTGCATTCCCTGACGTGCTCACAAACCATGTAAACAGCCCCTGTGTCTATGTGTTACTGGAATTACTTATTGTATTCCTGATTTGATCATTCATGCTCTTTTGTGTGTCATGTGTGAATCCTGCATAATCTTCACGTGTCTCTAGACATTATGTAACTACCTACTGTGTGTGTGCCTTACCATCTGTCATCAGTCCTACCTGCATTTCCTTTCTATGTGTGTTAGAGCTGTGATAGTTGCTTTTAAGGGCTGCAATGCAGAACCCCTCTCATTGACATGGGGGTTCAGTGGGTTAAGCCTGTGTGCCTGTAATCACAAGGTCGCGGGTTCTCATCCAGCCTCAGCATGTCTGTGGGTCCTTGAGCATGGCCCTTAACCCCCAGATCCCTGGGCGCCCCAACAGGTGCTGCCCTTCACAGACAGCTTGCTTTCTTTTTTGGGCAGTGGTGGCTTGATGGTTAGGGAAGTGCACTTGTAATCGAAAGATTGCAGGTTCGATTCCCCCACCAGCCAGTCACCACTGAGGTACAGTACACTGAGCAAGGTACCGTCCCCAAGCACTGCTCCCTGGGCGCTGAATTAGCTTCCCCCCTGCTATATCACGAAAGCCACATATGGGTTAAATGCAGAGGACACGTTTCGTTGTTGCGCACTGTGTGCTGTGCTGTGTTAACAATGACCACTGATCACCAAAAATTATAATACTAAGATGCTTGGATTTGCCATGCTCCACAATATGTAAACTTTACATACAGTGAGGTCCAAATGTATTTGGACATTGATGCATTTTTTTGTAATTTTATCTCTGTGTACCACCACAATGGATTTGAAATTAAGCAATCAAGATGTGATGTACAGACTTTAGACGTTCAGTGTTTAATAAATGTGTGATATTTCAGAAATTACAGCCATTCCATTTTCAGAGACTCAAAAGTAATGTTTCTCTTCAGGCTATGGCAGTTAGAAAGTCACAAACTAAAAAAGGTTAGACAACTAATTTGGAACAGTGTATGTGATTTTTTTTTCTTTCTTTGAGCACTAAATATGTAATACCTCTGAGTTCTGTATAGTTAAATTAAAGCTCAGTGTCTGTTTTTCATCTGTTTATCAGGTCAGGAGAATACCTGGCTGCATGTCTGAGAAAAAGAAACCCAGAAAGATTAAGGCCTTTGACAAACAGAGCCATCTTTGTACACAATAAATTGCGCCCGTCTTCTTTTTTTATATACTTTGTGTTTCCATGTTAGTAGATGAAACTGGTGGTTGGGGTGAGGGGGGGTGGATCTGGGGAATGTGAAAATAATAGAAATATGAAGTGGGGGATCATAGGCCTTCTTTGTGTGTTTGTTTAGTTTCTCCTTGTTTTAATGTGAAAAGATTACAACCTAGCAAAGAGGAGGTACTGAAAAATCAGCAAGACGGGAATGTCAGATTTTACAGGAGATACAGTGTTCTGAGTATGAAGCAGGTGATTTATGTTACAGGACAAGGGCAGGCAGTTTAATGCTAAATATGCTAAAGATACTGGAGCTACAGGTGCAGACGTGGCTGTACAATGAGCCTGGCATCATGACACAAGCATGAAGTGATGGGTCCGGAAGGGATGGACTGATACACCTCTGTATCCCAGTAGGTGGAGTGAGAGTCATGTGATTCTGGTGCTGGCCAATAATAATCGTCTTCATGGAGATAGCAGACAGAGTCTGTATTTTAGCATCCCAGAGGAAGTCTTAGTCCCCACCATTCACCAGCAGTGCCAGTTCTACAGACTACAGTGTCTCTGTGCGGAACACAAGGGGGCGCAGTTTCACCTTTAAGCTCACAGCTGTGAGAAGGCTGATCATCACCAGCAAAACAGCAGCAGCTGAATTTCTGCCATTTGATTTAATAATTATTAGAACCTCATATCTGATACATAACTGCCTATTACATAAAGGCTCAATCAAAGAAAATGTTTGTTACTGTTACTGTTTTTGTTTATTGAGAGGAAGAACATTCTGGAATCTATTTCATCACACTGACTTTCCGGCTGAGCAGCCTCCAGACACTCAGACGGATCTGCTTCAGCTTCAGGCCGTAAATGAGAGGGTTCAGCAGGGGAGGGATGATCAGATACTCTATGGAGAAGAAGTTACGGAGACCCTGCAGGCTGCTGCTGGATCCATAGCGTGCGTACAAGACATCAAACGCAGCAGAAAGATAGAAGGTAGTCAGAGTGATCACATGGGGCAGACAGGTCTCCATGAACTTGTTCTGTTCTGCTTTCGATCGCACACATGTCCTGATGATGTGGAAGTAGGAGATCACAATGAGCAATGCTTGGATGAATTGAATGATGACTATTACATATCCATATAGGTTATTCACACTGGTGTCTATGCAGGAGAGCTTCACCACATCCCAGTTGGTACAATAAAGCTTATCAATCTTGAATCCACACAAAGGTAGCCTAGCCATCAAAATATACCCGACTATTATCTCACAAAAAGGTAGCAGCCAGGGTAACAGCAGCAATTTTCCCACCTTCCCCGGGGTCATAATGGAGTGATACTCCAGAGGTTTACATATTGCAGCATACCTGTCATAAGCCATAACTGTCAGATTGGTAAACTGACATAAAATGTATGTGTAGACTGTAAAAAGTTGAGTTATACATGCACTGTATGAGATAATGTGAGATTCTGATAAAAGGTCCAGCAGAAACTTCGGGTAAAAACTTGTAGCACCATAAATCCCATTGACACACAGATTACACAGGAAGATGTACATGGGCTCATGCAGAACTCTGTCCAGCATAACAGTCACAACCAGAGTCAAATTCACAAAAATTGTAAACAAGTAGATGAGAAACGAACAAGAAAAATAAATTAGTTTGTTTGATTTTGTGTCGTTCAATCCATTGAGGAAAAAAACAATTTCACGAGATGAGCTTTCCATTTTAGATGACAGAGAACAATATGCAAAATGAAAGATCTTTTTAAAAATATAATTCTTTTTGCCATGAAACATCATAAATGTACTGAGCCCACGGGATAAGAAGATCTGGCACATATCGTAGGATTCTGTACCTTTTAATGCATCCAATCACATCTGGATATCTACAATATGATTTAAAAAACAAAAATTTCCAGTGTTAAAACATTAAGGATAATGCAATTATTTAGAATGACAGTCTATAATCAACATGCCCACCAGGCTCTGGATGTGCAAAACCAAAGGCACTCTTGATTCCCACCCAGAAGTGGATGTTCATACACTGTGCTGGTCTTTTTATGCTTCTAGATTGTGCTGTTGACCATTGAGATCTGCTGTATCATCTCTGTCCCAACAGACATGAGGCCCTCTAGCGTCCAATTTGCGGGACAATGAAGTCATACTTCATTTGTAGTCAAAAGGCATAATTAGGATGAATGACGTAAGATTTGTAAACACTGTATTGTTCATGTGGTGGATGGGTGGGGAACATATCTTCTGGTCTGACCAAGCAGAGATCATCGACTTGGCTTTTCAGATGATACGTGGCCCAGACATTGAAGGTATAATGTGTCAGTTATGGATTTTTGCTGATGTATGACTATCATTAGATCTTTTAGCTGCCTGTTTTTGCTAAGAACTGCTTACCACATGTGTGAAAAAGAGGCGCCACTCCGAATCTCTAGATGAGGCAGTGCTACCTCCAAGCCACACCCCACGTGTCCAGAGGGGCCGAGGCCAGCAAGGCTACAGGCAGCCATTGCAGGCAGACTGCTGTGCCTCAGTCTGGGCTTGTTTTCAGCTCCAGGCATAGATGAGTGAGACCAGAAGTTTTCATAACAGCTTCATCAGGTGTCAGCATTTTCTTTTTTTACGTCTTCCCCTTTTTTTAATCTGTAGGTGATCCGCACTCACAGGACACAGTGGAAGGTCATAGGGCACCTCACAGTATGAACATACAGACTCAGGACTCACCCTGCCTCTGCAAAGTTAGACCAGATGAGGAATGGATGCGAAATTGGCCAGACATTTTACGTCTTTTAAAAGCAGCTTTATCTGTGAATAAGCAGGAAGCAAGCATTTTGAATCCATATCAGGCTGTTCACAGCTGAAAACAGGGTACTTCACAGAGACCGTCCTCAAGAGAGGGGAGTGACTAAGATTTATTTGATGATATTCATGTGAAGCATTGCCCTTAAACCTGCATTAGCAGAAATATGTTTTGCATTCTTAAGAAAGCTCTTCAATAAAAGGCAGGAAGCCCCGCAAAAGATGAGGAGAAACAGAAAAGGGTTTGAAAGGCAGAATGTAGGAGATGGGTTTGTTTGTACGGCAGCTGAACAGCCTGGAGACCCTGTTTACTGATCACCCCCCAACACACCACCCCCCACAGCATGATCTATTCAACCTGCCATATACTGCATAAAAGAAAGACACAAGAATCAACTGAAGATTGTTTTAAAACAGTAAAAGCAAAGTGAAATATGCCATGCAATCATCACAATACAGACAGATATGTATGAACATGCATACGGGACAGCACTTGGAGATTCACACAATTCAGAATTTCATCAACATCATTTACAAATGGTTCTTCACTGAGACCCATTGTTACCGAGACTCTTCACTGAGACGTTTGTGTGGGCTATGTCTGAGAAGGAACACTTAGCATAAGACATCGATATACGTCAGCAAACATGAAAGTTTGACCAAGTTATGCTGTAACTTAGTTTCCTGCTGCCCATTAGGATGAGTATTTAGGCCTGAACTGAACCACGTGACAGCCTGTTACACAAAGAAACAATCAGACACACCACTTTGTTTCTGGTATGATTTAAAGTACACCTGTTAAGTAACCTCCTTAAATGGAGAATATGTTCATTTGAGATGATTGAAAAATGACATCACTAAAGGTACTAAATTCACATTCTGAAGAAGAGTTTTTCATCCCGTCTTATACACAGAAAATCGGAAGTTATTTCAGGGAAGTGACTTTGATACCTAATCTTCTGCACAAGCCCCTACGAACCTGCTTCAGCTTCAGGCCATAGATAAGGGGATTCAGAAGAGGAGGAACCATGAGGTACTCTATGGTGAGAGTATTACGGAGAGCCAGCAGTGTGCTCTTGGACCCGTATCGTGAGTACAGGGCATCAAAAGCAACTGAGATTGTGAAGTTGATCAGAGCAATCAGGTGGGGCAAGCAGGTCTCCATGAATTTTTTCTGCTCTGCCCGGGATCTCAAACATGTCTTGATGATGTGTATGTATGAGACTGTTATCATAACAAACTGAAAAATATGTAGAAACATGAGAATGTAGCCATAGAAATTATTCAAAGTGGTGTCAACACAGGCGAGCTTCACCACCTCCCAGTTGGTGCAGTACAGCTTATCGATACTGGACCCACACAAAGGCAACCTTATCGTCAAAAGGATGCCAATCACTGCCTCGGAAAAGGGGAAGATCCATGCAGTCAGCAGTAATCTTCTAACCTTCCTGGGCGTCATAATGGTGTGATACTCCAGCGGCCTACAAATTGCATTATACCTGTCATAGGTCATCATTGTCAGATTGAAGAATTCACAGAAAACGTAATTGTAGACGACAAACATCTGAGTCACACAAGCAGCATAGGAGATCACCTGAGAGTCCAAAAGAAGATCGTGAAGTAATTTGGGGTAAAAACCTGAGGCCCCATACATTGCATTCAAGCACAGGCTGCACAGAAAGACATACATGGGTGTGTGGAGATTTCTCTCCAGGAAAATGGTCACAATCAGTGCCAAATCTACAAGAAGAGTGCAAATGTAAATAAGAAGTGAGAAGGCAAAGAAAATCTGCTTATTAGTCTTTGTCTCATTCAAACCACCAAGGGTAAAAATGATCTTGCCAGATTCGTTCTCCATTTTCTCAGACCAGAGCTGCGGGTGTAAAAACAGGGCCTGAAGGATCTCCTCTTTACACACGTTGCTGTCATAACTATACTGAGAAAGCCAGCTAAAAGGACACCTAAGTTGGTCTATACAAAAATTTCATTTTTGTGCCCTATTCTGTACGAACACGTATACCTGCCACATACATAGTCCAACTCAATAAAATAAGAAATTCTTGCATAAATCAAATGCCAAAAAGAAAAAACTACATACACTGTTGGACCACCTTTAACTTTGATTATGGTGCACGTTTGTCACTGCATTGTTTCCATGTGCTTATGCATCATCTCCAGATCTTTTCATCCAGATTTGTATTCAGTTCTTGTTGGGATCTTGTATTGACGATAGGTGAGTTGAACCCCGCTGCGCTTCTTCAGCACATCTCAAAGACTTTCAGTGTGGTTAAGGTCAAGACCCTGTGGTGGCCAATTCACGTGTGAAAATGATTCCTCGTGCTCTTGTATCGTGGCAATATAGTCCTGGAGTAAGCCCATGCTGTTAGGAAAGAAAAAATCCATGGGCGGGATAACCTGGCCGTTCAGTAGATTCAGTATTCAGATTACTTTTGATTATGGCTGCATAACAGTGCTCAGTTGTAATAATGATCCATTGACTTGTTAAGTACTTGTTGATTTAAATTCAAACTGTGACTCTTTTTGTCCAGGGCTGCATCAGTTCCATGAGATATAATGTTATGCAGAGATATAATGTTCTCTCTGAGCCTCTGAACGTGTCTCTCAGAGAGCCCCCTGTCCCTGATAGACATAAGCTCATTTTCTCCCCTTTTTATACCATCCATGTTGTGCTGCTGGACCCTCGAGATGTTGCACATTATACCACCGGCCCACAGACACAAGCCTCTTGTGTTTAATTACGCGATGTTACAATTTGCTTAAGCAATATTTTGTTGTTTTTGCTATTTTAGTACTGAACTGACAGCCAAATATGTTTTACATGCTCATATTAGTTGACAGCTTGTCCTGGACCCAGAACCAACAATTCACAAATGGCAAGTTGTGTCTTCATGCATTTGTAAAAAACAGAATGGAAACATTGAGGAGTCTCCACTGGACTAACTTAGAGGGCTGCATTACGACCTAGCACCTGTATGACCGTAAGTTTCATTATTCCTTCTTCTTTCGTGAGTTTTGTCCAGATTCAAACTCAATTCACAAATGAGTGATTTGTACATGCAAAATGTTATGGGGCCAGCAAAGGAACAAGAAGCTCCAGAACATTTTTTACCATGGATGGCCTACATGTGTGCCTGAGTTTTTGTCAGGAAATGCCTGGCCTCCAGGATTCTCCACAGCGTGCCCATCTTGAGGGTAGCTGTGTATCTGCTGCTGCCTTCATACCAACCCTTTGCAATAATCACTGATGATATTTCAGCCGCCATACTGTATGTTTCCAGCAGGGACATCATTAGGCCTATTTTTATTAGGCCATCATTAGGCCTATTTTTATTAGGCCATCATTAGGCCTAAAATGTTTTTAGCCCTGGAAATAAATGTGTATTAATTGGCTTAAGTCATGAATAGCTTTTTATATTGTATATAAGTTTGCCATGCCCCCCGCCCCCCAATAAAGATTCAGTTCCCAATTCATTCATCCCAAACTACACCCCTGGTTACCAACATACAGTAAGTGCACAAACGTGCTCATTGGAGGAAGATGATGGAAGAGCAGAGTGCCTGCATCTTAAGCCTCCAAGACAGCCATCAATAAATTAAGCAATTATTCCAGTTACAGGGGCCCAAATGAAATAAAACTGCATAAAAATAAAACTGTCCTGGGGCCTGCAGGGTGACAGACATTTATCTGATATCACATGTATGATAGCTGGCTGATAACAGATAAGAGAATTAAAGGTGTATCTGTAGATGTACACACAATGTACACATTTGCGATAGAGTTTCTGTTGTGATACAATTTTGTTTTTTAGAGATTTTAGTCAATTTCTCCTGCAAGTTGCTGTTTATAATTGGGTAAGTCATTATATCCTGATTTTTAACTATCAGTTTGAGAGCAATGGAGTCACAGTGACCAGGGTCTAAGTCTCCCAAAATGGTGTTTGATGTCCCTGCAATTATTTCCACTTTTCTGCATGTTTACAGTATACACAATACATCAATGTTTCAGTAGACTGTGTAACATGCATAATCTGTAATTTGAAGATTTGAATGAATGAAAACCAGAATGAGAGAGACTGTGCGTGTGTGCGTGTGAGAGTGAGAGAGAGAAACAGAGGGAGGGAGGGAGGGGGAGAGAAGGTGGAAGGGAGGAAGAGATAGAGAGAGAAAGAGAGAGAGAGAGAGAGAGAGAGAGAGAGAGAGAGAGACTGGATGCAAACCATGATATATTTTTATGTGAATAAAATGATAGAATTTAAAAGCAAATGAGACAGAGACAATGTGTGTGTGTGTGTGTGTGTGTGTGTGAGAAAGAGAGATGGAGGGAATGGGGGGAGAGATGGAGAGAGAAAGAGAGGGAGACTGGATGCAAACTGCAATTTTCTTCACTGTTTTTTATATGAATAAAATAATATGAGGTGAACATGATTGTCCTGTACGTTGCTACCATATTTACACAAACACAGAATTACAGATACATAAAATCCCCTTCATGGACACAATTAGGGAAAAGTCATCATCATTTTCAAAGTATGGCGATTCAGAGAAAAAATCTTACTGTTTATATTTTAAACCAGCAAATTACAATTAGAGCTGTATAACCTTAGACATAGCAATTTAATGTTATAGATCGGCACCCGGAAGCAGGCAAAGGGAGCCGTGGATACGGACAACAGACTTTATTACGGGAGAGACGCTTCAGAACAGACGCAACGATTATGACAGAACTAGGGAAACAAACTGAAACACAGACTAAATACAATAGGACCGATGACAGGCAACAGGAACCAGCTGGTGAACACGGGGTTAACCAGGGGGCGTGGTCAGCGAGAGGGCGGGACGAACCGAGCATGACATTTAACCCAACAAGGACAGTCTGTGATTGGCCACATGGGATGGTAATTTCACATATTCCTCTGAGGTCTGAACTGTGGCTAGTGGCCCTGAGACAGAGATACGCAGACTTTTACATTAAAGGGAAAATAGGACATTAATCACAACTCTTATACTGTACACTACCTACAGCATGTGCTGAAATTTAACATAAGTAACTTTACCCCCAAGGCATTGAACACGATGAAAAGAACCCTAAGGTTTAGTGAGCTAAAATGTTTTTACTTATTTTGGGCTTTACTTTAGCATGACAGTTTTTGGGCTGAAACCTTCTCCATATACTCCTACGAATCTGTTTCAGCTTCAGGCCATAGATGAGGGGGTTCAGGAGTGGAGGAATGACCAGGTACTCTACAGTGAGAATATTACGGAGAGACTGGAGAGAGCCCTGAGACCCATAGCGTGCATACATAACATCAAAAATAAAGGAAAGAGTGAAATTAATCAAGGTGATGAGGTGAGGCAGGCAGGTCTCCATGAATTTACTCCTTTCTGTTCGGGATCTCAGACATGTCCTGATAATGTGGATGTAAGACATTAAGATCAATAAAAATGTTTGAAAAACATGCATGAACATAAGAATATAGCCATATAAATTATTCAGTGTAGTGTCTCTACAGGAAAGCTTCACCACCTCCCAGTTGGTACAGTAGAGTTTATCAATCCTCGATCCGCAGAGGGTTAGTCTTGCTGTCATGATCATGCCGACTGATGTCTCACAAAATGGGATAAGCCAAATCACCAGCAGTAATTTTCCGACCTTCCAAGGCGTCATAATGGAGTAATACTCCAACGGTTTACATATTGCGACATACCTGTCATAAGCCATCACTGCCAGATTGACAAATTCACAGAAAACATAATTGTAGATGATGTAAATCTGAGTCAAACATGCCCTGTATGAAATAATGTGAGAGTCTGACATGAGGTCAATAAGAATCTTGGGGTAAAAAGCAGTAGCGCCAAAAATGCCATTAACACAGAGACTACACAGGAAGATGTACATGGGCTCATGGAGAACTCTTTCGAAAAAAATGACCAAAACAAGAGTCACGTTTGCAAACAAGGTAAAAATGTAGGTAAGAAGAGCGAATGCGAAATAAATTTGCTTGGTAGTCTTTGTCTCGTTCAATCCATTGAGCATAAATACGATTTCACAAGATGAATTTTCCATTTTATCTGTATTTATAAGACATGGACACACATAAATTTCCTTTTTAAAACATCTTCTCCTTTTTCCATCCAGCGCCAACATACCTAGTCCTGCCCCATTGGTTGGAAAGTTTCTAAATGAAACAAAAGCTTGTGATCATTGAGTATCATCAGATCCTGTGCAGGTCCAAGTCCCATAAAAACTGGTGAGTGTGAACTGTCCACTACCCTTTATATATACCTGTTATACTGTCAGACCCCTGTTATTGACTCCTTAACACTGCCCTCTCTAGACACGAACCACCTGTGTATAATTAAGGAGACCAGAATCTTTGTACTGTAATTGCTAAAATAAGAATATCATAATGAACAGCTTTGCCCCTACAGGTGAAACCAGGGAAGCGTTGTGTATATATCGTTTGAGGCTCAGGCAATTACCTACAGGTGTACACTGTATGTCTACTGGTGATAACAGAGAAGATATTATCATCTTCTGAAAGGGCAGCGGAGGCTCAAAAGTGCCCACCTGCATCGGTGTGGAGACCATTGAGGATGGGGTCCACTAAGTGTGTTAGATAGGTGAAACTGAGGGAAAACATTGGTGAACAGGTGAAGATGTATCACCACTTGCTACTGGGTGAACAGGCCTGTGATAGATGCTCACAAAGCATGAGCCATCTGTATACTCAAATGTAATACTATCAGCTTTTACAGGCTTTATTAAGACAACATAGCAAATAGGGAACCAAGCATGTGTAAGACAGAGGGAAGAATTAACACATTATCATCAGTTACACAACCTACTAGGCAAAAAACGTGAATCTTGAATTACACGTGAACACTCCGAAAACTAAGCAGCCAGGGATGATCCCTCCGACCTTCAGCCATATTCTACAGGCTCAATATAAATCTAAAAATGTCAGCAATTCCCCTTCCTGATTGTCACGAAAGCACCAAGCCATGCAAACCCAGTTCCACACATCCCCACGCATACTGACGTTGCCCAGGGAGCATCTCCAAGCCCTCCTCACCGTCAGTGGCTGGACCAGGCCTCTGTGTGGCTACAGGCCTCACGCCAAGCTCAACACCACGGCATTAGCCGGAAACGGTTCTACAGTACTTTGCTGGGAATGAGGAGGAGGAGCACAGAACCAGAGCTAAAGCCAGCTGTATATCTACTAATAAAACCCATCTCAGCACAAGTAAAAGAAGTAGAGTCCACCCATACTCACACTCAGGGCTGGAGGGACATGAACCCAGAACCCTGGGCAGTGCTGCCCCCCCCAAAAAAACAAAGTCCTCTTTTAATATCATTATTTATTCACAAGCATTCTATGATGCCATCCTGTTTGCCAAACAACGGCTTTCTATATTTTCATCTGGTCTGACATGGTCTTAGATGGTTATGTCCCAAGGTGATGTGGGTGGAACTGAACTGGAAGAAACTCATACCACCAGCACATCGGGGTCCTGTGAAGAACTGAACTGTGTCGGGAATCCCAGCAACAGGAGATCTGGACCATGCTGATGGTGCCCATGACCCTCACAAATCCACTAGGACACCAACAGTAAACTGGGCTACCTCCAGTGGAGCACCTGACCTCAGAGACCCATCCGGAACCTGGAGGGGCAAAACTCAGCATCCGCCAGCAGCACAATATAGCTCTTACTGGTGAGATTGGCAGTGGTGTTGCAACTGCATGGGAACCAGGCTCCAGGGGCACTGCAGGGAAACTGGATTCTTGAAGAGGTGACCACAGATGGGACAGGTGCTGGTAGTGAAGTGGTAGCAGGCCGGATAGGCGAGATGGGTGACCCAGGGTCAAGTGACAGGCGCCAGTGAACTGAACTTTAGTCAGGCAAGACGGGCGCTGACAAACCTTAGTCAGGCACTGAACACTTGGGCAAGATGGGCGTGGGTGAAGATTAGTCAGTCACTTAGAAGCTTGGGCGAGATGGGCGCTGACAAACCTTAGTCAGTCACTTGGAAGCTTGGGCGAGATGGGCATCGGGAAGACTGCAGGTGAGGCGTATGCTGGCAAGACCGCAGGATAAAGAAGTGTTGGCAGTAAGGCTAGCAGAGGTGCTGCAGAAGCAAAGATTCTAGGGCTACTCCTGAGGTGAAGACAACCTTTAAATCTGCTGCAGAGGCACAGAAGGACTCAGGAAATTCGGACTGAGCAGCCCTCTCTGGGCCAGGAGCAAGCACTGGAGAAGTGTCTGACAGAACAGGTGATGGAGAAAGCAGAAGCTTGTGGAAGTGACCTCATTGGGTTCTGGTGCTTGTACCATGGAAGTGGTGTCCTCAGGGTCTGGAACAGGCGGTGAAGAGGAGACTGGTGGAGTAGGTGCTGGAGAGGCACATTCTGATGTCAGCAGAAACAGGTCCAGCCAGCTTCCAGGTCCAGCCAGCTTCCTCTGTATTTTCTTCTTGCTACAAGAGTCCGGCTCAATACTCATGCCTGCATATAGGTATGGGATCGGCGATATAGTCTCTTCAAGGGTGGGAGCTGTGGGCACCACAGCCCGAGAATGGAGCACTGCAGGTGTGACAGCCACAGTCTCGGGCAATATGGGCACAGCTGCCGGGGAGTCAGGCAACGTGGGCATGGCAGGTGGGGAGTTGGGCACTGAGGGCATGGCAGCCGGGGAGTCGGGTGACGTGGACATGGCAGCCGGGGAGTCGGGTGACGTGGGCATTGCAGCCAGGAAGTTGGACACTGTGGGCAGCTTGGGAGTCAGGCACTGGGGTGCAGCAGCCAGAGGGTCGGGCAATACAGGTACAGCAACCGGGTAGTCCTGGCTTGCCTTAGAGGGGCTTCTGGCTTCAATGACCTTCTTTCTGCTTAACTTTGTGTCTGTTGTTGCATGGGAGGTTCTGCCAGATGAGTGTCAACCAGGTGCACCTGCCATAGTGAGGACCACACAACTTTGACAATTATTCAAAAATCATTTCCACCGAGTTGTGCCAAAAAGTGAACCCTGGCCCCCAGCTGGCAATGGTCTGAAGAACAGCAATGAGGCAGTGGCCCCAGCAGCGGCATTAATTAGTTCCTCCATATGAAATTTTTTATGGTTCTTACAAATGGCATAGAAATTAGATTAATGGTACTTGTTCAAAATTAGTTTTTCAAAATGTGAACACATGGGCGTCTACTGTACAATAACAGGGGGATTGCTGCTGGACATTACTGACATTATAGAAACAGGCACCTCGAAAGGCCACTGGAGGCCTTAAACACTGAAATGTCTATCACAGAATGACGTGAACCTAATGTAAATGCCAGTCAGAAGTGGCACTTACTGGTGAATTTGCTGCTTAGCCAAAGCCTTTTTTAGCCTCAGGCTGGCAGTCATATTCATATTTTGAACAGGATAAACCTTATTTACCAACCACAGCATGTGGGGAGAGCAGAGGGGCTGACTCTGGTTTACCACGCCACTGCAGCTGTACTGTAAATGCAATTCATGATCACCACTAAACTTTGATTGTTTCTGTATAAAATGGTATTTCAGTCTTGCCAAGGTTCTTCCATGTCCCATGTCATTGGTTCTTTAAGATGTGTGTGTTTCTGATTTGCTGATTGTTTCTGGTCACATGATCAGTTGTCCGCAAAGCTGTGCTGCAGTAATAAGCTTCATTATGGTTACAGCCATCCATGTGTCCTACATATAGTAACATTATTCACATGTGCTGGTTTGAAGGCAGATACCTTGCTTGTGTATAGGGGTTAGGTGTTTGCATACATCTATAATGGATCAAAGCACAAAAGAATTCTCTCTCTTCAAAAAATAAAAATAAAACAGGAAATGTATACAGTAAATTATTAAGAACTGAATACACAATGACATTTGGCTAAAGGCAATGTTTCAAAGGTTGAAATATCACTATTTAAAATAAATTTTACCTGGAAAGCTGGTTAGGTATAAAAAAAAAAAAAAAAAAAAAATTAAGTTTTCTAATGTTGGACAAAAATATTGAATTAGAATTCCTGTTACCCATTTTTAATCCTGAGCTCTTTCTGGCAGAAGGTAACATGATAGTGAATTAAAACAAGTATGACATGTAAGGAAACCCCAGAGGAGTGAAATATGGTAAGATCATCAAAACAGTGCCTAGTCTCAATCAGAGGCACAGATGAGTTTTATTTTTAAAATAATAATTTTTCAGATATGCAAGGCACATTCAATCTTAAACGCCTCGAATCATCAAGTGCCTGGGATCTTGCTGGCTTATTGGCCCTTTAAGACCTGGAATGTCTGTGGAATATGTGCGCTGGGGCGCTACAATATAGCTGGCTATTTCTGTTCTTGCACAAGCTAACTTAAGCTGAGAGTGTTACAGGAACCATGCAGGCTGACGTCACCGAGGAAGAAAAAAAAAAGACTGGAAAAAATAACTGTTGCTGATTTCATCTGACCCTTTACCTCCCTGGAGCCTCTCTAGGCAGCACAGGGCACCAGGTTGGGATAGACCACAGATTGGGCTCCAGTCACTCACAGGGCACAAACCTGCACAAGATCATTATTTATTGGCAATTTAAATACAACAATTAGCATGGAGAAATGCAAATGCCACACACAAAGAGCAGAAGACAGATTCTAATCCCCAGTCCTGGTGGTGTGAGGTGACAGTGTGACCCCCCCGAACCTCCGTGCCACCCTTGGTTATTTCAGTGCAGTAATTTTGCTGTTGAACCTTCTCCACACAATCCTACGAAGCCACTTCAGTTTCAGACCATAAACGAGAGGATTCAGGATAGGAGGAACAATGAGGTACATTATAGAAAGGCTGTTTCTGAGAGTCTGCAGGGAGGCGTCTGAGATGAACTAGAACTAATCTGGCTATAACTAAAACATGAAACAGATGCTGGTAGCTGACAATTAACCAAAGAATAGGAGTAACAAGAAACAGGTGAGGGTCACAATCACTAAGGACTCAATCACTAGGAAGAGCAAGGTACCGGGATTACAGAAAATACTACAAAACTAAAAACAAACAGGGACAAATTTACAAAGGCACGAAAACATGAATAAAAGTG
>JAODKE010000038.1:4936084-4955417 GCA_026779605.1 Mormyrus hasselquistii
AAGAACGGGATGACCAGCAACACCTGCTGGCCAAACAGGGAAGGGACACAGTGAGACACAGGGGCTGACCCTGACACTTCCCTGACATGGATTATTTGGTCACCCTGACTTGATTTTCCCATAAGAATTAAAAAGAGGTAAAACACAAGGCCGGGTCCTGCAATCCAAAATACTTTTCTCTGCTTCCTGGCTATTATGCAAGTCGATTCGATGACATATTGCTGCAGGCCCCGGTTACCGGGTGAAAGGTGTCATTCCTATGGGTGTCCAAGCTGTTAATTTGCTTGATCTAACCAATCCCTGGACGTTGCAACCACGAAATTTCATCAGAACCAAATAGATAAGAGTTAATTGCTGATGAAATGCAGCAAATTACATGTGTTGAACTATGACCCGCAAAACTTAAAATTATCCCTTAAATATAAATTAGTTCATAAATTTCTTTTAATCCCATTAATTTTCTGATGCCACATGGGGGCTCTCAGCTCTCACACATCTGGTGTGACTCTCACGTTTACGTAAGTCTTACGGCAAAACTATATTTTTCCATTATAAACCTAAAATTAGCTACATCAAAAGCGCTGGGGTAGTTTGCAAACCTTGCAGACGATTTACAAGGTAATAAAACTGCTTCATACATGTAAATGTTTGTGCAAACTTGTCAAAAAATAAAAATCTCACTCCATTCAGCTGACCAAATTTGGTAACCCTGACTACAGAAGCCATTAGATTTATTGCGTCAAAAATTGTCAATGGATTAAATTCTTTCAAGGACAGTGAATAATACAAAAATGATAATTATAGCTACCTGAGTAATTAACTTGAGAAAGAGATATGTGCTCTCTTAACGACCTACCTGCCATCCTCCAGGGATGATTTCAGTCGTTTGCCCTTATGGAAATCCATTATGCTCAGGTGGCTGGTGTCCATGTTGCATGCGTGTCCTGTGTTGTTTATAGCCCCGGTGTCTGGTGGGACCTTGTTAACAGTACAGGTCTCACTGCATCTACCAGGACAAAGCTGGACCTTCATTAGATGAAAACTTACCAAACTGAAATATATATTCCTTGACTATATAAACACTGCTGAGCAGTAACAATGTTTAGATTATTTTATAAAGAAAGGATTATGCTAAAATCTATAATCTCTTTAGTCAAAGACTTGCAAAATTTCACAAATGTTTCAAAGGCAACCTTACACCACCAAAGCACCACTTCCGGAGCAACGATGAGACCACAACTTGCTCTTTGTCATGGCCTGCTCATCCGATCCTCCTGTGTGCCACGCCCCCCTCATTACCTCTTGTTAATTCCTGATTGTGAACACCTGTTATTTCGGCTAGTCTTGTGTATATCAGTCCGCGTCTTCCCCTGTGTCTCAGATCAGTCATTGACATTAGTCTGTAATGTCTGTTGCCATGTGCTCCCCAGTCGTCCTGTCAGCCCTTAATAAACCTTGTTCGTCCGCATTAACGGCTGGCTCGCCTGCCAACCGGACACAACACTCTTCACTATCATAAGCCATAAATGGTTCAGCCCCTTCCTGTGGAGCAGATCTCTGACAGTTCACCATCACAGGATCTCTGAGGTCATCTGAGCAGCTTCTCCTGGTTGTTCCTGGGCTGAAGTTAAAAATCAAAGGGTGACACACTTTTGCGGTAGCAGCAATGAGTCTTTGGAACAGCCTGTCCTCCCACATTAATGATACATCTTCAGTTTCTCGTTTTAAAATTCAATTTAAAACTTATTTTTCCTTAGCCTTTGGGGATTTAAAAAAGTGTTTTTGAGTGGATTGTCTCTTTATATGTACATTCAGTCCAGGTACAACACACCGCAATTCCGTTCCAACGTGATTGATATATTAGTACTCAAGTCCAATACAATCATTCAGTCAGTGAGAAAAGCATTACACAAACTACAATGCGATATGGTCTTAGCAAGAATCAGTACTGTAGGTGTACTTGCATACTAAACTATCTAGGTGAATGATAGTGATGTCTGATTCATGAGCAAATCATTCTTTTGAACCAGTTCCTTTCAGTGAATCAGTTGCATTGGACTGCAAATCTAAAAGAATATAATCTAATTTTTTTGTACATCCACGCATTGCACAGAACAGAGTCTTAAATTCTAAAAATCTAGATATCAAAATATAAAAACACACAGCTAGTTTATCATAATTACAACATTTATTGTCTACAGTTCTGATTTTTATTTCATTGTCACGTGTTTGGGAGTTGCTTTCCTGCACCCTTTAGTGCTGCATTTTGCCCATATGAGACATATATGATATAGTTTATTAATGCATATTTATTATTTCATATTTTAAATGCATATAATTACATTATTGCCCATTGGTATCAGGTTTTATTATTGAATTAATTTAGTTTGCCGTAAGTTACTACATTTCGGAGTTGCATTCCCCTAATCCGATTTCAGTCTGTGATTTCAGTGAATGTAAGGTTTTTCAGGAATGCATTAGTTGTGTTGCAGCAGGCCTGACTGTATGTATATTTTATTTGTTATTTATTTACTCTGTACAGCACTTAAGTCAATGAAGGTTGTTTTTAAAGTGCTTTATAAATAAAAAGTGTCCATAGATTACCATGCATGATGGAATCCTCCCTCGTTCCATGATTTACACTGTGGCCTGCAGGCTGTTCAGGCCCCTCCACACCACGCGTGGCCTCACATCAGGCAGTCAGCATCATCAAGGGCCTCAGCTCACTCTGTACTGCTGCGTTTCTCTCTTCTCCCTTCTGGCAGATGCCACAGAAACGTTAACATTTGAAGCACAATGATTCAGAGACTTCTACCCACAAAGCATTACGCTTCTCAACATCTGCTAATTATAGATCCAAAGGCACTGCAGATGAACCTCCTCACTGTTTGCAAACCACTCACTTTGCCTTCTCATTGTATTAAATACAAATAATGATAAACTTGAATTTTAAAGGTGTCAAAACCAATTTTAAGAGACAAAAATGCTAACTCAAAATGAATTTGCATTGCTATTAGTCATAGGGTTGTGTGTCACCTTTGAGGTTTTCAGCCACAGCAATCAATGGGGAGTTAAATGAAGCTACAGAAGGTCCTAAGAGACCAATGACTGTTCTCCTATGTCCCCTATAAATCCACCACACTTGCAGTGAGGGTAGACTAGAATGGACCAGACACTCTAGCTGGTTACCTTATTACTGAGTTTAAAAGTGTTATTCTGTGGAAACAACAGGAGAGAAAATAAAGCGGAAGTCAAGCAGGTATGGATTTCGGTCCTAAAGACCTCAATGATAACAAAGTGAGTAAAAAATCTTGAGGTTGTCAACTCTGAGCCATGTTTATTTTCTTGGTATCATAAAAAATGTTCCAAATTCAACTGCAAAGAAATAGATCTGTATGAGTCTGTAGGTAGTGAAATACTTTTATTGATGTGACAAACCCTAATAACATCGTTTCATTTTAATCAAATTTTAGGTTAGTCCAAAGTGCCATGGCTGAAGATCCACTACAAAGCAACTTCACCTACACCACGTTTATTTTTATAGGATTTCCAGAACTCCACGAATATAGACGCTTACTCTTTTTGCCATTTTTTATAATATATGTTCTGGCCCTGGCTGCCAATTTGCTGATGGTCTATGTGATTAGAAAGTGCCAGAACCTGCATAGCCCCATGTACATACTGATATGCAGCTTGGCTGTTGTCAATATAGTTGTCCCCACTGTTATTGTACCTAACATGCTTTTCAGCTTCCTGTTTGACTGGAATGAAATTTCCTTAGAGGGCTGTTTAACTCAAATGTTCTTCACACACTTCTTCTCATCCCTGGAATCCACCATCCTCCTGGCTATGGCTCTGGATCGACTGGTGGCCATTTGTAATCCACTGCACTACTTTGAAATCATTAACACTTCCATGCTGGTGAAACTGGTTATCTTGACGCTGATACGGAGCGGCTCGATAATGTCCGCTCTTGTCGCCCTCGCACGTCCTCTGAAGTTCTGCAGCTCAAACGTCATCAGCCACTGTTACTGTGACCACATGGCCCTCGTCAGCTTGGCGTGTGGCGACAAGAGCAGCAACAATGCTATAGGACTCGTGGTAATCATCTGCTTTGTGGGCATCGATATCTCCATCATCGCCTTCTCGTACGTCAGGATCCTGAGTGTCGTCCTGCGGGCGGCGGCGGGGGAAGATCGCTGGAAGGCTTTCCACACCTGCGGCACACACCTGATGGTCATGATGAGCTTCTACCTGGTGGGGAGTGTCACGTTTCTGTCGCATAATCTCGGCATCCCCATCACAACAGACGTGAATACATTCTTGGGAGTTCTATACATCATTTTCCCTGCCACCATAAATCCAGTTATCTATGGTGTCCGCACCAAGGAAATAAGGAGTGCAGCTTTGAAAATGTTTAATATGAGGACAAATAAAACCTTCACCGTAAATGTGACAACGTTGAAAGTTTAATTCAGGATCTGGTGCTCCGTACATTTTACCTGTTGCCTCCACGCTCTGTTGTTAGAATGTTATTTGGTCGTTAATGTATTTTTGGGAGAAGGAGATAAAAAGCCTTCCACTCAGTGTGACAAAATGGACAATTACATATTTCTCTGTGAATATTTTATGTATTAACCCAATAAGAAAGTCATTCATCATTACCATTTACTGTTTTTCAAAAAGAATTGAATTTTAGTTTAAATAAATTTGATGTAAGTTGTTGATAGTACATATGTACAGTGTCAGTGTCTGATGTGAGTCTGGTCTTGTACTTTGCCTAAGAGGGGGGAAGATTGGCTCTTTCAGGGTGTCAGAGCGTGACTGCTCCCTCTCTCGCTCCCACAGCAGCCCTTCAGTGCCTTGACAGATTGCTGTTTTTGTCAGTCGTCAACTTGCCAGTTATACCCTGATCTCCTGAGGTGCAGCTAATATAAAATGAACAATTGTTTCATCTTATCTTATCATTTTATAAAAATCATTGAAAATAAACCGAAGAAATCACAATGATTAAGCACATAATAAAGAATATTTGAGGACGATTTCGATTGCTGTGCTCTGTGATACATTTTATGACGCATTAGCTTTGCAGGGCATAATGTATGAACGCTCCATCTAGTGGACAAATCTAATACTACCATTAGATATATCATTTGTATAACTTTAAAAGTTGTTTTCAACTTTTACAATAAGTTCACTACAAATCGAATAGCTCTCACTCCAAAAAATGTTAACTAAAACCATATCTGTCATAGTTATTAGTTTTAAATATTGTGACATTGTCTTTTCATGGCAGGAAGCTGTGCTGGGATTTATTTGTTTTATTTATTTATTTTTAGATGTGGGATGGTGTTAGACTATTAGATTATGATTAATATTGACTCAGAAACAATGGTGCATCATTTTGGACTCACATGCACATGAATGCCCCTTTGATCACTGTGTTCACCCTCATCATCCTCAAGTGGTTTTCTTAGCTAACAAGGTAGCAACATCAGGGGACTCAGGTGGGTCTGAACCTGGGGTGTAAGCAGGAAAATCCAGGTGAACCGACCATTAAGGAAGGTGAAATGAGCCTTTAGAGAAGCAAACCAACTGAAGGTGAAAGGTCAGTGGCTGATAGGTGGAGAACAAGCTGCTTTGTGTTGCTGACCAATGAAATCGGTTCTGATGAAACCACTAAAACCAATAAGTGACAACATCAACCTCAACAACAGATGCTAAATAAAGGAGCCCGTCAGTCTGAGCTCTTGGGGATCACAGCCCTGTCCTTAAGCCATCCAGCTAACGATTTTTCATTCTAGGAACGTTGCTGCATGTTAAGGTATGGAAACGTTCAAAGTGTTCAGTTTTCCTGATGTTCCCTGCTACCACTACTGCATCTAAGAATAATAATTCAAAAGTAGAAAAAGGACATACACCCCTAAGGTCAGGGACTTGAGGCTGGATGGTACACTCACTGTACATACTGTATATAGCACTATTATAATAATATTTATATTATAAAACAATGTTTTTCAAAATTATGATAAAAGGATGTTCAGGTAATATTCATATCACGCTAACATTGACAGAAACTTTATTAAAATGTAAAACATAGTAATAATGTTACAGTAAAGACATTCACTGCCAGCTTCGAGAAGTCCTTTACTGTATATGGTATTGGTTAACGTTCTGGGAACGTTCTCTTTCAGTTGGGCAGTTCCCTATTGAACAAGATGGGCTGGACAAAGAGAAAAATTTCAAAGTAACTGCACTCGTACTTGGGTAAATGGCAAATATAGGATTTTTTAATTTTATTTATAAGACACTGTACTGTAAGTACACTGCACTCACGACTGGCCAGTGACTGAAATCAGCTTAATTCTAAGGTTGAAATAATCTCAACCTGTGTGCTAATCCAGGGGAGCCTGGTGCTGCAGAAATTAATGTGAGTACCAAATCAGAGAGTTGATTAATTAAGTGCACTGTTTTCAGTTCTGCTATTTACCGACTCGACATGATGTCTGATTGTGTGAGCAATCAATTACCAAGGGCGGCTGTGTGACATGGCAGAGGGCGTGACTTCCAGACTACGTGGAGGAGGGTCATCTGGTTTGCATGAGGATCAGATTCTAACCTCAGAGCCAGTTGGTGTTGGTAGCCTGTGGCATGCATAGAGGATGTGACACTTACTGTGTGCCACCTAGTGTATTAGCCTATAAAGTGCCAAAGAACATCAAAGGAAAATATTACTCTACCTTATATTTTATTATTTGTAACCCTGGACCAGTCCATTTTGTCGTTCTGGGGGAACTTTGATATGTGATGCCACAGTTCAAGTCTTATTATCCCAATAACTTTATCGCCGGCATCTCAAGAAGACAATAAATACTCAATAGCATATTGAACTGTTGAAGCAGTCTGACTTTGTCAGCCCCGCCTGGCCTCCTTGTAACATCCATCGTTTGAGAAACTTATTAGCGATAGCAAGCACCTTCGTAACTGTGCACTGTACTCAGTTTGTTCTAAATAACAAGAGAGCACACTGATGCACGTACCATGTGGTTCTGTGTGTGTGTGTGTGTGTGTGTGTGTGTTGTTTCTGAACGACGCAACTTTAAACCATTCAAATTATTTTGTTGACGAACATAATAGTTTAGTGGCCCACCAGGAACCCTGCCAAGCCTCCCGATTAGCTTGCCCGGGTATGCTTGCCTTCCACAGCATGTCAGTCCATCCAAAAACACAAAGACTATGGACAACTCATAGATACCCAAACCATGTCTTTGGGCTTCAACACATAAAGAGAAACGCAGAAGAGCATGCAAACTCCAAATAGATGTAGGATAAGAATCAAACCCAAAGCTATGGCGGAGTGAGGTCACAGTGTTACCATCAGAGCTAAATCTTCCCCCTACAGACACAAAAATATCAGCGAGAACAACAATCACAGTGTTCAACTCGTTACCTTCACCTTCACCTCAAATTTTATTTCAATGTATTACAGTGTAACTGCTTTTGATATTTTTATTCAAGCCAATATTACATGAAGGCCTGTAGCCATTAACTAGCAAAAAGTGCAAGTCATGGAATTCTGAAAAGTTTATACTGACATCTTAATAACAAAGGGCTGAGGTAAAAGACTAAACACACTGGCAGCCCAGTAAAACGTCACCTCGATAAACGTGTCGGAGGAACATGATGACCAAAAGGCTACTGTTAACACAGAAAAGCTGGAGGTCCCGTTGGGGATGGTGCCCTGAAGCCCTCGTTAACGCCTAATGAGAAGAGAGGTGCTGGAGAGTACAAGTACATGACCTGTGAGGGCTTTAAGGTCCCACAAGATACAAATAAACATCAACAACAAGGTTCTTAATCAGTCCAGCTGCAATGAGGCCTCAAGCTTTCAGTATTTGTGGCCAAACATAATTAGCCACAGGGGTACCCTGATCCGCGCAAATAAGTGTGGTCATTATAAGCTGTTTGAAATGCTCACCTTAATGACTGCCTTCGCATTTGTGAATGTGGGCATGTAACCGTCATAGGTGCATTTTAACTCATTAATGGTAACCATGGCAGTCGTGTTGTTTTTGTGTCGTGTATTTTTTTATGTTTCGCTAATTCCATTTGTAACTCACGTCATTATTTTCTGAGCCAGCTTACAGTCCTACAGAAATGACGCGTGAACTACACAAAGCAGCAGCGTGGCGCAGATACGCACAGATCGCTTTATTACACGCTTCACAAAGCACAAAGACGTTTTTGTTTTAAACATTTTACATCAACAAATATAGAAATCATAGGAACAAATAGGAGATTTTTGCCACAAAATACAACATATCCAGAACCTAAGGTGGTGTGGGGGGGAGGGGGAAGGGAGGGGGTGTTAACGAGAGGCAAGTTTTACACACAAGAATCCAATTTTGGGTCTCACTTGACTTTCCTTGCCTCACATTGTGCCCAGACTTCTGCAGCGTCATTTGTATTCAACTGTTTCCGCAAAGGGTGTCGAATCGGTTAATGTGTCCAGGTTCAGGAGTAACGGGAGTTATTTTCCAAAGATTGTAGTTATATAATGTGGTCCTTATGAGGACAGCAGCGGTGACATCACCACTAGAGGGCGCCTTGGGCTCCCTCACTTCAGATTGGGTGTGAAATCTGTTGCAGGCTTTGCATCCAGCCTAAGGCCTCATTTCCAGGTGAGACGTCGAATGTGAAAAACAAAGACCCTCTACGTATTTAGCTAGCCCTGAAAAACAATTCTTTCGGCACCCTTTAACCTGAATTCTTCATCCAGTGATTATAAAATGAAACAGCAGCACGGACAAATTGACATTGATTCACTATATTGACTAAACTTTTAATTACTGAGGTGGACAGAGACAGGACTTCTTCCCGGGCTTCCCTGGCTTTTTACTAATGACTGCTTCCCTCTTGGCCGGAGGCTCTACAGAAACATCCCTAAAAGTCTTTAATATTTGGATACACAACATAAAGACATTCAGTTTTGTCAGTCTCAACACATCATATGTTTACTTGCCGATTTGAGTGAGACATTTTGCGTAAATCTGGCATATTAAGTAATTCAAAATAAAACTTAAATATACAGATTACTTCAGAATTACAGCACAGATGCTATAATATTTCTTCTTCAGACATAACTAAGTCAGTACCAGCATATTCAGCAGAAATTCTATACTTTAACGAAGAATTAGTCAAATAAAAGAGATGAAAATAGCATCCAGGGTAATCAAGTGTGCTTCACATTAAATTGCTGCATTTCATGTTAATAGGCGCACACATATAATCATTTTATTCTTGAATGGTGAAGCCTTCCGTGAATACATTTAAATTACTGTTAAATATTCATAAATGAGATGTTTTAGTTTCAAAACAAACCAAATCTATAGTAAAGAAGTAATGATTAGCTGTAAAATAATTTCAACAGTAGGTCTGACTTAAATGGTATGATCAACATTTCAGTAAAAGATTAATTTGATTTGCTCAACAGGGCAGGGTGTAGGAAAAGTAAGAGAAGAGCATAAGAAATTGTGTCAGATATAATTACCATATAGAAATGATGTCAACATAAATTGCACCTTAAAGGTGAATGTGAGAAAATCCACTAGTTATTTGTTCAAATCGCCTGTATAATTTTGTAATTTTCCTGCACTATATGGAAAGCAGCACCTGCCGAGCCCAAGGCAGCAGAAATACGGGCATTATGGCTTTTTCTGTCTCCGGTTCAAACAGGTCACCCGGTTCTTAAAATTCAGTAGGAAGTCGAACAGCTAATCTGTAACACCTGTGATGTCAGAAAACAGGATGGGCTGGCATCTTATACAGCTGTACAAACAGGGCTCCACATTATGAATCATTTAACAGCGAATTCAGTAACGGAAAATAAATTAAACATACGTGAGACATGCGGATGTTCCAGCCAGTGTCATGGTTCTACACGTGTGTTTTTGACGAGCCGGTCACACGGCATGAGCGTCATGCCGGTGTCCCCTTGGGCATTTCGCCGGTCTGACATACAGAGAGCATCATTGACATGTGTCATGCAGAACAGGAACATTTAAATCCACTCTTCTTGAGGTTTCGTGTACTTGCTATCAAATCCATCAATGCAGTGCCTCCCCATTCGCCCCACAGTTAAAACATCCTGGGGTCTTTAATTCCTACAGACAGACCCACCTGAGATCTTGTGCGAAAAAGACAGTGGAACGCGCGTGTCATCAAAACCAGCATATGTACATGGGCAATAAACTGTAAACACTGACTGCTACAAAATTATATATATTTTTTTTTAATTTAAAAAATATTCTTTCAAACAGATAAAGGCTCACTGCCCATTTGAATTTAGTAACCAATATCCATAGGTATAAATAGATTAATATGATATTAGCTGAAAGTATCCTATAAAAACTGGAACCATAATTTACGAATGAGTGATGATTTAAGGCCATTGTTCTGAGGGTACGTTGCTAACACGTCTAAATTAATCCACCCAAAAAAATCCATAAACTACTCACTGCTAAGTTTGGTGAAATGCTATTGTCATAAATCACAAGCAACAGCAAGTAGAAGAAAATTCTGTTTTTTGTACTTAATCTGGGACATTTTCACAGTCTCATAGGTAATTATACTCTTAGGGTGCGATTTTAGTTACTGTTTCATCCTAGAAGGAACAACTTTTCTCTGCCTCCGTCACCCGTTTCTCTAGCAGAGCCCACTGGGTGACCTAACCCCATCTAACACCACCACTTTCAGTCTTGTGCACAGACTCAGCTGGACTCTTAACTCTACGTTCCCGTGGAAATGGAAAAAGACTAAAGTGAAGAATAACAAGACGACGGCACAGGCACAAGACTGCTACAGAGTCTTCCAGGCTAAACCTGCAGGCCTCCGCTCAATGAAGATTCACACCTACACCCCGGTGCCTATCTGTCACTCAGCTTCGGCGAGTCGGCCCCATCCTCATCCTCATCCTTCTCTTCCTTTGCTCCTATGAGGCGCTGTCGCGCAAAGTCTTCAAAAACGATGTCGTCGTCACTATAGGAAACACGAGTTTGAGTGACCGGCTTCTGACCTACAGTTAATAATCCCCAGCATGCTACCAAAAGGATGTATATTCAATCAGCTTTCTATCACTTGTGACCATAACGTTGACATATAGCTAGATGATAATACATGCCACAGGTGAGTTTTAAACAAGCATTTTTATGCGTGACATAACAAGTTATGATTATCATCAGAAATTTACATGAGGTAAGAATGAACAGTAGTGAACAAGGAGGCTGGATGTCAGCTTTGGAGTGGCTGCACCTGCAGGCTCCTAGAGATGGTGTACCAAGAAAACAGGAGATGATGGAACAGCGGTCGGCTTACTTTGTGTCAAATTCAATCAGATTGGTGTCTACCGGTGCATCCTTTTCTGTAGCTGAGGTAAAACAAAAAACAGACAGCAAGCCATGAGTTCAAGGTAAAGGAAACAGGAGGCAACAGTGTTGAGCTAAATGATTGTATACATCTCGACAACTTTCAGCCATGGCTGTGGACAAAAATTCTCTGGAGGGATTGTTCAAGAGCAGGGCTCTTGAAATCTGGCCCTTGACTCTAAATTCAGGCCTTCTTTTCAGTTCTTCCAGGTAGTTAGCTTAATAATTACTGGTCACAGAGGCTTCACACCTGGCTCACAGGTAAAAGAAGGCTGGAAAATCAGCAGTATTTGGCCCTCGAGGACCGTGATTTGAACAGCCCTGTTGTAGAGGGTGACAGTCATGAACCATAACAGAGGGGTAAGATTCTGTTTTTAAGTACCAAGCATACCATCTCGGTAGGAAGAGCCTTCAGCAGGTTTGGGATGCATTAATGTGAACGGAAGTTCAATCGCCAGATCACTGAGAAGGAAACAGAGAAAAATGTTACTCAGCCTACAAAACCACAACTGTATGACTGATGATGAGGGTGACTGAATAAAAACAGATCTTCATAAATGTATAAAATATATTCACGTGTTCCTACTCAGCACCATGTCTGCATCAAGACATATAGAATAAATAACACAACACAGAAAACTGAATTAATCGAAGGATCATCAGCAGTACGCAAAGTGAAGATTACCTCGATGCGAGGTCTCCCAGGAGCCTGAAACAGCAGAAAAGGATACAGATTGTTTCATGGCCCCAACTTGAGTGATGCCGATTTCAAAACATTTACTTTACTCCGGGGGCGAGATGGGAGACACTCACCCTCCCCGGGAAATAACCAGCTTCACTTTGACTTTGTAGGACACAATGATCCCCAGGATTTCTTTGTTAGCCCCTTCTCTCAGCCTGCGGAAGAGCCACATCGTAAGGTTTCGCTGCTCTGCCGCTCCACAGGCCGGCATCACTCAGAGAAGGGTTTGCTTACAGGGTGCTGGAGGCTAAATTTGTGTCCTCGTGCTTGAGTTTTCCGTCTAGGGCCAAGCCGCGTTTCTCTCGGTTGTTGGCTAAGAAGGGTGTGAGAGTGAACACCTTGCAAAACGTGGAGCTGGGAGCAACCATGTCACTGTGGGCAGAAGGAAAGTATGTCTATCAGACCTTCAAAAAATAACCCATAAGATCTGTTATTAAAGCCTTAGAAATTGTATCTAATTTGATTTCATTGTTTTTCATCGCCTTTGCTAATTAAAGGCTGCATGGAATTTTAAAAATGGTCATCATTCAGACTGTTCCAATAAAAAGTCAAATATGAAATAAGTTACGCCTAAATCCTAATTCAATAAATCGAAATGAATACAGCGCCGTGCAGAATTGATCGGTTTGTTGAAAATGTTATATATCACAAACACCAAAAAACGAGTGTGGTTAATTTAGCGGGAGACGTCTTACTCTGATTCTTCTGTCGCCACAGGGCACTTGTACTGCGCAGTGTTAAACAGGCATATGTCAGCATACTGACGCACTGTGCGGAGAGACACAGAACATCAGCTTTCCGCAGAGCATCCCCCATCATCACTCAGAATCACATGTCAAGTCGAGCCTGTCAGTAACCTGAGATTTTCATCTTCTTCACAGTCTTATTCGTGTTGTTGGTCACGTGAACATTCACGTTGATTGGCTCTCCATGGTAGTAAATCTGAAGAATGAGAACAAAGACCAAATCAATCAATCTATCCATCCATCCATTTTCTGTAATTGTCTTGTTCAGGGTCGTGGGGGGGGGGGGGGGTTGAACCCTATTCCAGAGACTCTTGTTGCAAGGCAGCATGGGACACCAACCCATGACAGGGAGCACACACCACTCACATCCACGGACAATCTGGAAACTCCAGTTAACCTCAGCATGTTCTTAGACTGCAGGGAGAAACCAGAAAAAAACCTCCCTACAACATGAGGACGTCTCACCATGACATGGGGAGAACATGCAAGCCCTTCACACACGGAACCACGGTGGAATCTCAGACCCTGGTCCCAGAAGTGTGAGGCAACAGTGCTAACATCTGCACCTCCTTCCGCCACACAATGAATCTATTCAAATGCAATGTGACTATAAGAAAGAGATGTCTCTGAACAGAAGGATTTATTTAAACCAGAAGACTATAAATATTTCATTTAATAGTACACTAAATAAAGTTATAATATTATATATAATATAGTTATGCTGTGGTTTCTGGTAATAATCGGTGTACTGACGTTCAGTATAGATATGTGGCATACTCAATCATCTGTTCTACTGGCTGCCCTTGCACCTTACATCTATAAAGAATACACTGTGTATTTACAGTGTGCTGAACACATAAAATTCTCCTACAATAAAATAAACACCTGCATTCCTTCTCAGTTTGCAAAGCTGACTCCTTTTGTGACTCCCTGCATGTTCTCCAGCTCACGGTGTGTCTCACTGTCTGACTCCTTCACCTCTTTGTCCAGCGAAGCCTCCAGGTGAAGCGGCTTGTCTGACATCAGAAACTGGCGAGTCGTCTCAGCCATGGGCTGAGGGCCTGGCTTCTCTGGAGCGTACTGCACCTTCCTGATGACAAGACGCACCGAGTTCCTGTGTGGCAGATGCATTTGGGTTACGCTCTCATCTCATGTAGGGTACTTCCTGAGTTTTTGGCTACAAACTGCCCTGTTGCCCCTTCCATAAAACTTTAGCTCCATCCTTCTACCCATGGAATATTTATCCCAGGAACCGAACAAAATAGGTTACGTATTTGGAATTTCTACTGGGTGTTAGGTCTGGAGGTTCTAAAGCCAGTAATGAATGGGTACAGGAACCGCCATAACGGCCCTTAATGTGAAGAATGTAAACCTGAAACATGATGCTGGGGTTTGCAGCAGTCAATCCAAAGACGAGCGATTTGCTTATGACACATTGTGTGCAGTTGATATGCAGGGGCATGCACAGCTCAGCTCTCCCAGATCAGAACTATCCAAAGGTCACAGTGTGACTGCTGTTTATGATGCTATTATCTGACTTGCAGTGGGTTCTCAAGGACACCATCAGCTACAGATAGAGCAATGGTCATGTGACAGGTTATTTTTGACATTACCAAAGGCAAACTTCTGCCTCAGTCTTCCCACAGTCCTGTTTTCATCCCCTGAGCCTTGCCCTTGTAGCGTAAATAGTCACTTTCTGTATTCCTACCTTTGCTTGCTTGTTTGCTTCACGGCAGCCAGTTTCATACATGGTGCACCTACCTTTTGTGGATTTTTTCTTCTACGTTCTCTGCACAGAAAGCTTTCACTTCAAAGTCAACCCCACAGGCCTTCAAAGATAATAAAAGGGCACCTTATATAATTTATGGGTGACATCATATTACCCTTAGTTTGACATTTCACTGTTTCAGACACAACACAAATCAACAATCCACAATATATTCTATATACACATCATTTCATGCACGGCCCTAGGGCCTCAATTATCATAGTTGTGTACACACAAAAGATGCCCAAAATGTGTGCAAGCAACATTTTATGAAAAATTCTAGATTTATCAAGCAAAACTTGGTAAGAAAAAAATGCAAATATTTATGGCAACTCAGAGACTATGCAACATTTTGGACTAAAACAGGAAAAGGCATCACCCACTGTAAAGCAGGAAACCTGAGGTAAAGCAGCAGAATGACCACACACATTCCAATAATTCATACTATTGACCTATTGCTTCATGAGAAAAACAGCAAATCTTAAAATGTGAACTGGGATTTATGGATTTTCTATTAATTCATACAGACGCTCCACTACTTACGAATGAGATACGTTTGGTGCTTGAAATGTTCATAAGCTGTTATTCAACATCATTTTAAGGGTATACGCAAGTACAGATAACTAGGATGCTGGGACTACGCACGCTACGCTGCTGCGCGGCGGGAGTAGCGGCCAGAGGTCGTACAGAATTGGCGCACAGAAAAAAAATTGTTGTTGCGGTTAGGAAAAGGGAGCCACAATGGACACAATTTGGACTTGCACTTTAAACTTTCTTCGTTCGTATATCTGAAAGTTCATAAGTTGAAAGTTCACAAGTAGAGGAGCGTCTGTATATTCCAAAGACTATGCATTTGCCTTGTTACAATGCATTACGTAATAATGCCGCATCATGTAATAACTCGCCAAACCGTAACAAATTTTCATCACATAATGCCATGTTATTAACCATGTAACAGCGCATTATGTAATAATAAAATGTAACAAATTTATATACTATGTCAGGGGTCTCCAAATCCATTCCTGGAGAGCTACTATCCAGTAGTTCTTCTATCCTACCTGTCTTCTAATGAGCCACATCTGTTTTTGGGTAAATAACAGAAACAGGTGTGACTCGTTAGAAGCCAGGCAAGACAGAAAACCTACTGGATAGTAGCCCTCCAGGACCGGAGTTAGAGACCCCTGGACTAAGTCATAATTTTATATTGCCACATTATCCTATTATTATCATCATCATCATTATCATCATTGTTATAATCGTCATTCAGTTTGTTACATTCTGTCCAATTACTACAGAAGGCTGCATTATTATATAACGTGTTAAATGCCTTGAGAATTTAGTTTGATATTTCAAAAACGATATCATGAATTAAAAATATCTGTAATTGTCAATAGTTGCAGTAGTTGCACTACAGTAAATGTGAATTAGGTACCAGACATTCACATGCATGAATCCATGTATAAAAATCGCCGTTAACGCTTTACATTAAGTTTACCTTCATAATGCATTAATTGTGCATCCCTTAACAGCTTAATATACATTAATAACAAACATTGCATGATTATACAATTATAATGTTTGTTATTAATGTATATTAAGGGATATACAAGGGATGTTAGGATGTTAAGGTATACATACATGATGTTTATGAATGTTTTATGAATACTTAATGAATACATTATGAAGGTGCACTGAACGTTTTATGAATGCAATATAAAAGCATTATGAAGGTGCAGTTAATGTAAAGTGTTACCAAATAGCCCATAATGAGGAGAATGCGATACAGCATAATGGCATTTCCTGCCAGTGACTACGTCAACGTCAAGGGTCAAAAGGGAATGAGTTTTAATGGACCCCCAAGATTATTTTTTTCATTCATTAGTTTTCAGAATGCAATATGTGTCACTTTATTACATTCACTTTTTATTACCTTTCCTGTATCTTCTGGTCCTGGCTGAAGGGTGACTGAGCAAGGTAAGTTGGGAGGAATCTGCAGAAAAAACTTAAATGCGTAAAAATATGCACTAGGAACGCATAACTACCCCAGCCATGGACGCTCCTCAGAAGTCACCCCAAAACAAAGGTCTACGGTGTGCCCCCCCCCCCCCCCCATTACCAACTAAAGCCTTGTTACCTCAAATGTGAACGGGTGTGCATGGTCCCCAAGCTTCTTCATAAGGCGCTCCTGAAGACGAGTTAACGTTTTCTTCCCATCTGGCACTGGAGGAAAGGCTTGGATATTGGCGGCAAAGAGGTCTTTTCGAAACGTCAAGCCCAGGACATCCAGATCCTCCCGGCCATAGCGGAAGGCACATGTCAGGGTCACAAAAACTGGAAGATGTGAGAACAAACGACATTGCGTCAGAAAACAGGCAGGATACTTTCCTTGAGCTCTTTGGGCCGTATGGCTATATCGCAGAGGTAGGCAAATATATCAGAAAAGTATCAGAACAGAGGCTTTGTGAAAGCAGTACAAATTAACCCCAACGCTCTGAAGATGGCAGAAGCCCATTCCATAATAACACAGCAAGAGCAGAGGTCTGACACACGGGCTTGACACACATGGATATGGGAAACTCAAAATCTCTTCACCTTTTCTTTCCTTTAGATATTCTGGGTCAATCAAAACCACACCATCTGGAAGGCACAGAATTGAAAATGAGATACGGTTTAAATATTTATGTGTCTGGGGACATATAAAATCAGGTTCAAAGAACTAACAGCCCTTTGAACTTGCTCGGACAATCATCAAAAAGCCATGAGCTGCGGTGAATGTAACTCTGTGTTATGCAATGAATCAATTTTTAATGCCCAAAGTTACAAATGTCATGTAACATTATCTATATAAATGAAACACGCATCAACAATGCATTGATCAGAACTGGATGATATTCTTCCTCAGAAGCAGGACCTCCAGTAGAATCAACGCAGCTACAAACGAAGGTGAAGCATTGACTTACCAACAGGTTCAACAAGGTCAACCTGGTCAACAAAGTCCCGCTTCCCAAGGTACACAGTAAGCTTGGGAAAAAAAGAGAAAGCTGATTGGCTGTTGGCATAATTAATGATCATTTGTCAGGAGAGCCCTGAGTATGACCTGAGCTGACCCACGTAGCCCAAGACTGCTGCCTTGTTAAGCACAGATACATTCATTCCAGTTTGGGGCTATTATAAGCTGCAACTTACATGCTGGTGAATCACAGGAAGGATGCTTTTTGCACTGTTATACCCCTAGAGCAGCATTTCCCAATCCGGTCCACAGGGACCCACAGATAGTCTACATTTTCGCTCCCTACTGGAGGCTGGGAGGGAGCAAAAACGTGGACTGTATGTGGGTCCCCAAGGAACGGATTGGGAAACACTGTGCTAGAGGTGTGCTTTTCAATTCCAGCTTTAGTCTACGGCCTGCTCCATAAATTTCATAATATATTAGCAATTAAACAATTCACTTAAAATCAAAATTAGTTATATTTAAGACATCTTATTCTTTATATTTACTAAATAGCTTTTAAATTCGCAATTATAACTCATTTCTGAGTATGCTTTACTAATCCATTGTTTTATATTTGCAGGCTATTGTGTAAATACCAGGAGCAAGACATGGTCGTAATTTATTTTGTAAGTTGTTTGTTAATAAATCTATTAATATGTTATCAATTGATTAGTAGCAGTCTATTGATAGTTAATAAGCAGAGCATAAACCATAGTGTTACCATATAAATCTGCTTTTCTTTGGACATAATTGTGTATTAAGCAATAGCCAGTAAGGAATGGCACAATTTTCCACTTCATAGATATGGCTCCACAGGAAAAAAACAGAAACAAACTTACTTTGCCGTTGGGGCTTGCTTTCTTAAACACTCTGAAAAGCATCAAAGAGAATGAATTACTTGAGTATTTAAAATACCAGTACAGGTAAATCCAATAGTGGTGGAAATGCCACTGACAGCAAGGCATCTAAGAGAATAGATATGGTTTTCCAAACATACAATTTCATGAATCTCAGCTACTGATGGGGATGTATTTTATCAATGCTGCTGAAGACAAGCGATCACACGGAGCAGAATCCATCGACTTGTTGACTGTATTAGACCCGCCATCTGAGTGGCAAATTACATTACAGAACCTGAATTTGTTTCATGTTTTAAATGAGTTTTTAATTAATCCAGGGGTTTGTCATGAATGTTTTGGATAAGAAAACAGTTGTTATCACATCAAAGGACAGGTGGTCTTTTATAGTCTTCGACTAAAAGGAACAGTTTACAAGGATCACTGGGTAATGGTCTCCGCTTCTATCTGTGGGTCTTAATACCATCATAAATTAGACCCCAATGTCAGCAGATGCCCCAGCAGATTCCAATGAAGGCAATCCTGTAATGAGCAGGGTCATCTTCCAGACAAATTCCAGAAAATACATATTGAATACTAAGGAAAAAAGACGTATTTAAATTTGTATATTTCACACACAACAGCACATGTGTTTATAGTTTGTCTTTAGATAACAGAGATTCACACGATATATTATTACCATATCATCCAGTGCCTTCTTGTCAAATTCCATTTTGCTTTGTGTAACTTGCAAATGTTCTTTGTTTCTCAGTAGGGTAGGAAATATCAGCACAGTGCATCAGAACATTTAAACATTTTCAGCAAA
>JAODKE010000038.1:4958507-4970941 GCA_026779605.1 Mormyrus hasselquistii
ACTTCTATATAAATAAATTATGAAATGCATCAGTGGAGTATGTTAGGTTGTGTGTAAATGGCTTTTACAAAACTGTTCCACGTTGCATGTTAATACTGAGTTAAAACATTGGAAAGATGGTCCCTCTGTGCACTTCAGCACTGGAAAATAATTAAAGGGGCCCTATTATGACCATTTTCACTGTTCAGATTTTATTATGACCCCCCACTAGAACAGATTTACATATTCCGATGTTCCAAATATGTTCATAATGTTCCACATTATTTTCCTCATGCTTTATATTTTTATTCACCCTAACCAACTGAAATACTGTGTTAAAGCTTTAAGCCCCACCCCCAAAGAACCCAGTGTGCTGATTGGTCAGCTTGCCTGATTGGTCAGCTTGCCCTACATGTTCCCATCAGGAAAAGTTGTGTGAGGATTTGCCAAGCTTGCAACCAATAAGTATTGTGTTACAAGGTGATCTCACCATGTCACGGAAGTGAGGGCTGGAATTCCGATGAGGCATTTCAGATAGATTAGAGAAGAGTGATTTCTGTGGTGAGAGTTACTCCCTTCGGCATGAACTTTGGGCCTTAAGACTTTGCAGAATGTCTACATGCACATAAACCTATTTATCATCCTAAAGGAAAGGGAAAAACTGGAAAAGCACAATAGGGTCCCTTTAATATTGTATAGACATATAAGACATAAATCAATTAACTAATAAAATTTCACAAAAACTTTGGATCACATTGTGTGTTTGTATAGATAGATAGATAGATAGATAGCATCATTGGTTCACCCCGATTTTATTTTTATTACACATTTTCCAATATCTACAGTGTATGTTCTTGCTATTAATAAAGTGATTTAAGAGCTCATTTAGGTTATGGAACAAAATGAATGAATCTGGTCTGATTACTGTTCAGCAGATTTACTTTCCTGACAGTCTGTCCATGCATTTTGATTTTTAATATTTTGTTTTGCTTTCCGATTAATTGGTTTTTCAGTCACCCATTAACTTGCCTCCCCCACCACTGTAAAAAGCTAAAAAGGGTTATTGACATTTAACATCAAAAAAATCATTGGCTCTTCCTGTTGGCAACATTACCTAACATTTATTGGCAACCTTAATTAAGTACCTTATAGTGTATTGATTAAACTTTTCTGGAAACTAAAATAGTGTAACTGCATTATTTCTTGATTGAATGTGGTCATGTTCAGGGTTGTAGTCTTGATGCAGGTCTCACATGTAGGCACACAAACTCAAAAAACCTGCACTGGGCCTTAGAACTGTTACCATGGTGACCCAACTCAGAAAGAGATCTCCCTGTTCCCAATAGTTCTAAAACAAACTCATGAGATCCATTAAAATGTCTTTGAAATAACATTTCAGGTGACATTATACAGTCCAATTGTGTCATCTTAAGCACTTTGTGGCATGACCATGTACCCCGTGAGATGAGAAATTGTGTTTTGGTTCTGAAATGTCCAATAGAGCCCTGCTACATCACACATGTTCCTCAACTAATGTGCAGTTTAAAAATCCACTCAGAAGAGACACCATTCCGTGTAGCGAGGACCAACTGCTCCACATATCTAGCGATAACCCTTCCTGTCATCGCGCGCCGGCAAGCACAAGGTAGTCGTGAGATGTGGGTTTTTTGAAGTGGCCGCTGATGTTTATTATAAAGGGACTGGTTCTGTGACAGCAATGTGAAATTAAAGATTTACATCATCACGTTATTTGGAATACTGCAACACTGTACAAATGATTATATCCATCCATCTTTTCGCTGCTAAATCGAACAGGGGTGCTTATCCTGGGCTGTACATAAAGCGGGGAATCACCCTCGACGGGATGCCAGTGAATCATAACATTGAGAATAATTTAGTAAATTAAACATGAAGAGCAGAGCTGCTTTTTTGCACAGCTCATTACTGATACCTTAAAATTGTAAAAGGAAAAAGCCTTTTGATTCATAGATGCCATGCAGTCAGCAGAAACACATACAATTTTGTTAATGACTGTAATCACAAAGGTAGTTTCCATAGAGGAACTGTGAGGAACAGCTTAAGAAGCCAATTAGCGCACCAAGAATTGTGTATAGTAATAATAATAATAATAATAATAATAATAATAATACTGTATAGTCAGTGCTGAAAATTACTTTTTTAAGTTTGATTACATATTGACCATGGAATAGGAAATCAGTGCAAATCTACATTGAAATAACATAAAAACAAGTTGTCAGGCAAGACTGAAAAATGTTAAGGGACTCTTCTTTGAAATCTCCCTGATTGAGATTGAGGGCTTGGATGGCCTTAGCTTACTGCGCACCTCAGGCATGTTCATGGCTTGTAAATGGGGGGAGGGGGGTGTTTTCATAAGGCTGTATATATGACGTATCCGATCCATGTGAATCCCAGTAACACTGCATCTGATCTGCACACCGTAAACAGCACACTGTAAACGTTCAATATGAAGTAACACACCGTTTTACAAAACTTGCATTACATCAATTAGATGCTCATTTTAGTAATTACAATGCGGGTTGAAAACTGTCTGCAGAATGTCTGAAATGGAAAAAAAGAACCCTTTGTGAAAAACACTGGGCTTCTCTCCGACACCCATGTGAGTCAAACTATTTTCACTCGCTGTTTGTCAAGAAATAAGATTCTGTCACTTGAGCCACACGTCAGTTCCAGTTTCACAGCTTCTCGGGTCCAAACTTGTGGACAGATTTTGTGGAACAGTGGATGTTTTTGTTCAGTTGAACCTGAAAGTGAACACCGGAGGCCTTGCCCGCTGCAAAATTTCTGACAAATTTTAAAAGGACAGAAACAGTCAAAAATATAATCTATCTTCATCAAACCCCTATCCCATGCCAGCATGCTAGCTGGATATGATGTTTTAACTACAACGTTGAAATACAGGACATGCGATCACTTGGTTTTTCAGTTTTTGTATAAACTTAAAGTTCAGTGCCATTTTAAAAAAACAAACCCAAATGGCAACATTTCCAACCCAAATGGCATAAATTCAACAAAGAATCCATTATTTGCATCTAAACAGGCAGACCATTCTAATACTGATTCTTGTTTTGTGCATTTCCGATATAAAACATTTATAACCATGATAAAACTAGCTTCTCTTCTATGCTGCTGAGAGAAGCTTACACCATTTATATCTTTTTATTTACCTTTACTGCAATATTTTTCCTACTTTTCAATGAATGCTTAATTTTGCATGATTAAGTCTTAACCCCCGTGAAATACGTATGACAATGTAAATCTGCGTGCTGGAATTAATGTGCGGTGAATACCAATGCATAGCCTCATCTGCCTTTAAGGTTTCAAGAACCTCGAAGTCTCATGACTGATTAAACATTGCCGAGCACCTATGAATTTTTAAACAACATGATGGAGAGCGCTTCTGCTCAGGCTCTGCAGAATCCGGCAGTTTCATGCTTCATTCCTAAATGCCTGAATAGTATGATATAGACAAAATGTTTCAATTATCTCCTCCATTGTTAGCTGGACTTGTAGTAACAATACCAAGAGACACCAGTGGAGACATCAGAAGGACAGATCAAACTGTGTCCTCAGTATCTTTGTGATTTTGCAATCCCCTCACCCTGTCCACATTTGGGGAGAATCTGAGCCCTTTCCATCTGAATTGGATCTTGATTGTTCTGCTGCACATTTTGTTTGGTTTGGCCGAGACCTGAAGCTAAAGAATACGCTGTACTTGCAGGCCACCTGTTCTGTCCATATTCACAGGTGTGCACATGTGGTCCCAGGCTGCGGAGTAGAATTAATTGAAAGTCCCACAACACTCATTTAGTTGGATCTACCAGGCCCAGGCAGGATGCAGCAGGGAGTAGGTGGCCCCAAAGCACAGACCTGGAGGACCTCTGGGTCTGGGATCATGTGACATGACATGTTTAGCTTAGAGGAATGCACAAGTCCAGACAGCAAAGTCACTCATCTGAAAATTAAAATAAGAATCCAGGGTTGTCAAATTTGGCCAGCTAGCTGGAGTGAGATTTTCAATTTGAGACAAGTCTGCACACACTACATCTACATGTATGTATGTAACAGTTTTACTACCTTGCAAATAGTCTGTGGGGGTTGCAAACTACCCCAACACATCTGATGTAGGCAATTTTAGGTCTATAATGTAATAATATAAATTTGGCGTGAGATTTCTTGTGTGAGAATCTAAATACAGATACATGAGAGATGGCAACCGTGGGAATCGAGAATGGTGAATCAGAGGACAGGGAGGAAACAAGCATCTGGGCCAGTGCTGAGCCTCCCAGAGACACACAGTGCAGCCCAGAGACACACAGCGCAGCCCAGAAACATACAGCACAGTTCAGAGACACACAGCGCAGCCCAGAGACACACAGCACAGTTCAGAGACACACAGCACAGCCCAAAGACATACAGCACAGTTCAGAGACACACAGCACAGCCCAGAGACACACAGCGCAGCCCAGAAACATACAGCACAGTTCAGAGACACACAGTGCAGCCCAGAGACACACAGCGCAGCCCAGAAACATACAGCACAGTTCAGAGACACACAGCGCAGCCCAGAGACGCACAGCACAGTTCAGAGACACACAGCGCAGCCCAGAGACATACAGCGCAGCCCAGAGACACATAGCACAGTTCAGAGACACACAGCACAGCCCAGAGACATACAGCACAGTTCAGAGACACACAGCGCAGTTCAGTGACACACAGCGCAGCCCAGAGACACACAGCACAGCCCAGAGACATACAGCACAGTTCAGAGACATACAGCACAGTTCAGAAACACATAGTGCAGTCAAGAGACACCATTAAACCGTTAAACATGACCAGTCATCATACTAAGTCACTGTTTTATCCTGGGGTTCCTTCACAGCAAGCAAGTTTTTGATTGGCCCAGTAAACAGATCATTAATCATGTTTGGTGTGTTTCATGAAGATGGGCCATCACTCGGGACCAGTGGGAGACTAAACCATACGCAAGCTTAGATAGAAAGCTATCTCAGGGCCATATGTCAACTCCCATGACATACACTGCATTACAGCAACAAAAGGGCCCCTCACAAATCTGGAAGTTTCTCACAATGCAGAGCACTAGATAAGGACAGTAGTGTCTAACCCAATATGCATCAGTATGAGAAAAAAACAATAGGAAAGTTAATCGCCAGGTTTAATCCTTTGACAAAAAATTGCACCAAGAAATTAATTACAAGGCCTGAGATTAATCATGAAGTTTACAATTGAAAAAGACAAGCATCCCGCAATATGACATTAAACAAATATACTGGAGTAACATTTGATTAAATTATCATGCCTAAATTATATTTGCTTGCCCCCCCAAGGGTGTGTTGACCTTTTGCTGAAAATCAGATTGGATTAATACCAAAATGCAGGAAATTGGGAAGGATGGAGAACACGCTGGAACGGCAAGACCTCAGCACGACAACGGTGATTTAGAAAGGGATACCACCACGTTCTCCAGCACCTCCTGCCTCAGGTTGCTAAGATAAAGCAACTGTCTTCTATATTAGCCTTCAAAAAAAAACCAAATAATTCTAAGGCCTAGAAGGACACAGCTGGAAAAGGTATTTAGTAGATAATCCTAAGGGCTGTGGTTAACATACAGCTGCACAAAACAGTAAATACTCCGGGATTTGGAAATTACTATAGCGTATACTACAGTTTGACGAGCGTCAGTTGAGTAAATATATGTATATATTTATATGTTGTGGAGAGACTTCCATGTTCAATTTGAACATTGACAGTGAGAATCACACAATTTCTGCTTTAAGCCAGGGGACCTCACCATACCACGCGTGGTGGAACATGCTTTCAAGGGCTGAAACCTGAAGATATACATTACACAAGCCTTACCATTTGTAAAATGCAAAAGGCTACAGCTTCACACCTTGCCCAGCGTGTAGATATATATAAACCAGCACACAGACCACTAGCTGTGAATGAAACAACCAGGAGTTAAGAATTCCCAAGTACCCCTGTCTCGACAACACCACACAAATCCTTTTCTGCTGAAGACAGCTGAGGTGTGAGGACTAAGAGATGAGAGAAGGCTGATGTTTGCTGGTTTGAACAGCATATTCAGAGTGGATGCATCAGTTCATGTTGAGACATGAAAAATCACACAGGACATGACCCAGTATCAACAAAGGAATACAGCCTATCAGAACGACAGCCGGTGTGACAGATCCCGCCGCGCTATAAATTGCTGAATTTCTGGATGAAAAAGCTGACCCACCTCGTGCCTTTGTCACCCATGGCGATGCCGGTGCGGATCTGGGCGCAGCTGAGAGGAGGTGGCGAGGGACAGGCAAAGCAAGCGTTCCCTCTCAGAGCCAGCCGGGTTGTGAAAGTGTCGTGTGTGGTTTGGGGGGGTCTGTCGTGTCAGATTGCCTCCCTCCCTGCCTTCTGACCCGTCCGGATGAATTAAAAAGGCATCCTTCACAAATGTGCCGAACAGGCTGATCGGACGCTGCTTGTTCCGCTGACTCCAAGGAGAAACAGTAAATCTGTTTCGTGTAAAGGAAGCTCTGGATAGGGGATCAGGGATCCTGAGATGATAAAAGCCAGAGATCCCCGTCTACAGGAATCACAGTGCTGCTCCAGCGATCTGCCTGTCTCTATGGTTTTCTCTCTCTCTCTCCCTCTCTCTCTCTTTCTCTCTCCCTCTCTCTCTCTCTCTCCTCCTCGTCACTCCCTCATTTCCTTGCTGCCTCCCTTGCTTACTCACTGATTGAATCTGGCACGTGTGTCTGTGAGTCTAAATGAATATGAAACTGTCATCCTACCAGAAACAAACAGTCCAGGCTTCACTGATCTCAAAACCTAATGGCCTGAGATGAAAACAGATGGGGGGGGGACACCCCATCTATGTCAATCTCAAATCACATCTCTATAGTATAGCCCTAACTGGGACTGACCCAATGATTTCATAGTAATACATGAATTATCCGTTCCAAATGACATTTTTCAAAAAGCAAGAGACACCATATGTAACTTTCTTCAGGATACTACTATAAACCATACAAACAACTGCCAACTCCAAATTCATCCGCATACTGCTATTTCCAGATACACAAAAACATCAAGAATTATCCCGGTTACCAAGAAAGCAGGGCGTTGAAGATGATAGCCACTGGTGTCCTGAGATCAAGACGTCAGACGGCGACGAACCACATGCTTGGAGGATGTGCGATTAAAGAGCAAAAAGAACATCAAGATGATTACTTATGATCAATACTTAAAACTGTCTTCCTTTGCTAAGCTGCTTTCTTCAGAGACGGAGCAAATAATACAAAATGTTATTTTTACGAGTGTCTTTGCAAGGACGCACGCCAGCTATTATGGGCACTGCATATGCTGAACACAAACGGATCTCTAAAAGCTTCATCCACTATCCACCCATTTGCATGTTCTGCTTTTTTTTAATCATATGGGAGAAAGGCAACTGTAAATTAGTCACGATGCCTTTTGGTTTCAACACTAGACCTAAAAAGGTCATGATACTAAATAGCATCTGACTTGTTTCTGTTACAATGTATGTTTCCTGATCTAAGTCAATCGGACAGTTTGAGCCATAATAATCCACCTACCCGTCCAGCCATCCTTCAGCCATTCATTATGGATAGAGTCGTTCCACAATAATGTCATCCATATATAGCCCTGAGGTCAATGAATATATTTTATTAGACCCAGTTGTTGAAGATACAAATATCTGTATGGATTATGAGCCGTTTTTGTGGGCTTCATCCCCGATTCTCAGAAGGTCAAACCGTTTTCAGTATAAGTTATATGTGAAATGAACCAAACGAAATGAAAATCAAGAACAGATGCAAGGCAAACAGGTTTTGCTAAAGTATTTTATTCATGTGCAACATACGCAGTTCCTAAGAAAAGAAAATCCAAAGTCCAAATATTTTTCCCCAACACTGAATCAAAGAAGGCACTTGTTTAATGACATTATTGTGTAATTACATACATTTCTTTACAAAGTAAAATCAAATTTATAAATCCGCAATTCCAAAGGAAAAACTCTCATCTCTGTTTAATAAAATTCAGTACTGCTGATGACTACGGTGTGACCACAAAAGTCCATCCAATAAGAATATTAACTTGCGACTCACAGCTGATGGGAAGCATCACTTAGCAGCTGAGATCTAATCAAAATGGCTTTCCTCCACAGATACTTAAAAACCAAAACAATACTTCTTTGCTAAAAAAAAAGTAAAATATTCTCATTTTCTAGCGAAATACTTTAAATTTGCAATCAATACTTTATTATTATTTTTCCACCAGAGACATCATTAGTTATAAACACAAATGATATTGCTGTCCCTTCAAAAAACAATCTCCAAAATGAAAGAGAACTGTGTATGGGACTAAGTGCTGTTTTATTTATATTTTTTAATGCTGTTAGAATTAATGCACTTTACAGCCCATAGCCAAGCAACCGTCACAGTGTGTCAGCCGTGCTTCTGATTTGAGGTACTGTTACCACAAGAAAAAAAATAATAAAATAATTAGGGAAAAGAAATTCTTACAATCAAACTAATTGGTGCAGTTTGCAGAGCAAATCTGACTGTAAACCTAAGAAGCAGTTCCCCATAAAAATCCATATAGCTGACAGAAGAAGGCCATGTTCTAGATGCTGACGGGTTTCTATAAGGCCATGTTCTAGAGTGCTGACGGGTTTGTATAAGGCCATGTTCTAGAGTGCTGACGGGTTTGTATAAGGCCATGTTCTAGAGAGCTGATGGTTTCTATAAGGCCATGTCCTACAGTGCTGACAGGTTTCTATAAGGCCATGTCCTAGAGAGCTGACGGGTTTCTATAAGGGGTAGGTTTCCGTTGTGCATGTATTTTTATTTACACGCACAAAAAACAGAAAGAAGCAAAGTGCTTTTATGAAACACCCTTTCAACACGCTTTCCCTGAAAGCCTACACAAAAAAGTCTCTTGTTCACCACAACTCCTGGTTGTTTCATTCTCAAGTTTGCTGGCAGCGTGCCGGCTTGGCTGTTTTTTAGAGAAACACTTGAGTTTTAGTCGACATATAGCATGTTTGTTGTCCTGCCTGTTATCTGACATGCTTGTTACCCTGGTTCAGTTTGCTGTATATTAGTAAACTCTTTTCTGCATCAGACTCATGGATGTGTTATGTGTAAATGTGTACAGCTCAGGTTCTGGACTCCTACTGGGTAACCGAGGGCCCATTCGACAGTAATGATTAACCGGTTTGACCTTCGGAGTGGGTGAATTTTAATACGTCGTTGTGCAGGGCTTATATGCCCCACCAGCACGTGTGTCACAGTCTGTGTCCCAGTGTGTTATGGGAAAACCGACTGCAGGCATCAGAAAATATGACCCATGGTGAGGTAGTCTCTATACCGCGACAAGGTGCCAGATGAGAAAAGATGTTGAAGACAATCACTTCAGCCTTGAGCCAAGCAGCTCCTTTCCATGTCACAAAGAAAAGCTATTATGTGCTATTTTCGACGTCTTCCAGGAAAACACACAGGAACAAGCAGCTGAGAAAGATTCTATTTGCCCATAAGGAATATGACCTTAAGGCTGCACAAGTGAAAACATCATGTGCTTCCAATTGCAGGCATAAGTAAACTTCAAAGGATGAAGTGTCCTTGCTGCTTCCTTATAAAGCGACTGCACTCATGATTTACGGAGTCGGAAATGCAGCTTCCTCACTGCCACCATGACCAACAAACCGAACTTGTTGGCAGTCTGGTATACTTGAAGGTGGAAGAGAGAAACACTGCTGGTTATCTGAGGCAGGAGTCCGACGTGCATGATACCACAAGACATCGGGGTTGTCCAACATCATCCAGGGGAGTAACGGCCGTATCCACCCATCAGATATCGCTCCACAGGACCGCCCGCCGACTTTTGTCCACGCTCACCACGTACTCCCCGGAGACTGACCAGGACACGGCGTTGATGGAGGAGCTGCGGGAGGCGGGGCATGTCAGTCTGCCCATCACATCTACACACATCAGTCACGAGTTTGCAAAGTACGTAGCGGACGCCCACAACCTCGGCTTGTCATTTCAAACTAAACCGAATGATTCGAAATTCATCGCTGTTTAACTTTAAGTGATGTGATGAGTCTGGAATGACAGCCAAGCTAAGAATGGGAAGGATGCGCAGTCCTTCGGAAGCCCCGGCACGGCGTTCGCCCTGAATCCTAACTAACTGAATGGATGCCCGCCTGGTTGGCTGCCATCCAGAAGGATCCCTATTGAAAGCACACAAGCCAGAGAGGAAAGATGGGGGTGGGAGGCAAAGCAGGAAGCTGACAAGCGCTCAGGGGGCAGGATGCAGCCACGGGACACGCAAAGACGAGGCCGGAATGCCGAAGGGACAACGGACTCTGAAGAACATCTGCGAGGCCTTCCTGGAAGACACTCCTGCTGTAGCGGATGTCATGACAGGACCGCGGCCTGCGAGGGACCACTTACTTGTGCTTGTCAGGAAGACATGTCTCCAGGTTCCCAGTGTTCACATTCCAGATGTAGACTGCCCCATCTGCCGAACCGGCCGCCAGATAGCTCCCATCGGGGCTGGAGTTGGGGGGTAGGATTAGGGTAGAGGTCATGTCTACAGTCAAACCAATGGTTTTCCAATGCTATGGACACCAGTGTGATCATCTTCCTCCGAGTTTATGAAAAAGATACATTGAGTAAGTTGAAAAAGTGAGTGGTCTACTGCGTGAGGAAAACCGCTAAAAACCAGCTTATGCAGCTAGAATGCTCATCATATGCTGGTATCCCCAGCTAAACCATCAAACCAATCTGCGAAAGCACACCTTAAGCTGGTTAGCTGTCACGAGTTTTTTCAGCAGGATCATGGGTGTCCAGGACTGGTCCTGGGAAACACCGATTCTAACTGAGCAAGCTGCCATGAAAATTGGGTGGATAGACGTAAAGAACAGTTTCAGTTTTTTAATAATAGGTTCTTCTCAAGTGGATGGGATAGAGAGACAGAAAGGGGCAGAGTCAAGACCTACGAGAAAGAGGGTCATCCTAAAATACAACAGTTTTGCTGACCAAGCACTGTAAGATATGCCTAGCTGGTATGGGGATACCAAGTGGGGGTTCCTATTTACAGTGAATGAACTGTACATTGCAATACAGAATGACTGCCAAACGACAGTGACCCAGGAGGTCTGTAAACCCAGGTAGAGGGCAGAATACTATGACGTCCGGCACAGAGGTACGCTATTAGAGAAACTGCATGCATGGCTGTAAATTCAGTGCAACCCAAATACCGTAATAAACTGAAAGCTATAAAAGAATCTCATAAAAAGGGAAATCAGCACCACGGGGCTGATGGGGAGTGTAAGAACTTATCCTGCCGCTTCGGTCTGCAAGGTGAAGTGAGGAGGACTCATGCCTGCTTACCTGAATATCGCTTTAGTGGTGTCAGAGCCGCACTTAAACCCGTCGGCCCTAAGAGAAGCAGAAATATCACGGGTGGAACAGAGATTCTGCACCACGCTTTTCCCCGTCAGAGAGAGACGCCACATTCCTCAGAGGGAGGAAGGGAGCAAAGAAATGGATGCCGTGTTTTACATGATGACAAACAGCCCCAGAGAGTGAAGTAAACAACACTCAACTTAACTAAAGCACACAAAATCTCACAGAAGAGCATCAACACTGAGGGGAAATGTTATGGAAGCTGGTGGCTGAGCCAGGGCATTGGGAAGAGTCACGCATTCCTACATTATCAGCTTCCTACATTATCAGCTTCCTACATTCTCCTCTGAAATTAAGTCCACTGCACCCGAGAACAGCCAGTACAGCACACGCACCTCTTCAAGTGCAGGCTGGATTTCGCCAATACCTTTCTTTTACTTCAAAGTAACGTTCCTCTAATAACAATTTTGTACTGTATTGTAATTGCATTCTACTGTATTTCTCTCTGACACTATTTTAGGTGCACATGTTCTGTTTAGGATTTAGAATCGGTTTCTCCATGCTTATTTGGTAACAGAACTGCACGTTAATAATGACAGACATCTCCCCAAGCAGTGAACAGGATTATTCCATCCGTTTGGGTCGCTATTGATCATTTGATAACCCACAGATTGACAGCAGGCTGTGTGTGGGAGGCAGCCGTTATTGTACACTGCGGACACCTTTGTTATTCACCAACGTGGTCAGGCTCAGGAGGCTACCTGAACGACCTCCTCGAGCTGCTCATCCTGATGTCCACCACCTGAAGGCTCTCATCCCTGGAGCAGCTGAGCAGCTGCCTGTGGTCAGGGCAGAGATCCATGGAAGTGACTCTGTCCTGCAGTGGGATCTCCTGGGTGCAGCTGGCTGCCCTGGGAGCAGAGCAGGTTCTGGGGTTACGTATGTGCGTGTGTGTGTGCGTGT
>JAODKE010000038.1:4978637-5012047 GCA_026779605.1 Mormyrus hasselquistii
CCCCGTCACTGCACTGGGGCATTGGGATCCACACAGACGGCAGGATGGGCTCCTCCTGTTGGCCACACCAACACCTCTTCCAGCAGCAACCCAGCTTTCCTAGTTGGTCTCCCATACAGACCAGGTCCAAACCTGCTTAGGGTGACCTACTGATTATCACAGGACCTTCTCACATTCTAGCTAGATAGGAAGGAAGAAAGGAAGGAAAGAAGGAGGGACGGACGGATGGACAGACAGATAGATAAAGTGCTTAAGAATGTATCCAAGTGAGTTAAACATATACTGTTCCCCCATATGCCATGGGATGGGATGCAGCCTCACTCTTGTGCCTTTCATGGCTCTCTGGGTGAGGCGATTGATCTGGGTTTTTAGCTGTACAGTAACGTTGCAAAACAGATGATGCTCTCAACTACAACCACATGGAAGATAAGTAGAACTCTTTGGCTGATGTCAAAGACCCTCAATCTGAGAAGCAAATGTATTTTTTGCTGGAACCTAGACTTTGTCTAGCTGGGCACCCCACGTTAGGCTATTGTCAATATGTACCCCCAGGTATTTGTAGGAATTGACCACGGCTATCTGACAGCTGTGAATGTGAGTGAGAACTAGGAGACCTGACTTTCCGAAAGAGAACAGGGTGGGTGAAAGCTCCAACAACCCCCCCCACCACCAAGGCACAGCCGAGGCCTGTTCACCTCATGGTGCCTTCATCTAATTACCAGGGTGAATTTCTGCTCCCCAGAGCTAAGAAGTTAAGCTAATCTCTGTGGGCCCCCCATTATGCGTGATTTCCCCAGAGCCCCCACTGGCTGCCCCCAGGCTGGCTAATCAGGCACCCCAGCATTACACCCGCCACTTACACACACTCCTGCACTTTCTCCTTGGCTTCTGTCTTCTGGATTCCAGCCACTCTTGCACTGTTTGTAGGGGGAGTTTAGGTAAGCAGATGGCAAACTACATGCATATATATACACACACTCACAGGCTGCATACCAATATACATACAGACTGGCTATATACATACACACACCGGCTATATACATACACAGCATCCAAAAATGTAACAGGACAGTGTTTTATACAATTAGCATATTTTGATTACTAATCATACTTTAATCATTTTTTTTAATCCTTTAATTTTAATCATTTTATTTTTCATCCTGTAATTGCAGAAGTTGACACTCAGTAACATATTTTACACACACAGTGAAAATATCAGTCCCTCCCACATGGGATGGACAGTGATCTTGCGTCACTGCATAACTGCATGGACACCAAGGCTGCCTGCAGCAGCGAGCTAATTGCCGTGGGGTCACTTACCGCACTCTCTTCTCGTTCCTGCTGTTCATCCTGGCGGCGGCCAGCTGCTTCTGCTGGATCATGTCCTCCAGCAGCTCGGTGCCTCGCATTTTTTCCTCACGGTACTTGCCATCCATGGTGTGGTGCTGCATCAGCAGGGTGTCGTACTCCTGCTTCAGCCGGCTGTTCCCCTCCCGCATCTCCGCCACCTGAGCCTGCAGCTTCCCAAACGTGCACTCTGCAGCCTCCAGCTGCTTCTTCAGCTCACCCATCCTGCAGAGCGGTGCGAGACCGAGGACCGTGAGCCGTTCTCTTCACGAGCCGGACCAGCTACTGTCCACACTTCACATATGCACGTCTCAAGTAAAGATCAGTGGTTCTCCACCTTTTTTGCACCGTGACCAAGTTTTTACCATGCAGCATAGTTGTGATCCTATATCAGGTGAATTAGCGCTATGATCAAGCACTCAGTGCAGTGGCTGAGTGTTCACTAGTTTTGTGCTAAGCATTTGCAGACCCAAGACCCATTATTATAGGTTAATTCTAGGACTGGGGATGGGAAATCTGATTGAGGATCAGTATATGAGCTTGGTTTGAAAATGTTTACATTTCCAGCTCTGCCTCATGAGCCTTTCAGACCTTACCGTGACCCAAATTTGGGTCGCAGCCCATGGGTTGAGATTCACTGATGTAAATCACTGACATAGGTTAACCAGTATTATGAGCTGCTGCATTAAACTGTAATGTTGGAAAGTATTCCTGTTACGTTACACCCCATGCACTCTAACAGCCTTCCTCCAACCTATTTCATTCATCTTGGCAGATGTTAGTGCAGACAGGGTCTTCTGCAAAGATGTCAAACCTTTCTGTGAAATGGAAGATGAAAAAGCTCACTTGGTATACTGCTCATCCAGGATGGAGGCTTTGATTGTGATCTCCTGCTGAAGTTCCACAACCTTGTAGGCCAACTGGAGAAATGAAACAGAGACTGGATGGTTCTGCTTCATGTCGTGCCATGAAGTCACTTTCAATAATGCAAACATGAAGTTATTGTCAGGTTAGGAGTTTCATGCCATTTTAACAGCTTATCTTGTGTGACAGAAGTATCAAACCACAACGCATATCAATCACTATGATGTGTGCACAGCTTGGATGTGCAGCAAGCACTGGGACAAATCTGCATGATATTCCAAAGTGGTGCTACGGATTAAAAGACATCTGTTAATTTTACAGCTATTCCGAGATTCGGATACATAACCGATAACTGTTGCCTGGACTTCCCGTCAGAGAAAATGACATCACAGTGAAGCCAATAAACACGACCCTTGGAGGAACTTTTAATTAATGAAACAGGACTATAACTCTATAGTAAGGGGAACATCTGTAGCTATTGGCTGAGATTTGTAATGATAATTTTGTTAGTCTCTCAAAATCACATGTAGCGTAAAGGACACTGAGTACAGCAGAAAAAAAAATAGAAAATGGTGTCACAATTTTATTAATGATTAAATTTTAACATACCTCCCCACTTGTTTTTTTCAGGTCCTTTACTTTATCCTCATGTTCAGAAACTATTGACTCTTTTGAGGTATATGAAGGGACCCTGTAATATCCATACATAGCAGTTACTTGGAAAAAAATGAAGATCTTGATATCTGATTACTGATAACTGTTGAGTGACAGCATAATTCTGAGTGCCAGATCTTCTCATCAGTGAGCAGACAAAAACCATTCAATTTTTTCTAGGTACTGCAACAATTTCCTGGATGCCTTGACAAGAAAATGCCTACATGGTATATACTTCCTCAATCTTCAGTTAAATGTGTTAAGTTGTCTGTCTCCTAACACCCATGACTCTATGTTTTACACACAACAATGAAGTAGACTGTAGATAAAAATACAGACTCTGGTATAAAATGAAGCTGACTGTTATACATTCCTGTGCCTGATTTACCTTGCTGCAGACCCCAAGATGCCTTGTGCGATCAAGATCCTTTGATTGGACCTCTCTAGCAGCCTGACATCTGAAAATAAAGGGGAACACAAATCGCACAGGGCTGAACAAATCACGCAAAGGCAGACTACACGTATATAGAGAGACTACGGTCCGACAGAAGGGGAGTTTTTCCCGTGCCACTTGGTTCAGATCCAAAAGCACTTGCTTGCCACGAGATACATCAGTCTGCGATCTGTTGAAATGCACAGTGGGACACTTTGTACGCCATCTCGAGTGACGGTGCCATGGCATCTCCGTCGCTTATTTTTAATAAGGTGTCAGAGATGGTTATGTCAATAAGAAAAGCAGATGTCCACATTTATGTATGCAAACAAGCGAACTGCTGGATTTAATACTGGGATTTTTTTGCAGCAATACGTGCAGTATAAGGGTGACCCAAAAGCCGAAACTGACACATACCCTGCATTTGTAAGACCTGGCATTTAAAGACGATCCTCTAATAGCCTTGTCATTCTTGTGCTATTTTCGATTTCTATAAAAAAAATGCTGATCCGTCTGAAACTACTGAACAAAGCAACAAGTAATTTCCCTCAATAGCATATCTTAACGGTAGGATAAATTATGGAACTTACATGACCGTATGACCTCCTGAAACATAATCTTCTGCGTCCTGTCCCGAAGTTTTAGTTGATGGATGATGTGGTGTTTCCACTGATCGGCCATGGTCCTTGGTCCCCGTGTCCCGCGACCGGGGCCCCGTTTTGCGGTGCCCCGTATCCTGACTACAGTCTCCGCTACTCCGGCTTCGTGCAGCCGCCTTTCATGCCCGTCGCTGCCAGCGCACACCCAGACGTTTCTAGTAACCCCACCAGCGGCGGCAGCCTGCCCAACTAACTACCAAGACTTGTTTTTTTTTCTTTTTTTGTTTTCCTCGGACTAGAGAGAAGCGTCATCGGCTGCATTAAAAACACACGCCGGGACACGCCCGTCCTGTCGCCTACGCACGCCATGTTAGTTGCACTTTTTGTAGTTCATGCAGTAAATGCAGCTGTCGAGCTGTGTGCAAAGCTGTATAAAAGTGCTGTAAGCGTGGCATTTGGAGTTTTAGAAAATGAATAATAAATACGGTACTGCTTCTCTTTGTCTGTTTAATAACTCTGTACTTAGCGGATCACCGGTTAACCCTTCATTCGAGTCATGTGCCACGTCGTTAACACGGTGGGGGGCACTCGCGTTACTGAAACGCACAGTCCACGGGTCAAGTGGAATGACATTTTTAGAGAGAAAGGCTTTGCACGAATATACCTCTTTCCCAAGGGACATGTCAAAGCTATTTATTAGATTCTTCAGATTTCGTTTAACGTGAGAAGCTAGCCATGCAGCAGGTTGGAAGTCTTGCTATAACGAATATGAGTATGAATATAACCCGGTGTGCTTCTTGACATACTTTCACATGAGGCAGGAATCCACAAACTTAAAACCGGAAGATCGCGTGGTATGTGTGCTGGTTCATATTTGAGCCAATTTCAGGTAATGCATTTAGCATTCTGGGACCAGCAGCTTGGCTTTGGTTTGCAGAAGCTTCACGTACCTCATTTAAGAGCACACTTGGACAAACTCTGAATCCCTGCAAACTGCTGCAAAATAAATATTTAAAATGAGAGGAGAATCTGTGAGATGAGGACTGCTGAGATGTGTGGTTCAGTGATTTGCCTGAGTGCAACACTACAAACACAATGTTTATATACAGTGTCAACTAATTTATGTTCCAGTTGAACTGCCCCAGTCAACAGTGGGAGGGAATAAGAGAGGGAGTGGAAGGCAGGAGTGGATTGATAAACCCACACTACATATCGTGCCACATAAAATATTTTAATAAAAAACACGTTTTAGTTTACTAAAAAAGGCAGAGAGACAATTGTGACGGGTACTGCGAAGCATAAAATATTTACAAATGAATGAATATGAAAAATATTCACGCAAAAAAAAAAAAAAAAAACAAAAACACTGCACATCTGTAAATCCGTGATTACAAAAACTCAAGACAACCGTCAAGTGCAAAAAAACCTGTCTAGTGCAAATAAAGGAAAATTTTGCTGAACACCTTGCAACTACATAAAGCTACACTGAACAGAGCAGATTCAGATTACACACCCGTAGCATCCAGCTTCACGACCTGAATTCAGACAGAACACCGTGCTTGGCTGCTTGCAACAGAACACTGGTGAGTGACGTAAACCACAAGGCTGCAGCTAACAGAGATGTACCACTCCACGCATTCATTACTCTTAAAAGAAAAAGCATTTCATGACTGCCGTTAAAACCTCAGTGTATGTGACTAGATACACTAAGAATTTCAGGTGCTGGTTTCATTCAGAATACCATCTAAAATCATAAACCACGCATTAGTGGGGATGTTGAATATTGCATGGTAATGCATGTATGAATAAGTTTAAAAAAAATAATTAAAGATGAAATAAACCAAGCAATAAAAAAAAGAGTAAACACTTTCAAAAAGGGCAGTGGATTTGCTGTCTGCCCGTATACTGCTGTCTAGGTGTGAATACATCAATTTATGGTTTATTACTCAGGGAGCAAATTGGTGACAGAAAACCAAGGGTGCCAAAGTGCAGCACAGCCTTTACATACTGTACTGTGTAATCATGGAGGAAGAGCTTCTCCCAGACCAACGGAAGGAGGAATTACTGTGCACTGTCCAGCAGATTTAGCCCATTTCCCACTGGGTTAAATCAGGCAAACTCAGCACTTGATTGCACTCTCCCAACACTAATACTGAGCATCTTTAATAATCATGGGGTTGAGTCTCTCACAGGTAACTCAGGTGTCACAAACAGTGCCGACATTCTCAGTTACAGTCCATCTTCTTCTCTGCGATCCTCAGCAGCATCTCAGAGTACTTCTCCAACAGAGCCACGGTGCGGTCATCCTTCAGCTGTCGACCAGGAGACTCCTCTGCTGATGGGCAGATAGCCTTTGGTGGGGGGCGTTGTCCCTGCACAGAGTCCAGCTCACTCTGGACCTCCGCAAAGGCATCCGTCAGGATAGACTTCATGTGTAGCTGCTGCTCTGTGCCATATTCCATAGAACACAGCTAGGGAGAGACAAAGAAAAGCGGTTACACAAGGCTGCCAGGTTCAGATAAAGCTACCCAAGCACGGGAAGCACCACAATATCCTGGACAAGTCTTATTATTGTCTTTTGTGGCACAATCTGAGACTCTTAACCCTCTAGAACCCAAGAAGACCTGAGGCCACTTATATACAGCTCTCATCTATTCCCCACCCAACTGGCCAATGCAAAATAAATGTCTAATATTCTGACAGTATTTTGCTTTTTGGGATGAAGAGTTTCACAGCAGCAACCGACTTTGGCCACATTTGGTCTCCTCCAGCATCTCACCTTGCTGTATAAGGAAAGTGCTCGTTTCATTGACTGCTGCAGATCACTCACGATCTCCTTACACGTCTGTATGCTCACTGGATCAATTATGACATCTGCGCGTAAAGACAAGCAGAGTATCAAATACAATTGAAATACAAATGCAAGAACCCTCTAAGCACGAACAGTGTGCGAAAGGGCAATACCTCCTGACGATGACGGAACGGATGGCATCTTGTCCCTGAGAGGACCAGGGGACTCGGGGCTGCAGACCAGCTCTTGTGACATAAATGGGGGCTGCTTCCCTTCAGTGCCCCTCACAGAGGGGACAGCAGGAACCTGGTCCACAGGGACAGTGCCACTCTCTGCCATCATGGAACTCCCCAGGGCGGACAGGCTCCTTCCTCGGGAGATACCCTGAGATACCAGACTTTGCTCAATGTTGCTGATGTAACTCTTCCCCTCTGCACCCAGGGACCTCATTTCTGTGGGCGTGGTCAGGGTGGAGAGGCGGGTAAGGTCTGCAGAGCGTCTTCGCAGTTTGAGGCCTGTAGTGCGCTCTGGCCCAGCCAAGTCAAGGTGCAGGGCTGCCCTGGCGCTGTGGTTGCCTGGTGGCAGTGGGTGGTGGCTGCCAGATGTGCTGGTGGGTTTGGCTGTGGGTCCAGTGGGGCGATTTGTCAGCAGATGAGGCCGATTCTCTTTACACTCCTGGTGAACATTGAGGTCCTGGGGGAAAAAACCCTTCAGACCAGGCGGGGTCTTGGAGGGCTGCTCATCTGTTGGTGTGACATTCAGGTTCTCAGAAGACATCTTTGCACGTGAGCTGGCAGTGGTGCACATGTAGCTCTGGCGACCAGGCCGAACAGCTGGCCGTGTTGGTGCGCAGATCTTGCTGGGCCCAGAGAGGGCCTGTTTTTGGAGACTAGCTTCTGCACTGCTCTGGACAGAAATCTGAGGGGTGGACTCTTCTAGCTGGATCCTGTTTGACACATCTGAGTTGAGGTACCAGGAAAGAACACGTCAGGGACTCCAAAGAGGAGAGGGAACATGTCACAGAAAAAGTTCCACCAATTCCATGACCATGATAGAAGGGACCAATCCAAAGAGGTATAACATACAACCCCGCCAGGTAAATTCCAGTAAGGTGCTAAGGTGCAGAATTAGCCCACAGTCCAGAACACCCCCACCAGTGACAACACACCACAGTGGGTTGTAACAGCACATTTACTGTTATAATGCACACACCTCCCAGAATGCCCTGCCACTGGTAGGTTGCTATGGTCTCGCGACCCTGTACAGGCCTCTGGTTCCGACGAGCCAAGACCGAGGAACTTCTCACTAGTGAACGAGACTTCACCACTTTCACTGCAGTGCCCAAGAATGAGTCTCATGTCACAGTGGTACAATACCAACAAGAAGCTCCCTGGTTGTATGTTTACACAACAAGGTTTGGAGAAACAGGAGAATGAAACGGAAAACCAGGGCAGAGTAGACGGCACCAATGGAGACTGCGTGTGTGCAGTGACAGATAGTGGTTCTCAATCATGAAAGAAAACAATATCATCAAAATAAGAGTCATAGGTGATATTTGATATTCTTTTTATAAGACTGAATCAGTGCTCACCCACTTCTCCACCTTCCTCTTGTGGAGTGACAGATTCTGAGACAGCCTCATCAGAAAGGAGCTTTGAAGTCACCTAGGCAGGTAGAAGAGAAACATTAGTAAAGACAGACGGCAGATGGAAGGGTTCTCAGAAATCACACCGAACCATACATATCAACAAACATCACAGTGGACAGGAGACCAACAACCTGACAAGCCAACAAACCCATCTGCGGGAGCAGCATCTTAACTGAAAGAGCAGCGTCATCCAGAGAGCAGCAACAGCATTTATATGTGAGGGTGATCCACAGCACACTCGCATACCTCAGGGGCATCAGTCAGGTTGCCAGAGGGCTCCTCTGTGATCACAGGGACAGACAAGGCAGGTAGCCCCGCAGGCCGAAGCGGGAGGCAAATTCCAAGTTTGCTGAAGTAAGAACAGACAGCCGGGGACAGCACAAATGAATAGATGCATTAATATCCAAGAAGTGAACAGAAATCCAACAGGAGAAAGGTACCAACTTTGCTCGACCCTGGAAGCGGGACAGGAAACGTGTGGAGATGCTGAGTCGTGGATTTAGGAAGATGCTCTCCGTGGGCGGCTGTAATTTCTTGAGGTCTGTATCAAACTTCTCTGAAGGAAACAGGGAAAGGAGAAGAGCTGTAAGACAGCACTGACACTTGAAAAGCACCCTCCACACAGCACAGCAAGAGGTCGCTGGACCTCACCATTCGCAGCGAGGCTGTCGGCCAGAGTGTCAAAATGGTGCCTCAACAGCACCCCTGGGTCCTCCTCTTCCTCTTCCACCCCAGAGCTGCCTGTGGAGCTCACTTGACTGAGGGAGTCTGTATCTGCCAATAGCATGGAAACGATACAGTGGAAGCACATACACGGCTTGTTTAAACACGCTTTGGAAAGATGAAGTTCCATCTGAAGACATTCTCTTTCAAAGTTGAGCCAAGCCCGCGTAACACATACCATCCTGGGGGGGGTCCTGGCTGGAGGCTTGGCTCTCAGCAGAGCCCACACAGCAGGCACTGTCAGGACTGAGCTCCTCGCCACCCCAGGCTCCACGGCGACGCTCAGGCACGGCCTCGCACTGCTCCCTCACATCAAACTCCCTGGGGATGACAGCGGTCACTGAGACATTGGTTGACTGCTACATACTGCCAGGAAGAACAGCCTGCAGCCTGCCGAAGCTCATTTTCAATAAAGTCGGGCTTTATCTACATAGTTCTGCACGGAAGTGTCCCCTGTGTTAGTCTTACCCTTCCCCGCCAGCAGAGAGGGTGGTGCTGTTGGCAGGGTACAGGATGTAGTCCTGCGCCTCCGGTGAGCCAAGCCCTGGCGTGAAGAGCTCTTCGCTGCCCGACAACGGCAGGAAGGTTGGCCTCTGGTGGTCAGGTAGGAGCTCACTGTCCGGCAGCTATGGGGAATACAGAATGGGCTACAGATGTAGCTGGCAAGCCAACAAGCAGGGTTCCACCAGTCTTTGACCTACATGGTGCCAAAGCAAGGGCAGACAAGAAACCCCAAGAGAGAACCCGAGTCTCTCCAGCCAAACGTTGATTTATGCAATAAGTGACCACCATCTACAACCCTCGAATTACTTGGGCAAGTCTCTGTGATACTGCACCAAATGCTATCTCATACCACAACAGAACTATTCAGCCTCTCACCCTACATTCATGTCCTAAACACAGCAGCTGCCAGTTCATCTTCATCAGCCTGTCACCAACCTCTGGTGTCACACAATTAGCAGATGGCAGCAGTGACCTGCCAGGACCGACTCCAAAGTGTTTCCTGACTTCATACAACTGTCATGCAGCTCAGTCAACACAGCGGTCTGGAGCCACATTCCCCTCCTACTACTACTAACCCTGAAACTGACCTCGCTCTCCTCCACTTCGGATTCTTCTTCCTCATCTTCCTGCTCCAGCAGGCTGTCCAGACTTTGCGGGTGAAAGCAGGAATCCTCTTCTGGCCCCTTTTCCACATCCTTCTCGGGTTGTCTGGGACTGGGCGAGAGGGGCAGCTGCAGACTACGACTCTCCAGGACTGAACGAATGGCCTGGGGGTCAGACTGCTCCGCCCAGCGCCCCCGCGGCTGGTAGGGGCCAACCTCTGCGGCACCAACAGGGTCTGTTCCAGCGGAGCCAGCTGCTCCCTAGGAAAAGCGGTAGAGACCCTCAGCTGTGTGAACAGAACAAAATCCAGACGAAGAACTCCCTGGTTCAGTATAACGTACCAGTCTTCTGGCCCACATGGGCAGTTTGCCGTTGGTCTGCAGAAACATGGGGTCCAGAGCGTCTGAAGGAACATGTGTGCAGTAAGAACACAGACTTAAATTAAAAACCCAAAGATGCTCACAATAGACACCAGAGGAAATTAACTTGTGAGAACAAAGATTTGAAGAGCCTGGACCTGATCCAAAGAGCCCGGACCTGGCATGCCCCAGTAATCTCAGCACTGTGAATCCTTTGCCAGCTCACCCTGCAGGGAGTCCTCCCGGGCAGGCGTCTTGGGGGGGTCCTCATGCTCTTCTTCACTCTTTCCATCTTCTTCCCCTTCCTCCTCCACAACCTGCTCCTCCTCTCCCATTTCTGGCAGCAAGATTCCAGGTACACTGATATAAGTCTCCTTCCTGGAGGGAAGACAGCACATGAACAGTGAGACACTAGTATCCACAGTAGACAATAACGTGCATGAATTTCCTAAATGACAACGTTCGCAACGAACCTGATGGGGGGGCACTTGGTGAAGGCGGACCCACGGAATCCGGCTTGCAGCCTCAGTTCTGCCAGCTTGTTTCGCATGGCACGGGTCATAAAAGTATCCAGTCTCCAGACAAACACACAGCTAACACAGAGAGGGCGAACTTACAAATCACTCCTGGTGACCACTGGTGCATGGCAAGCATCTAGTTATGGCTGAATGAAGCCTCATGAACCATTTGCTGTATTTTTTTAGCCCACTAGATGGTGCTGTCTTTAAAAAAAAAAAAAAAAAGTCTCAAAGCATGCACCCCAAAGCAAGCCAAGAGCACCATCTATTGGGTTTAAAAAATACAGCAAATGGTTCATGTGACTTCATTTGGCCATAAAATACAGCATGCCCAAAGCAGGCAGTAGGGCTAGAATGACAACAAGAAAAGAACAACACCAATAACTTTTACCTGTCCCCAGACACAGTGATGAGGTGCCGGCAATCCGGGGTAAATTTCAGTTCTGTCACAATTTCTGTTTAGGTGAGGAGAGGGGGGGGGCAATCAGCAGTTGCCACTTGCAGAGAGCTTGTGGAGGTTAAGCAAGGGCAGACAGCACCTACCAGAGTGCCCAAAAAGGGCAGCCACACATTCGCCAGTTTCATAGTCAAAGATGCAGATGTTTTTATCTGAGCAGCTGGTGGCCAGGAACAAACCAGATGGGTCCATTTGGACCTGCGAAAAAGGAGCCGAAGGTCCAACCTACACATGCAGGAACTGGCAGAAGCCAAAACACAAGTCAAGACACCCCGAGAAACCCTTTCTTACCTTAAGGAGCGTACCGTCGTCACTTAAAGATCCTTTAAAGCACTTCTTCAGCTTACCGCTTTTAACATCATACACCCTGGGAAACAGAGTGAGAACCCAAATGCCACCTTAATTTCAGTTAGGAAACTGTACAACTTTCCACCCAGAAGTCTTATCACATAATTCACCACCAGCAGGAGAGAGAAGAAAATGCTAAGAACTAAAATTTCCCCTAAATGGGATGATCTCGAAGGCTAAAATTAGGCATCAAATAATAGACTGGATGGTGGCCCATCACAGTACCTGATGTTACGGTCCTGGCAGGCAATGGCCGCATGACTGCGTGTAGCGTCCAGGTCCATGTCGTACAGCGTGGCCTTCTCCACCACATGGTGGGAACGGGAAAATGTCAGGCCCTCCGTGGACTGTTGAGAAACACATTCGTGTTCATTTGAATACTTTGCAACCTGATGGAGAAGCGACTTTTGCGGGAAAGGAGGGTTACCTTCTCTGCTGTGCGGAAGTAGATGCTCTTATCAGCCCCACAGCTCACCATGTGCACATCTGAAGCCTCACCTGCAGATGACATCATGCCCCACATCCCTATCACAGGTGTCACAGGGCTGCAAGCTAAGATTGTGCCAATTGATACTGAAACAATGATGATTTTCACAGGGTTCCCCCAATTCTGGCAGAATAAGTTTGACATTTGACTTTTCCAAAACTTTACCAGTACAATAAGAAGATTTTTGAAAACCCACAAGTTTGTAAAACTATAGTAGATAGAACAGTATTTGTATAAGGTAGTTAACATAACAGTTGACTTCCACTCGTACATTTTCTGAACTGAACAAGGCTAGTTTCCAAAACTTTTCCTCTCTATCCTAGAATACCAAAACTGGTCCAGATTTTCCATGACCACGGGTACCCTGTTTTGTTACTGAAAGAATTGATTCTGTAAATGAAAAACGAAGAATTGGAAATTGGGTACCTGATCGCTCGATCTACCTTCCCCCACACCCCCAACTGTCCAGCAATTTATTGTTTGCACCCCCCAGCATTTCAAATTTTACCATCAAAGTTACACCGGCAGCCTTTGCATTTGATTGAATAGGACCAAAACTAATATCAGTGTTATCACCCCTCACCACTGCAAGCACAGTAGCATGCTGCACTGAATTCCATCTGGGGGGAGGAGGTGCATATACAGCACGCACCTGTGAACTTGATGGCGGTGATGGAAGCTGAGTGATCATACACAGTTTGCTCCAGGCTGTAGCCCTTCTCCATGTTGAACACATGGATGAGACGGTCTCGGCTCGCTGATGCCAGCAGGCGCAGGCCTGCATGAATACAGGTCGGTCAGCATCAGTTATACCCACCTCCCACAAGCGTGTATCTACCCAACCGAACTGCACTTACCGGTCTCAGTCGGCGAGAACTCCAGGCACAGGACCTCCGAGTCATGGGCTTCAATCTTCAACAGCTCATCTAGAGATTGCAGTCCAAAAATACTGCAGAAGAGATCCATCATATTCTATGCATGACTTCCTAGATTACAGTTTACATTTAAGCATGTAACAGACGCTACATATCCAAATTTATATTTCAATTAAAAATTTTCCTCTCGTGAACTCATATGCCATCCAAAGCAGAAACAACTGCTCACCGCAGGTTGCCATGGCGATCTCCAGCTGCCATGTGCTGCCCATCAGGACTGATCCTCAGGACACGGATGCCAGACTTTGCCTCTGAGGCTCCCCCCTCTCCCCGCTCGCATTCTTGCTGCAGATGCTGCATGTCCTTCCCCAGGTACACAATCTTCATAAGATCCTGCCACACAAAGGCACGCGTGCGCTGACTGAAGAGCGGTGGGCTACACACAGTCACCCGCCCAGACATGAGCAGTAATGTTTCCTCTTACATTGCTGTAGAGGTTCCGACCATAGGTGGAGTCTGGGCCCATGTTCTGCTGGGGATCAACGTGCCAAAGCCGGATGGTAGTGTCAGAGGAACAGGTGAGGAAGGAACCAGGGCTCAACCAGGATGGAGACTGCTCCACCACACAAGGGTAGGTCTGAAAGATTAAAGATACATATATAGACACTACACATTACCAATTTCTGCAAGGACCATCTGCAAATTTCAACATTAACAAGGATAACTTAAAAAATAAAATTTTCTATTACAGTGGTCTTTGTCGAACCATCACACTTGATACTGTATTTCAATGTGGGGGGGTGATACACACCTCCACACTCCAAACACAGCCACTGTGATAAAGTGCAGAGTAGACCTTCCCCACATTCCTGACATCATGGACATCCCACACGTAAACACTGTGGTCGTTGTATACGCAGGTCAGGTAGCTTGTCACTGGGTCAAAGGTCAGAGCAAGGGTATCTGGGTACTCTGCATCTGGACTGCTGGAAAATAAGTGTCTGAAAGAGGAAAAAAAAAAAAAAAAAAGACAGCGTTTTACATAACATGAAATACAAGAGTGCAGTTAATATGACATAAAACTTACACGGTTAAGAAACTAGCTTTACATTCAGGCAAAGATTTATATTCTCACAACTGATTTCATACATTCAGCAAATAAAAATCACTTGTGACCAAAAAAAAAGGTAATTTGGGAACCACCCAAAAGGTGCCATAACTTAATTTATCAACGTCGCCAAAGTAATGGTCTTAGGTGACAGAAATATACAGGTAACTTAAGACAGAAAATTGTTTTACAGCTAAAGAGACATGAGTGTCTTGTTTCTGTGTCCACTGGGGTGACCTTAGGAATCCAAAAGGCCACAAGAGAAGAAAAAAAATTATTTTTAGACTGTTCTGCGGTCTCCTAAAGACAATCACAAATTCAGACACTGAGAAAGCAAAATACAGCTGTCACTCTGCTCTGTGTTTGAGTGTCTGTCCACCTCGTTCTTCCAATGACCCCGTCACAGCACGCACCCTGAGTGCACTCCCTTTGTGATCTCCACCCCAAGGCAGTGAGGCCGCGGGAGCGTCGTGATGTACTGCAGGTTCCGCGGTTTGAAGACACGGACGGTTCCATCCGCACAGCCGCAGAATACATAGTGCTCACTTACATACAGACATCGAGCTGAGGACGTCTAGTGGCAGACAAAGCACTTGTCAGACAAAGATCAGTACCACGTCTTAGACAGACATTTTGCATGCAAAGTAGAAATCATGGCATTATCAAATGACGGAAAAGAAGATTAATCAAGGTTAAATGCAACCTAAAGACCGAGATGGAGGTTCTGACCTTCAGGTCGACCCAAGCATCCAGGAGCCTCTTGCTGTTGAACTGGCACAAAAGGCCAGTGTTTGTGATGCAGTAAGTGTAACCAGCCATGTCACCCCATCCACATGCCAAGCCACAGAACATGCTATTCCTCTGTTCCCCAAGTAAACCTGACCGACCAATCAGAGGCACTGTGCTATTCACCTGGAAAGAGAGAATGGGGTTCATTTAGCACAACACGGCAGCTCCTCACATGACCATCTCCACACACTGTCCGACCATCTCGTCTGCTCACCCGCCTCTCCTTGGAGGCATCCAGATACCAGAACTTGACGTGTCTGTTCCCCGCAGTGACGAAGTAGCTGTTATCCTCAGAGAATGACACGGAAACGACTCTGCTGGACACTTTATTTGAAGCAATAACAGTCCCCTTCTGTTTCGAAAATGGGAGGCAAAAAAAAAAAAATAATGAAAACTGAATGAAACAGAAGGAAATTACTCTTAGGTTCATCACTTTCTATGGCTGAGGAACATGGACAAAGTCTATATCCCGATGTTTATAGACGGAACAGCAATACACGATATATGCATCAGGATATTTTCTATGACATGGGTTAAGAGAAAGCTACCTGCGAAATGTCAAGACAGAGTGTGGTCAAAATCAAATGCAAATACAGGGTTTCTTTCACTGTATGTAAATAAATATACTACTAGAACTATTCATTAAGGAAATGAATTTTTTCCAAGCTGAAGTCTCAAAATCAAGACAAAAATAAATGATTCCTGTATCAGTGTGGGTCATTTAACATTTGACATAAAAGCATTTCATCCCACTGTCCACAACATGCTTTTCTCCCTCGGGTTATGACATCGCTCTCAAAACAGAACGTGAATGTTAAGGGAAAAAAACACAACCAAATATAAATCTGGAAAATGGCTCTAAACACAGAAGCCTGACAACAATGCAATACTAACTGGTAAAAACATAATTCTTAGGCTTTTACTACAGGTCTCCACTAAAGATCTTTGCTCATACCTTCCCCCAAAACACCACATGCTCTAATGCATAGAAATAAGGCATTATAACTTTAAAATTAATGGCAAGTCGTTAAATTTATCAGTCTCACACAGCACATTTCAGCACATGAAAAAAGTATATCGAAATGAACAGTAGTGTCTCATCCTATACCTTGAATGTTGATACATCCCCCTCCCCGATCACGTTCACTACCTGTGTCCTCCGATGTTAACAGGCGGCAGAGATGAAGTGGGAGATACGGCCGAAACATCATATCACAATAATTTTTTTTAGAACTACGATCCAAGATACAGTAAATGTGAAAGAACCCAACTCATTATAGCAAAAGTGCTTTTTAAGATAATACTAAAGTTTCAAAAGATATAAGAGAACATCTATGACGCTGGACAATTACCATGTACTTCTGAACTCAGTTTACAATAAACAAAAAATAGATAAATTACTCTGGTCGCGTTTCCGCTTCTTATCATAATGTTATGCATGTAAAGTTTGCAAATGACAGATTAGTCCACATCAGATTTTAGAAATCCAAACCTATTCTCACAATCAAGGTAGAACCTTTTTTTTTTGAACCAATTGTTCCTCATCAGCCATGCCGCACACCGTCTATTGGACATCACATACGACCCGTCTACTGACAATGACTTATTTACCACATGACAAATGCAATTTTTTAAGCACTCCAATGGTACATAAAGAACTTCAAGGGGAAAAAAAGTTAAAGCCGCTTCACACTGATCACAATACGAAAAAAATACACAAATTTGTGAAATATCCAGAGGTGAAAAACTTTCACACCAAACACGATGTGACATTTCCACAACTGACTGAGAAAAGTTTGCATATTGAAAGGAACCAGCCAAGTGGCAGTAAGTACTAGCAACAGTGACAATGAGTTTCTCATTTCTTTTAAACAAATAAGTGAAAAGAAAATGCACACAATGGATAGATCTAATTCTAAAAGTATCAAGATCATAAATTTTATCTTAATCATTTCAGATGGTACTTCAGAATAAGCAAAGTTAATATGGACAACACAGCAGCAACATCAACGACTATCAATTAACTACAGGAATGGAGAAAACTCTTACTGTTTTTATATTTTTATTGGATATTGATAGTGTACAGATAGGTCTACAAATCATGCAAAAATTAAAATATTAATAAAAATAGCCACAGTACATACAATCTAAGAGGTATATTACAAAGCCTCTAAAAATTTATGTAAACTCAACAAAAAAAAAAAAAAAGCTCCAACAAGCTTAACATGCCTCTTTTAATAGATAAGACATGCTTGCAGGGATGTATAACTCAGAACTGAAGTTTAAGCTTTATTCGTCACATACACAGTTATGCAGTGAAATGCATGGTTGCCTAGCTCCATACTATGGAGAAGGGGACACAAGTGTGACAGTCAAGACAGAGACAAGACATCATGCATTACAGACATCAGACATTAAATATAATCAATATATACTTATGCAAAACCGGTGGCAAGTAAATGGAGTCCAAAAATAAAGTATTCATGAGTATTTACATATATCTACATGTGAATAAAGTAGGCTGTTGTGTATTTTTGATCTGAATGTTTTCATTTTGAGAAATGAGTATAATGCTAAAATAAAAATAATAAAATAAACAGCGATGGGCTGGCACCCTGTCCAGGGCTGTTCCCTGCCTCATGCCCATTGCTTCCGGGATAGGCTCCGGACCCCCCGCGACCCAATAGGATAAAGCGGTTTTGGAGAATGTCTGAATGAATGAAAATAAACTTAAATATTTATTTTATCATAAAGAGCAGAATACGACCAAAATCAATGGTATAACCCAGTGGTGGCCAGTCTTATCCGCAAAGGGCTGGTGTGTATGCAGGTTTTTAGGATAACCTGTAGGTCAGCTGTTCTGACCCAGGTGTGAGGACTCTTCAGCCAATCAGTCCTCTAATTAGTAATATAATTAAGGAGCTGCAACAAAAACCCGCATATACACCGGCCCTTTGCGGATTAAGTCATTGATGGGTTGTACCCCTGGTATAACCCATCACTACAGGCTACTGTTAAATATTTTCTTCCTATGCAAAAAAAAAATAAACTGATCACATGTAAAACCTGCCATACTACTGTTTGTTGTTTTTTAATGCATATGAAAACTGATATTGAGCTCTAACCGAATTAAAAGCATGATCCCGACAATGCAAACTTGTTGGATTTGGTAGCAAGATTAATGTCATTTGGTTTTATCCTGCATAAAAGATGCATGAGATAACTGACAAAAGTGATATACAGACAGCACTGAGATGTTTCGTAGGCTGAAACTACTTTGTTTCTCATAGGCCTGTTTATGTTGTGATACGGTTGCAGCCTCCGAACATGTGTGATAACTGCCTGCTGTTTTGTCATCGTAAGGATAGCATTAAGTAGCGCACTTGCAACCAGGCATTCACTGGAAGCTCAGTTTAGCAGCACTTGCACCTAGCCAACTCTTCAACAGCACAAACATTTGTGCAGTTCCATTAGCCTCCCTTGTACGTCACTTTAGACAAGAGACAAAAACACTACAGATACAAATGCAACTGGTCACGATAATCTAGGGGTGTAACAATGCATCATTTGTATCGATGTATCGATTCAACGGCAAACAATCCGATGCATCGACATGACGCATAAATATCGATGCAAATTTTTTTTTTTCCCTCGCCGATTTCAGTATTGTTTTCATGATACACTCTGACGTAAACATGGTCTACAGCAGGGGTGCCCAATACGTCAATCGCAAAGGTAAAGTAGGTAGATCGCATGACATAAAAAATAGAGGATGGATGACGTGTTCAACCACGCCAGCTGCTGCAAAGCAAGCGGCCGAGTCACCTAGTTAGCCTCCAGTTTATTTCTACTAAACTTAAGAAAGGGTATGAAAATGAATGGGGGAGCTAGACCAAGTAAGAAGCCAAAAACCTATACCTAACCCTAACCCTAAACCACCATGTCATATTCGAAGTGCGTTTGCCTCATCTGTCAGTCTACCGTTGCTATTCCGAAGAAGGGAAATGTGGAGCAGCATTTTCGGACTGTTCATAAAAACTACGACATTTACTTCCCTCCGTAAAGCGAACTGAGAAAGAGAAAGGTGACGGAACTAGTTCAATTAAAAAAAAAAAAAAAAAAAAAAAACTTATTCCCAAAAGAAAATAATAATAATAATGAAGAATACGCAATATTTTTATACATAAATATATGTGTTGCATTTTTATAGTAGGTAGATCATTCTGACTTGGTGATTTATAAGTAGCTCGCAACCTAGCATACCTTCGTAGCGTGTGTTTAGTGTGATCGATGACATAGGACTCTACGCTCAGAGCACACAATCTCCTGACCATTTAATTTTTCTTTAAAATAAATTTAAAAAAAAAAAAAAACTCTCAAAGAAGATTACTGACATATTCGTTTCACCAGTCACCAAAGTCAGTCATGTTAATCTTCCTCATTCTACATGTCTGTCCATGCAATGTTTTCTATTTTTACCTAATTGCACTTTATTTTGCTTGTTTTATGGGATACTTTACTACACTAGATTTGGTTTTTAATTCCCAATAAAATATGATAATTATATTTGCCTTTTTTAATTTATCAAAATGTAAAGGATTGTGTTCAATTTCACCATTTCGACTACTAACCCCAGTATCAAACTGAATCGAATATTGTGGGAATTTCTGAAGTATCCAAAAAAAAAAAAAACTGTTGACTTAAGGAATCAATATTGTATCATATTGCGATGAAAGCTGTGATTTACACCCCTAATATCACCACATAGCACTACAGCACAGTACTACAACATGCCAAACATGAAAATAAACCAGTGAGACATGCCATAACTCACCTTCCACTCCCACACGCTGACCGTCATGTCATGCTGGTATCCCACCGATACAATGTAGCTCCCATTGGTCGAGAAGGCCACGCAGGCAACCCCATACTTATGGCACTGTTCTTCAGCTACCTGGGTTCTGTCAGCTACATCCCATACTCGTACACATGGCATGTGACCGCTCTGAACACGCAAAGAGAGCAACATGTCAGCCACATCCCATACTCGTACACATGGCATGTGACCGCTCTGAACACGCAAAGAGAGCAACATGTCAGCCACATCCCATACTCGTACACATGGCATGTGACCGCTCTGAACACGCAAAGAGAGCAACATTTTTGGTGTTTTAGCCCAGACATTTTGATTTCGGACGAAAGAATACGTACTGACGTGGTAATATGGAGGTGAATGACAAGTTCAAGTAGACTAAAGTATAACCACAAACATTAAGGAAGTTAAACCCTTCTATATGAGGCAAAAGTCTTACGCAGCTTTACCATACTGGCTACAGCTAAAACCACAAAGCAAAGAGTTGCTTCTGAACAGGAAGATGTAGCACGATTCATCCATGGCTCTGGTTATATAGAGATGCACTTATACCAATTTCTCAGGGAAAACACAGCAACCAAACACTGCAGCATCACCTCTTTCCTCACACGCAGACCGAGGTGGCTCACCAAACAGCTCAATTGTGTTGCACTACAAGCCACGGTAACAGAGCAAGCCATATTTCGCTTTCGCGTTTTCTAGTGCTTACCTCACCAGTGACCAAGTATTTTCCATCCTGAGAGAATGCCAAAGCAGTGAAGGTTTTTCTGGGAAACACAAACACAGCACAGGCTTAATGAGAGCACTGCTCTCATAGAGAAGAGAGGGGCGTGCTCGTCCCCAACCAAAAATTCTCTAAAGTTATATAAAGTGCCATCCTAGTGCTTTGTCAACAATAAAATGCAGATATGTTTTCAAAGACCAAGCTCAATTAGATCTTCTGCACGCACAATCACATAACTGATAGATCTCCTTTTAATTACAAGCAAAAACTAAATGATTTACAGCAGAAGCACGAGGACAATACTAAAGGCACAACGGTGAAGGTCCCCAGACATGCGAGTGCAACAAAGCTCTCTAACCTGGAAGTGTTCAATATGTGGCTCTGTTTGTTTTTCCGCGGGTGAAGGATAACCACAACACACCTGGGAGGATATGAATAAAAGAAAAAAAAATGTCTGCATGTGACAACCTGTCCAAATACTGAAAGCAGCAACATTATGAAAAATTATAAACATGAGTCACTGCTTTACCTCATCTTGTAAACATGCATGCACTAACTTCATTTGCTTTCATTAATCCAGTGAAACGTCCCAATGCATATCCATGACAAATGAAAGATTTTTTTAAGCATAAATATTTTTACCCAGCTGGATAAGCCACCAGTCCGCTGTTTGGGTCACAGGCCAAGCCACTACTGCTAGATGTGGTGATGCCCAGGACCTTCTCCAGAAACACCTAGACAGGCAAGGATAAGGCAAAACACTGGTGCTAGTTAACAGTTATATTCATCAAACGTGATTATCAATCCAGGCAGATCAGAATAGGCGTTAACTTCAATGACTTTTCCAGCCGCCTGCACCGGTCTCATTTAGAGCCTGTGAGTATCAGTAGTCCGGGGCCGTTCGGTGTTGCCGAAACGGTCCTTCTGGGACTTCTCGTGAGTTTTCTGCTCACTATTTTGTGGAAGTGGACGGCGTGGGAGGGCCCCATTCTGCCATGAAACACAGCCAAATGCCGGGCACCATAACCCCGGCAATGACAGGACCCCCGGTCATCCACTTTTGAAAGTGTGCCCGAGAACATCTCCGAAAGGGAAACCTATTTGCAGTTCTAAATTTAACCTCGGACACGCTACAACTAAAAGACAAAAACATGCAGTTAGACCCACGCCCGATCAGCTTGAGCTCACCCGGTTGTGGATGTTCCGTCTCGGCTGATTCTGTCGCCCTTTTTTCCGAAGGCTCGTCACTTTTTTCACCCGAGAACTGAAGGAAACTGCATTTAAACCTCCCCCGAAAAGGGGTGCCTCCGCCATGGCGATTGAGATGTCAACCAAGAAATAAAAGCTTCAAAAAAAAAAAACAATACAAAATAAAGTTCACATCCACGGTCCGTCTTCGTAGCTAACGCTATCCTGTTAGCTTACCAGTCTAACGAAAAAGCCAGCTGATAACTATATATGTAGCTAACTTCGTTTAACTACGCCAGGCAACCAGGAACTAGCATCAAAGTTACTTAAGGTCATTCGTTTTTATTTCATATATTTGTACATGTTATGCATATGTTTATTATTAGTATTGTTGCTGTTATAAAGCAGTTCGAGTTTCGCATAAAGGAGCAAATCACTAACTTAAGTAACGTACGCGGAGCATAGTACAGCAAGCGCGATTTATGAACTGCATGCGCATGCGCAGGTGCAGGCCCTCGTCGTAGCCATTGGAAACGGCGAAACACTTTTCAAAACTCAAGCCACGAGCTGATTCGCGTGGACCTCTAAAAATATACAAAGCAGGCGAAGCCCCGCCTTCATAGAACGACAGGATTGGCTCTTAATTCTGAGTGGCACGCCGGTCAAAATAAAGAACCTCTTTTCAGTTCCGGCTTGAAGGTCTTTAACCATCGTGTAATGTGTAAACCGTGTTTGCTTTGGTTTGGGCATGGTTATATGCAATGCGATTAAGAGTAATCGCAAAAATACTGCCAATAGGGTATTTGATGCTGGGACGAAAATACTGATAATAAATGAACTACGAAAAAAATTCTGGTAATTTACTATCCACTAATAGCAAACTTTCACTCCTTATGAGAGATTTCCTAGAAAACTTAGGTGCTGTACATAAAAAGACACCAGGCATGGAATCTCATACAGTTCATATATTATATATTGTTAAACTGTATATTATATGTTATTGCATATTATTTAACTGTAGCTGGTTTCAGTATTGCTTATACAACAAGGATAAGTGCAGAATTATCACCTGAGTTATAGTCGAAATTTAAAACAAACAAAAATGCAGACTAAAACAAGGACTGATGAGGACAAACAGAATACAAGCGCTAACATCATCAGTGGGGGCATGTTTATCCTGTGATGTGAAAGAAGCCATTAAACAAAAGTTTGGCAAAGTACAAATTCACTTTACTTCTCCAGCTCCATATTTTCAAAAGGCATTCTGCAGTGTATATAAATCAAGAACCACACACCTCATTTCCTGCACAGTTCACTAAATTAACTTCATCCCCATTAAAACACTGGTCATCACCTCGGGATTTAAGCAGTGGCGGGTGTTTCGCAGAAAGATTAAGTCAGCTCAGGAAAGAAGAAAAGGAAGAACTTCAAGCTGTTCCAGTCACAAAGATATATAAATCACATAGGGGGTTCACCAGTCCAGGAAAATTCACAAATAGCAAGAAACCAGTGTAACCCTGGGGAGAGTCTGATTCCCCAAGGGGATAATTCCATTCTCATTGCACCAGTGCCACAGTGCAGGTCTGCTTAGTGTTTTAGGAAGAACACCTGGTCCTCTCTACCACACAGAAGACAGAAACTAAGTGCTTCCACATATCCCCCTTCCTTTTTGGTAAGGGCAGCTCAGAATGGATGTCAGCTCTCCGACGGTGCAGCAGGACCCTCCATGTCCTGTTCAAGTCCCTCCCCGGTTCCATACTCCGGCAGAGAGTAGAGGTATGCCATCTTCTCATCTTCACAAATGATGGCCACTGTTTCCCCAGCATCTGACACAACAGCACTGGTCTGAACGTAGGCCTGCATGGAGGCAGGTGAAGAAACCAAAGGAATAAGGTCAGAGACCTGTCACAGAATGGTTACAAGTAGCAAGATTGCCGCTTTATTTCCGAGAAACGCATAACTTAAAGAGAATCTGCAAACTAGTGAATTTACTTTAAGACCAAAAATAGGTCCATTTAATCAGGTATAAATTCATTATATGAATGGATTTAACTTCTTTCATTGCACACATATCATCCGAGTACACAGGGCAGGATGTTCTGAGCATGTTAAAGAGGATGCTGCTTGAAAGTGAAGGCTGGGCCCACGCTCACCCTCTCCAGCAGGCTCAGCCGCTCCTCACTCAGCAGCTTGCTGTGCCTCAGCTGGCTCACTGTGCTCTCCAGGCCCAGCAGCTTGTCCAGGTGCCTCCGGTGCCTCTGCTGCAGCACCTTCACCTTCTTCTGCAGCTCTGTCACAATGACTTCCAGCTGCTCCTTACTCAGGCTGTTCTTGTGGTAGCTGACCAGGAGACAAAGAGCCGGCCGCTGACCGTTCACTTACTGGCGAAGTGAACAGTACCCAGTTACCCGGTTACCCAGGTTTGCAAAACTTACCGGTGCTCATCCAGTTGTTTCCCCTGGTGCTCGACACCATCCTCTTCCTTTTCCTCCCTCTGCCCCTCCACCTCCGTCTCTGAACTCTCAGGCCTCTCTGAAGCGAGAACCAGGGAGCCTGGCAAGGGGGGCATGTGTTTGGACACAATGGGAAGAGTGGAGACTATGGGCTGACGGCTGAGGGCAGAGGACAGCACCGTGTCGGGCGTCAGGCCAGAATGAGTGGTGCCGGCTGGAAGGACGCTGGGAATCGTCTCGAAGTAAGCAATGATCTGGATACCGCGGTCATCCTGGCCTGCAGGTGGCTCCACTGTCTCCAGGGCCATGTTCTCAATAACCAGTGAGGAGGGGCCCACTGCTCCCTGGCCCACAGCATCATGTATGACCACCTCCTGGCCTTCTGCCAGGAGAGCAGTTGCTATGCCCTCCACCGCATCTTCACCGTCCGTCGATGCACCCTTGGACACGACCATGACTTCAGCACACTCCCCTCCGCCAGACATGCTGAAATCCTCCACAGCTTGAAACAGCGTCACTGGAAACTCATCCCCCAGGCTATCTTGTCCGTCAACTGCTGGCAGGGCTAAGGCAGTGGGGGCAGATCCCATGGACTGTTCCATGGTGCTCGATTCCAGCAGCAGAGAAGGCTCCACCGTAATGGTGTACAGCTGCACAGAGCCAACGTTGCCATCTTGGTGCACACTGTCGCAGTTGGATGTCTTCTCCAATGGCATGGTCAATACGGCTTTGTTGCTGGAAGGCCGTATTCTCTTTGCTTTCCTGTCAGCGTTACTGGTGCTTCTACGTTTCTGTTGAGGAAAGACAGATTTGTAAAGCTCATGTCCTTTTAACTCGATGCTTTGCCTGCATGTTCACCGAAACTGCACCCAGTGAAGGATCTGTTTTCTCAAGACAAATTGAAATGAAGCAGTTATACACCACGGTAGGCACTAGTGTGAGGGCTGTTTCTCAGGGGTTACAGCAATGACATGCAGAGGACTCCTATCACCTCTGCATTTTCAGAGAGCTGGAAGATGGTCGGCACAGCGTCGTTGCCGAGGTAGCGGATCCCCCATCGCATGGTGAAGCAGGAGGGTGTGAAGTGCTCGTGGCAGATGTGCTGGTGCCGTGAAGGCGTCCAGCCCTCTCGGCCCATGTTTTTCAGCCACTGCTGCAGCCTGGCTGGGTCATGCAGTGGAAACCTGGAAACCACCAACATCTTCCTTACACAAAATCTTAAGGACAGAACAATCACACAGGCATCATAACCCAATACAAGGTTGGGTGGATACGCAACACAATGTGTGGAATGCAGCACACCCAACAAGATCCCAAATCTGAAGTTGCCCTTATACACATAGGCCCTGACTTATACACATAGGCCTGTGTACTGCAGGCGAGATGTACAGCATCAGTCCCATCCACAGCGAATATGGTGAGGGCCAACAAGACTTCCACTACTATAGTGTCTGGCACGTGTAAGCAAGTAAAATGTGAAATATAGCAATAACTTATAAGCACATAAATTCATCACCACGTACAGGGCTGAAGATAATATACTGTTTCTTTGTATTTTTTAAGTAATGTGGTATACATATACCAAACCTAACACATGCAAAAAAAACACATGCAACAACTTCTACTAGAACGTGATAGCTCTTTCCCCAGTTAGCACCAGAAAAAAATATTAATTTCATTAAAATAACACATTTCACTGAGAAACTCCTACATAAAAAATCTGTTAGATGTATACTGTGCCTTCAGACCCCTTTTATTTTTTCACATTTTATTATGATGCAGCCTTATTCTAAGGTGAACACATCGTAAACTATGGGACCATTATCCGTGCACCTTCCCATATCAGGTACAATCGATTGCATTAACCATAGGTTAACCCCAAAAGGGGGTACAAACATTTTAACGTTGATCAATAAAAATATGATGCAGCTGAGCCAAATTTCACGTATTATAGCAAAGGGTCTCAGTATCTATTTCAATATGATGTATCAATTCCTTATTTTTTGGGGGAAAAAAATAGTAAAATTCTGTTTTTGCTTTGTCATTAGAGAGTATTGAGTGTAGATTCTTGAGTGGATAAAATGAGTTTAGACGATTTTAGTATAAGGCTACAACATAAGATGTGAAGAACGCGCAGGGGTCTGAACACACTGTGTATCTGAGCATTCAGAAAACTGAATATACTTGTTGACTTCTTTATACCGACAAAGTTGGCAACAGAATAAGCAGTCAACCTATTCACATTGTTTTCCTTGTACAACGCGTGCCGTGGTACTTTCCTTCTGCGACCATTACAGCGCCTAAGACCCAAATATATGTGGAACGTGAATAATCGTGCACATTCATCTACTATAGTGGTCACATGAATGAAGAAGAGGCATTTACATTGTCATTAAGCCAAAAGCACGACCGAGTTTCAGGCAGCTTAGCAGATGTCACCTTGGATGGGCTTCCGCATATTGCTGCTCTATCAGCTGCACGTAAAGCTCCATACTAAGCCACATGGGAAACATCAGCGAATATAAGGCTGCATATATGACTTATCAAACTTAGTATGGAAACGAAAGCATGGCGGACAAAGACGAGCTGTTTTGCAAAAACATTCACTGTTATCTCCCCAGCTTACTTGTAGAAGCTCTTCCTGTCTGAGCTGGTACTGCCAGCGTCGTTCCTGCAGTTGGGAGCCGTACAGTATTTAGGCATCTTGCTTAAAGGACGACGAATAATGAACTAAACCGGAGCACAAATCTGTACCCCGGGTCACGCAAACGTCAACCGGTACGGCTATACCATGGTGTCGCAAAGAAACAAACGTTCAAAGTGTCAAAGGTCTGAGGGTACAATCCACGTTTGTGCGAGTCTGCGCATAGCCGCCAAGCCGAAATCTACTAGGGTGCCACCTACAGGTGAGCTGGGGAACAGCAGTGGAACTATCACCCGACACATCCTCCTAAAGCCTTTGGCACAAGCCACTATCCCTGCAACTCCTTTTGTTGTGAACTGAACGACTAATTCACTGGTGGAATCTTAATAACCTCTGAACTTCGAACCCATTTGGGAGCTTATTAACCGAGAGTGGATCCAACATCTAAATAGAGTTAATTACAGATTTGCCACTGTGATAACACTTATATTTCACATTTTCAGTAAGTTGAAAGGACCCTCATTAGCTGTAGTGTTTTCTGTCACCAGTAAAGTGGACCGGTTGCTCCTCTACATTACTCCCAATAGAGGAGGTGCCTGATGTCAGTGACTAGGATGAACGCGAAACACATTCTGCTTTAGACGGGGAGGCGGGGATGCTGCTGTGATCACACTGTGTTCCCCCAAATCGACAATGACAGGGCTGGGCCTCTGGCTGCTCGTGAGTCCCTGCAATCCATGCAGTCACCTGACACACATCTATCTTCATCTGAGCTAGGAGAAGGTAAACTGGTGAGAGTTCAGGAAGGAGAGAAAAAACTACTGATAAAGCGAGAGCTTTGTGGAAAACCTGGGCACTGCTTCTCCTTCACTCTTGACAAAACACGTTTCAGCCATGGGAACTTGGTAAACTCTTTATCCACGTCCCCTTCAACAGCACTGATGTCATGTTGCTGTTTTACCCAAAATAAATTAGTGTACGGAAATCAGTCACTGAATGCAGAGACAGAGATAAAGAGTGCACACCATTTAGGCTTGGTTTATCAAATATGTTACTCAAAAACAAGACAAATATAGAATGTAGTAATAATGCACTGTTTCTTAAAAGGAGAGGAGGAAAAAAGAAGAGAATCAGAGGCTGGTATTCTTGGACTGTGTCTGGTCCACATGCCCGGAATGCCAAAAATGGAAATGCTGTGTTCTGTTGGTTTGTTGTCAGTCAAATCTCTCTCTCTCTCTCTCTCTCTCTCTCTCTCTCTCTCTCATCATCAATCATATATTAAGAACTGGTTCACAAGCACAATAACAATGATGAAATTCACCAAACCATCAATTTCACAAATGTCGCTTGAAAAAGGATAAGGAGTTACATGATGGGAAACTCCTAACCAGCCCGAAATAAACAGTAGCACTGGTGACAAAAATGGATTTATTTTATATAGAATGTAGACTGACTATTACCTTCATAGAGATAAATAAGATCCTTTTTCATATCTGGGAAGAGGTGGATTATGGGAGGCTGGAGTCTCCGATTGTTAAGAACATTGCGATATTTGGCCCTGATTCTGGACGAGTCACAGATATCCTGAGGGTTTTGGAAAATTCCTTGTATTTGCTAGGAAGTTTTTGCATCTCTGTGCAAGTCTTGACTCATGGAAATGCAATTCTTTGAGGTTCCTGATGAATGCCAACCTGGAGTTGAAGTTCTTGCATTTGAGAGAGTGGAGTACAGTCTTAATGAAGTGCTTTATGATCTCTGAGTGATCATTGACGCAGTGGTAACTGGATTTTGTAATTAGAAATAAAATCATTATCGGTGATGTCGGTTAACATATCCCTATCTGCCATGATTCATTACAGATCGAGGTATTGGCCGGGTCACATCAGGTACGATTTGGTCCCATCAACAGACCAGGAAACACAGAGAAAGCAGGAGCATAATCGCCCCCCCCCTGCCCCCCACAGGGATGTGTAGATGGAGGTTTTGTGTTTTGACTGAGATAGCGGCACTGCTGGGAATCTGAATTGCTCCCTGGATATTTCTACGTTGCATGAATAGTTTTATTAGGTTCTTGTTTTAGTAGAAGTCATAGCGTTGCTCCTACACCAATGCTACTTACATTTGTACAAGGACATTCATTGGAAGCTCAGCCGAGCTGCACTTATGCCTAGTTGACTCCCGGGTAGCACGTACTGTATATCAAGTAGGATATACCAGGATAAATTAGCATCTCTGACAGAACTAGACTTCTGAAGTGAGCACTACATACTCTATCACAGTTATGCATTATCTATGATTACTGTCACGGCCCAGGCACAGGTGAAGGCAGAGCAGTGTGTGAGTACAAACTGGGACTAAGGCGTGCTTTCCTCGTTCAGATCAGGTTCAGGCACCCTCAACATCGTTAAAGTCGCAGAGTGATGGTGGCCTCTGGACCATCTGACAGACTGGGCGCTGGTATCGCGCAGCCAGAGTTCTGATAACTTGTCGAAATTTAGGCTAGAGGGGCTAAGTGTAAGTGAACGAAGATCAAGTCCATTTAAACAGGGGAAGCAAAGTACCTTGAGTGTCAACAAACTTAATTCAATGCTACATGTTTTTGTACTACATCTCCAGCCATATAATGAATGGTAGTTTGCAGGGAACCAATCTGACCATAATTTCTGAAGTTGTTTGACCCAGGACTGCATATATTGGGGGAGAAAGGGAAAGATTTTCAGGGGGGGGGGGGTTGACATGTGTGATCATGGATAATGGTAGTTTTGCTTTGGGGAGGGGGTTTGGGTCACTTTGACAGAACTTTTCAGGGACCGAACTATATGCAGCCCTGCTAGTTCACATCACCCATGACAACAATCCATGGCACTGATCACACAAAACCTTTTCTCTACTGTAAACTGCTAAGTAAATAGATTTTCCTCCAGTTTAAAACACTGCCAAATAATTTCAGATTGCAAGTTTTTTTTTCACCGATTTAATAGTAAATCGGCCCGTTTCTGGTTATACAGTATTTGTGCTTTTGAGTTATTCCATCTACTGTTCTTGTTAAAATACAGAAGCAACTTGTGACGCCAAGCTATAGGAGGGACGAAGCAGACCCCAGAATGCGGAGACAGGCAGGTTTATTGTAGAAGCCGAAAGCAGACAAAACCGAGGGGACAATCCGGAGACATGGTCGGGTCACAGGCGAAGGTCGGGAACCGGGAAGATCACCGTGGGACAGGACGAGGAGACGATGGGAAGGGAGGAGCCGGGGCGACAAGGAAGCGGGGCAGGCAGGCAGGAACAAGCGGATTGGAGAGGCAGGATAGGCAGACGGGACGAATCGAACAGGCAGGCAGGCAGGAGACAGCAGGCAAGACAAACCGGGAGAAGAAGGGACAGAGAAAGTGCTCAGTAAAGCTCATTACAGAACATTTCGCACCGTCGATCGGTATGGTTGAGTTTAAATAACCCGGTGAACCGCTGGTGTTCGTCTGCCGGTGCGTAACCCCGCCCGAGTGGGCGTGACACAACTTATTATTGCATGCTAGATATGGACACTAGATGGCAATGAATGCCCACTGATGATGATAATAGTGATGGTTAATAGATTAAATATTTAATAATAACAGTTTTTTGGGATATTCCTGTTTGAACCATTTTCATTGTAAACTAGGTGTAGTTAACCACACAGTTATCACAGCCCGGGAGTACGTCACGACACATTCCACTCCGGCAGTTCTTTCCGCTTTGCACGGTAAAGGAGAGCTTTCTGAATAAAGAATTTGATACTGCACATTTCCTGCAAGAGCGCACTCTTCAAACACAAAGGTTTATGTTACATTACACGTAGGTGATGTTTTTATCCAAAGCGAGTTTACAGTAGAGGGAAGGGCTACAATGTATGTGCCATTCCTGGGATTAGTTTGGAGTTTCTAAAATTCCAGCTATTGTTTTCCAAATGTGGATATTTTTTAAATACTGTCAGTCTCAGATGTGCAGAAATAATTGTGCATGAATGTGCTACTCATCTCAATGAGAGTCGCCTACCCGCAAATTTGATGTGATTTCTGGGTCAGTAAACTATCTGCTATTTATTGTATATTTACTTGCTAACATCATTATGTAGAATAATACCTACCTACGGAATTCTGTAACATCTAGAATGTTTTTTCATTCTTCTACTCAAGAAGTTCCAATTCATCTTGCACACAGGGGTGAGTACTTACAAATAATAATATAATAAATTTCCTTATTTCTACCAGGATCATGTTCCCAACAACTCAGACCCAGGAAACGGGCTTTCTGGACAATTCCTAGGATAATAAGTGTCACCAAGCACATCCACACTCATTTACTCGGAGGGGCTGCCCACTTGTCTGGAGAGTGCGTCTGCCGTGCTTCCAGAGATGAATGGCAAGATGCAGGACAAGAGACAGAGACAAATATAATGTAGAGCACACAGACACAAAGAGAGAGAGGGACAGGGGAATTCAGAAGAGCCAAAGAGTCTTTCAGGGGGTTTGCTCCATGGTCTTCAGGTCCTGAGGAACTTTATAAACTCTAAAGACAGTGAGAGACGTACCAGACCAAAGAAAGAGGTTGGTAAAATAAAACTATCTAATAGGGATTTAAAAGTATATACGAGATTTTTCGAGTAGAAACATGTGACATGCCAAAAGTCCCCTCAGTCTAAAATCCTACACCGAGCGAATGTAGTACAAGCTGACTGTGAGGATCTGATTCCTGTATTCAGAATAGCTGCATAGACTCTTACGGCACGTTGTGGGAAATTTTAGCAACAGGCATTAACTTCAGGACGAGCGGGGATTTTCATTCGCATGGAGGAATGACCCCAGTACCACCTAAAATAAAATAAAACCCGTAATCTGTCCCATAATCCTGTCACGGTGTCTTCCCCTGAAAAGCTGCGGACAGATAACCCATCGTAACAGCTGAAATGTCACAGCCATTTCATAATCGCCTTGGCCGCATTTTTCCGTTTCCTCGTTAAATGCAGTTGGCCTCAGGATGTGCGCTGGGGGTCTGATGGGGGGCATTTATTAAAACCACATGTTTTCTATCCAAACAAACCCAGGCAACTTCAAAGAGAAGTCATCAGGCAAGCAAATTTATTTCACTCTCTGAACCACACCCCTGCACTGCTCAACTATGCTTTTATCACTCACTTTCCTTCATCATCTTTAACTCCTTTTTCATTCCAGGCCCTGGAAGGAGATGACATACCCAAGGGAGAGTATTTATAGCTTATCTTTTTAATGCCATAGGAATTTGTGTATATATTCCTTGTTTGTTTCTGTTCGCCTCGTTTGGTTCAGTAATGGCCGTTGTCTGTTTGTGTACATCATGGACCTCCTGTGCGCTGTGGGCACAGGGTGAACTGGCACTAAGAAGTTGCCGTCTATAGCTCCACAGAGGCTGTTTGCATGTTCTGAGAGGACGGAGATGGAAATTCAGCACAGTGGAAGAAGAAAAAGCGACTGACAGTCATTTTACCTTTCACACCACCTATCCCGGGGATGAAACAGCCCCCAGCCTCTGACAGGTGGGAGCGGACAGTGAGCGATTTTGTTTATATTTGCAGAACTGCTGTTTATATATCTGCGGGGCCGTCTCAGAGCCTGGCCGAGATGATCAGCCACCCTGCAGAAGGCCCACGCGGCTCCCTGTTTGTGAGGCTGGCGCGCACACAGTCAGGCTTTAGTGAAACGAGCACTGAGAGACTCCAGCAGACTGCCTTGCAGAATAGCTCACTTTGTGCTAGCACTTCTGCGCACCTCCAAATGTAAACATCCACGGCTAGTCCACTCTCAGCTTTTTTTCCCATTTTCCATCTGTTTTTTTTAAGAGTAGGAATATATCGCCTGGCATCAAAAATAACTCACTCACCACTGTATTAAATAAAAATAAAAGGTTAGTTTACGTGTTTTACATCAAACTTGGATTTGTTGAAAATGATACGTGACATGTTATAATGCTGAGGGTGAATGAAGAGGTTAAGATGGTCCCCCCATCTCTTTGAAGCCTTTCTAACCTCCCCCCCCCCCCTCAATGGAACGATGTTTAGCTCTGGTCAATCAAGCTAGAAAAGCTGAGGAATCATAAACGCCACATGGCTGTGTATGATTTCCCAGGGTTTAAACACAGCAGCGGCATCCTCTCGACGCCAAAGTTTTGTTAAACTTATTTCTGTATCTATAATTGATACTGAGGTTTGAATAAATGAGTAAATAAGCATCTTTCCCTAAACAACGAGCTGCCATTTTCTCTGCTTCCCTTATTCTGCTCATATGCCTTTTCCTCTGCATTAGTGTCTCTTGCTTCTGTTATTTTTTTCCCCAGAACCCTTTTCACGCCCCACCCCCCACCCCGACCCCCCCCAATTCTCTTCCGTATCCCCTTCCGTCCACTCCTCTGT
>JAODKE010000038.1:5012147-5032597 GCA_026779605.1 Mormyrus hasselquistii
TCCCTTTTTTTCTCTTTTTCCTTTTTCTCTCCATTATTTTTCCTTTTTTTTTTTTTTTTTTTTCCCACCATCCTTTTCCCCCCCCCCCCCCCCCCCCCCCGGTGGTTTTTCAGGACATGGGCACTCTTCATTTCTTTCCACATGTCTGTTTGGTTTCTTTTCCTCCCCCCATTCCATAACAGACAACCTTTTCATGTGTGAAGAAGCGATGCGCGCACACCCTGAACAGGAAATGGGAAAATTCCAGAAAACAGACCTGTATATGTGGGAGGAGACATATGAATGGACTGAGCACTGAACCCACTGGCAAAGGTATCACCAGGAAATATAAACTTACTGAGTGTAAACTGCCCTTTTCCCAGTGACGTGTGACAGAGCTACGGTCACCAGCGTGAATCCCATCACAGGGCCTCATGTCAAGGCGACCTTCTGGGTAATGGGGGCTGCTCCTCCGACTCCGACCCGGTGCCCCTGTCCCTCCCACGCCCCGTGGGGGGTAGAGATGCCTTTGCTGAGTTCGGCACTCCCTTCGAAGTGCGAGGAGATGCGTAAGCCCGCAGGGTCCCTTAAAACCAGCCGTGTGACTTTTAATATCCTTGTAAACAGGGACGGCAGAGTTTCGTGTGTCGGGAGTGCCCGCAGATGCCATCGGGCAGTTCCGTAATCGCCTCCATGCTTCACCAGGGCTCCGCCCACCCGGGCGTCTGAAGAGGGCGAGAGAAGTCAGCCAGTGTGACTCATTCTCCGTCGCAAAACACAATCTCACTTTCCTAAATTAGAGTATACTGTATACACACACAAATGAGAGACTCTCAAACTTTCCTGGGTCACCAGCCTGTGACACATAAATAAGGGTGCATGCACATACATACACAGTAACAGGACGTTGACTCAGAGCAACCTGTGATGTAAAAACAGAACGTCAGCCAGGACCCCGGGTAGACAGAGTCTTCTGTGCTGCCTGACGGACTTATTTTCACTTTGCCTTCCTGTCCATTGTTATTTCCTGTCATCCCGTCCCTCCCCCTGACCCACCAGGCGCAGGTGGAAAAGTACCGCTGCCCTCACACTGGCGGGGGGCACCTTCCAGCCACTTTAACCCGGCGCCTCTTTTCCTGAGCTCACTACTACCGTGCCTCAGCTCACCAGGACGGACCTGAGTTGGGACCGTGTGCTGAGGCCTGGGTTCAGTTAGTGGGGCCTTCTCCCCTTTTCTCTGCGTGTATGTGTTCCCTGGGGGGCGGTGAGGGTTAGCGGGGGCCACACAAACATAGCTTCATCCCCTAGAGGAAGTTGGTGCCACAAGTGACTTAGCCTCTCATGACTTCCCTCCCAAACACAGCCGCTTTAATTACAGCGCTAACTGATGTATTTCGCAGCCCTTGGGGCTCCCTGCACTGTCCTCCGGTTTACACCCAGTCACGTGACCACCAGCATGACCTCATCCCTTCTCCACCCGTCCCTTTCCCTCACTTTCCCTCCACCCATCCTTCCCCCTGGGTTTGAATGAATTACTCGCGTGTGGGAGCGTGTAGCATGTCCGTAGTGGTGCGCCGGCACACGCACGCAGCCTCCCCGGGACTCAGCCACGTACCTGTCGGCCGGCCGGCCGGCCAGCCGCATAGATGCTGACCTCATCCCTATTGGTGCAAACAGGCCCCACACTTGGAAGCTATTAAGCAGCTATTCCACACATGGACACGCAGCCTGGCCATTCAAACGGTCACATGTCACAAACGCTGACAGCTGGAGAGGGGGGGGCGGGCCTCCTTTTGACTCTTCTATATCTATCCGCTGTCCTCCATGACCACAGCCTATGCCACAGATGTGACAAAGGGCATTTTACCAGGTCTTTCAGGCCTACAATGGTCACAAAGGTACCTAGACCTGCAGTCTCAACAGTTAAAAACAGAGTGTACAACAGTTGTCTAACATTGTAGTCATAGTGATGTACTAGATGGTGGAAATGAATCAAAACCAGAGCACAATCAAAGCCTAACAAGCCCCCCCCCCCCAAACAAAAGCCTCACGTCCTCAGTCCAGGGAGAGAATAGAGTTACGACTCCGTAGAGGCTGCCTGGCCACTGCGAAGCTGATGTCTCCAGTGGAGTTTCTCAACCCTGAGGCCACTGGCCAGCTGAGATCCCGCTCAGCTCTTAATTAATCCCCGTTTATGGGGCCTCCTCACAGATGAATTGACCTATTTCTTCCGTGTTTAACGGAGAACTCTAGTCAGGAACTTTTTATAACTTATAGGCGTATTTTAAGTCATCCTTTAATTAACGAGATGTTCAGATTATGGGGGCGCACACAATCTTACGCAGTCGGCACCGTTTTTCCAAATTTTCTAAAAACCATTGTTTGTTCCATTGACATAATGATGATTGACATCAAGGGGAAAAAATGTAATTAGTCATATTGTTTACTATTAGCACAGTATTCATCTATAAAAATCATCCAATCAGCACCCAAGTCAAGAGTAATCAACTGTAGAGCTCAGCGGGAAGGAGTGCCGGCGTTTGCGGTGGGCTTCGAGGGCAAGGCTGGGAAATGCTGATTATCGTAAACTGACTGTCCTGGATATGATTTCACCTCCTCGGGCCTTTCTGTGTAAAACAGCATTGTAAACCGTTGGGTCCAAGCCAAATGGGCCAAATGGTTCCTCGCAAATGACTTGCTGTTGGCAGAGGCTGTCTTTGTGTAGCGGGCGGCAAGCAGATTTAGGCCCGGAGTGCAGGATTACTCTGACTCATCTCTGCCGGAAGCTCAGGGGCCCAGCTTGGTCAGCTGACTGAGAGAGAGAATAATGAGACCCTGGGGCAGGCCGTAACTTCCACCTTTAACCTTTGGTGCACGATCTCTAGAGCGACCCTGGGAATACAGGCTGATTTCTTCATCGTAAATATTTAAAAGTGTCAGCTTCTGCCCCTAGCCTGAATTTTTTGAGCTGTATCCCAAAGAACTCCTTTGGATTTTATCCCAAAAATGTAAAAAAATATATTTAGATTGTCACTCATGTTGGGTTGTCGGGTGGGGAGCGCGGGGGAAGCAGGAAGGGGTGCAGTGGGGAGAGTAGGATACCTTTCCTTTTTTGAAAACAGGCCTTACTGAGTAGCAGAATATGAGTCATCACGCACATCACAGTCAGGCATCCCCACTTTGCAGTGCTTTGGAGCTTTGATGTGGGGGGGTGTTCTGGATCAAAGCTGTGTCACATTTGATCTGGAAGAGGTCATTCGCCAGCTCAGTCTTACTGTGGCGTGTGTTACGCTGTGCATGGCCCTGTAACAGCAGACAGAGCACACTGACTTACTGCAGAGCTTTCCCGTGTCACCTGAGAAGGACGTGTCACCACATATAATGTTCCTTTCCTTTGTGACCCCCCCTTCCTTACCTTACAGTGGTTGGAAAAGACGACTGCAAGTCAGGGGACACTTCTGCACAAGGTCCCTGGAATGCAGAATTTGGGACACGGGGAAGAGATACAGTAAAAGACAATGTACACACAGTTTGTGGTGTTTTGATAAAGGGAGTAAAGTTAGAATGATTCCAGGGGACCTAAAAAATCTGGAATGTAACTGGATTGCTCAGGGTTAGGACCCAGCATGATAAATTTTCATGGCGGCCAAATTCTCTAGTGGCTCCCCTGCCAGTAGCAGTCAGTGGTGCCTGTATGTGTTGGTGAGGCAAACGAACGGTCATAGCTCTCTGCCCCGTCCGGAATAGCTGGGCCATGTGCATTTCACCTGTGCATCTCGGTCCAGAGATACCATCATCGAGAGTCTAACTGGGGACGTTTTCAGCGGCTTTTGCTGTCCACATTCTTCAGCATGAGTCAAAGCGTGGGAAGAGGCTCGCCATAAAGAGGAGGAAAGTTAGGAAGATTCCAAAGCCTCCGGTCAACAGGGGCCTCAAAAAATTTAATACGTAATTGGATTAGTCTGAGTTGGGGGCCCAATATGGTATATTTACATCGGGCCCCAAATCTCTAGAGATACCCTTGTGTGGGAACCCTGCCAGTCACCACAGTTCTCACAATTCCCTTCTCTGCATTTTGTTGACACTGAAATCCTGAGTTTGCGTTCATCGCCATCGACCGCTGAGCAGGTAAGATGCAGCAGGTAGAGTCCACACACACACACACACACACACGCTCACAGTGTCCCACCTGCTACGTGTTTCAGAATGTCCTGAATCAGGACGGCGGGCCTCTTATTAAATCTACAGTACAAAGGGCCCCGTGCTTTTAAATGTGGTTAAGTCAACCGGCCAGAGCAGTGGCTCTGTGTTTGCGTGCTGGGTGAGAAGCTTGAGCCGGGCAGGCAGGAGTCACTGAGGTTCTGCGCACCTGCAATCTCTGCATGTGCAGTTGTAGAGAGAAACTCCCGGAGCGTGTAATTAAGGTCACCGCCTTGTCCAGAACTGCGTAATTGCCTGCGCTCTCTCCACAGGTTGGGTTTTAATAGCCCAGCTCTGGCAGGAGAACAGTGGAGCTATAATCATGCAGGGACCACCACAAAGTGAAATAAATAGCTGAAAGTGGTTTAGCAGGGACTATCTTTGCATTCCCCATACCGGCCCCCCCCCCCCCAAGGGCCTCTTTGTCTTTTAAGGAGTGCCAATTTTTGGTGGAGTGCGTATATCCAATCGGACCACAGAATCACCCACCCAGCCAAAACGTCAGTCGGATCGCAGCACTTTCCACGTGGCGTCAAGCGGCCTTTTTACTCTGAACCTTGCAGTCTTTTCATGGCCTATGAGTCGCTCATTAGCATTAGCATAATTCCCATCAGCGGTCATATCGCGTTGCTAAGGCCGATTCTGCTACGTGCAAAGCACCAATTTAAGTCTCACTAGGCAGGCGTATATCTATTGGAGCGTCTCCATGTTACAAGGGGGCAGGGGGAGGGGGGGGCTGAAGGAGCAAGGCAGGGCCGGGATGAGCGGCGATGTGAATGCTGGGGGCTAGTCTCGCCCCTCGCGGACGTGACGTTGAGTGAACAGGCCAGTCATCGCTCACCATCTGCTTAGCGAAACAGGCACACAGAGAAATGGGAAAATACGCCCCCCCCCACCCCCAGAGGGGTTCCTATATTTGCTTCCTGAAAGATTTATGTCACCCCTAGCAATTACTGGGATTTGTTTTCTCATGAGAGTGAGCATAAAGCAGGTGTACTTTGGGCTGGGTGGCCCCCAGTAAGCAGCTCCTCGTTAGCATTGGGATGTCTGTCATTAGCATTGGGATTTTCGCGAGGTCTCTCCAAAGTTGCTCTGTCCGTTAGGCCGCTAATGTCAGAGAGTGGCATGGAGACACGGGAACAACTCGCTGACATTGCCATCAAACTCTGTGTAATGCACAAAGTATGCTATCTTTGTAAATGTTTGTTTTCCATTTCATGGGGATTTTTAAATCCAATGCCCTTGTGTGTCATCTCACTGGGGGGGGGGGGGGGGAATTTCCATAAATTCCCAGGGGGCTGGGTAATTTGACTACTCTCCGAAGAAGATGGCCGACGTGCAGCGGGGAGCTTTACGTGGATGTCAGTGCTGAGCGTTTGCACGTGTGTGTGTGTGTGTGTGTGTGTGTGTGACAGAAAGACCGCCTTTCTTTTTCCATGCAGTCATCACTCAGGATAGGTTAGGGCTTGTTCCATTCATCTCTGCTGCATCACTCCATCCGCTGAGCGGCCTGGCATTAATCCCCAAGTCACACCATGGTGAGCTCAGAGTCAGTCCCAGAGAGACCATCAATGCCTGTGTTTGTTTGCGTGTGTATGTATCTAATAGCAGCACGCTCTACCCTGGGGCAGTGCCAAACCAGGGGCCAATTTGTCTGGGAACCTACGGCCCCCTCGCCCACCTGAGGACTATCCACTGGGCGAGAAGCTCCAGAGAAAACAGGGGCTCGGTGTCTACCTGCCTGCTGGCCCACGCCGCACATGCCCCACTTTCACCTCTACCCTGACATCCACGCCGGCTTCCCCCAAAATCCCCTCGGCCGGGTCACATGCTCAGTGCCAAGACGCTGGGGATTTAGCTGACAGAGAACAGCAAGACTGGTGTATTTATGAGGGACCGTAAATGACAGAGTGCAGCCGAGGCAGACCTGTCAGCGGCGTTCCTAGGTCAGCAGAGATTCTGTTCTCTGTACTCACGTCGTGTCCTGACATCTTCAGACCAGATATCTACACTTTTACACCATCTCTCATAAAAAGGCACTAACAAGATGCCAGAGTCTCCCTTGATATAGAGAATATGACTCAGGATCTGACAGAAAGCAATTCAATGTAGGAAAGTGAATGAAGTGTGTAAACTACAGCAATAAAGGTCCTTTAAACCACCGCAGCAGCATATTAATACCCAATGAAACTCCAAAAGCTGGACTAAAGTAAAAGTTTTTTTATATACTGCATTCTGTAATAATAATAATTATGCCCTTAAGATGAGGTGTAATTAACCCAGGACTAAAACAATTAAGAAATACATCCGATACAAAAAGGTAAAGTGAAACACGAATCTCATAAACACGAGGACTTTGCCAAGCAAGCAGGCCAAAGCAGTTAGCGTGCTCCATCAGGTGCGTGTTGAGGGATAGGAGGGTTTAACCAGTCAAACCATTGAAAAGCGGGTCCACATTAACCCTAACCCAGTCATCCCACTCCATTGTATAATGATCTCTCAGATGTACTATGACTCGGTCTCCAAAAAACAGAAGTCCTTGCACTGGTACGCTCTTCCTTCAAGGCTGGAGGCCCGGAATCTTCCAGAAGTCCCTGTGCTCTGACGGCCCTCGGGTTAAAAACACATCCTTGAGGCGTCTGCCTGCTGTCCTTTTCATGTGGTGACAGGGCCTAATCTGTCCTGGAGTCCCCGCCACTGTCACAGATCACACTCCTTAATGCCCAGAACCCTACAAGATCTCAGCTGAGTCTGGTCCAGTGTGATGAAGCGCAGTCCAGTGTATTAAATTCCTTTCGTACAACAAGGCCCGTGTCAGCACACCATGCTACTGCCCCGTTCAGCTGCCTGCCAAGTTACTATACAAAAAAATTCAGCTTTAAGACTGCTGAACAAAATAAATTAATTCAGTCTATGTAAGATATTTAATACCTTTGAGGAAACTGAAATGTATAAAAGTGTATTTTTATATAAGATGCATATATGAGAATTTCAAATTATTTCTCCTGTGCTCTTTGGTGGTTCCTCCTGATTTCAGGAAGATGGTGACTCCACAGGCAGGAACTCTCCACGTCCTTTTCATCGCTTGTGTTTGAGTCTGCATCTTTTGACGGCCCCTCCTTCACCCATCCTCCTCATCCATGTTTAGTTGCATTTGCAGGTCTTAACTACCATGTTGGACAGCTGTTCTACCTGAAACGAGAACAGGGGCACCTTCAGGAGATCATGGAGGAAAGAAAACCTCTTTTCAGCCCACGAACCAGAGATCCCGTTCTGGTGTAACACCGTGCAGCAGCGGAGATTGATGCACATCCTGATTTTGCCAAAGATTTTTCAACATGTCCCTGGGGGGGCTTGTGTTTCCCTTCTTTAACAAATCAACGACTTCATTGCATGGCATGACCACATTGATTAAACCCGGTGTTTTTATTAAGTGGCACGGTGGACTTATTCGTGAGATAGGTGTTTTTTTGTTCATGCCTTTTGTTTAGGGTTCAGAACATGGGAATAATGATGATAAAAGCAATAATAATAATAATAATAAACACCAACAACCTTCCGATAGCCCACCGTGCCACACTGCTACTAGCTAGATGGCTGGACGCCTTGAGATTGAAAATGAGGAAAAACCGGACCAATGAGGTGATGCCATATGATGAAGGCTGCGATTGGTTAAAGAAGTGAAACGTGAGCCCCGCCCTTGTTGAACCGCGCGGAACTCAGGACGTGTGACGGCGGGTCTTTCACCTTGTGCTGCCTCCCTACGTAGTAGAGAATGGGCAGGGGATCCAGAACCTGAGGCGCGCAGCAGGGCTGTGCTGATGCCCCTGGGTTGTGGTGTTTGTACAGAGCCAGGATCTGCACAGAGGAACAAACAGAACCACTTTTAATGGGGGAGGGGGGCTCCCCAAAGCAGCCCATGCCGCTGGGCTCGGTCTGACTCGCCTTCCACTGGCTCATTTGTCTTCCTTATGTGAAGATCATAAGGAAACAGTTAAACTTACTCAGTGGCACTGGAGTGCATACAAACACACCCACTTACATATATAATGTACAAAAATATATACTTGAATATAAATGTACATAAACGTATTCCCACAAAGCATACGTAGCATTTAAACTGAAACACAAGCAGACTCTCGACCAGGTCAGCGGCACCAAACCCTGCAATCCCGCAGAGACCCGTGAATTATGGCGGATGTTACAGTGGATGGTGGCTCAGGGTGATGGTTCAGTGGGATTACCGACCTCGGGACGCAGCGCGTTCCGTGCTGCATTTAGAAAAAGCCACAAGACCCCGCCTGTCCTGCCGGCAGCCGGGGGGTTACTGCGCATTGGTGCCGCACAGCCATTAATGAGCTGTGTCCACATATATACACAATATGGAGAGTATTTGTAACCAAGGCCTACAGGCATACATCAACACGCATCCATCGATACCCATGGCCAGTTAAACTCAATAAAATGTGCGATTGGCTGGGGGGAGGGGGTCATTTAATTAAACCCATTAAAGCCTCTTAATGAGTACCTGAGAATATTTATTGTCCGCATTCCAAATGTACGTGCAGGAGCCCATGCAGTAGTTGGCGTGGTATCCTTTCGGTCTGTGGATCCATTTCCAGCCCAGATCTTTCCGGAAGTCAATGTACAGCTTCCGCACGCAGCAATTTTCATTTTTTCTGTAGTCAAAATGACATTAGATTATCATCCTCTGTCCCAGCTGACAAGAAGATTCACATCTGGGAGTGGATGGACTCACTCGGAGCACGACTCCTCCGTGGCGGTAGACCGCTTCTTGCGTGACGTGAGCTGGCTAGCGCGGTCCTGAGGGATCGACATCACCAGGAGGTGGGGTTTCACCAAGTTCTCGGACAGGGTTTTCATATCACCTCTCGTGTGATCCATTCCTACAGGGTGACATGGTCAAGTGAAAAATCTACCTGCAGAACAGACAGAGGTGTTTGTGTGGGGAAGCTGGCAGGACACAAGGACCCTAGACTTTTGCCGTTTAAAACTGGCAGATCATCTAGTTCTGCATTAAACTCCATTGCCGGCAATGTTGCACCTCCAGATTCAGTGAAATTGTTCAATTTTTCCCTCGATGTTTGGAAGCGACTGACCCAGTGCCACTCGTAACCAAAATCAAGCCAACCCATGACAGGCCAATGCAGGTTCTCTGTCTATGAATGGAAGCAGCCCCCTCAGACCAGCCAACGAGGACCCCCAGCAAGTAGCATACCTGAGATCTCGAACTTGAAATTTTCAGGCGAACCCTCACAGCTACAGTATAGCTTCAGTTGGAATTGCTGTGTATCTTCTGCAGAATGACAAACACACAGTGGCGATGAGGACCACGCCGCAGACCAACGTTACCGATGATGCCGCAACCATCTCGGCCATGGTCGCCATACAGTTCATGAACACACTTGCCATTCCCCAGTAGCCAATCCCTGACGGTCTGTGTAGCATTGAAGGACAGCCACTGGCCAGTCATCTTGAAGTTGAGGAAGCGCGACCCCAGGTAGCGGGCCTTCTCGCCGACGCCGCTATACAGCTCCACCCTCTGCTCTTTGTCCTTGTCCAAGGTAACCTCTTTGATGGGCAGCCGTAGCTCAGCGTAGGACAGCAGGTGCTCGCTCACCAACGCTGCCCGAACCTCACTCAGGTTGAACACCAGCTGATTCTTACTGTAACCAGGGGGATCTGGAGGGAAGAAAAGTAGAGCTTTTCATCGCGACGATGCAGAGCAACTGCATTTGTCTCATTCTGCGCAAGACTTAATACGCTGTTGGCCCACTGGAGGCTGCGATGTGGTCTTGATGCAGCAGTGTTACTGCGACGCTGCAATTAGCCCAAGTAAACATGCGTTGTAGTATACTGCAGTTCACGAGAAGGCCGTGATGTGACTCCTTTCCGGCCACGACACCAAATAAAGAATAACCGAGTCCCAGTGGCTTTGGGTGTTGCGTCACAACCCTGCAGTGAAAAGGGGTGTAAGGACTAGGAGAGGGAGAGGGACCAGAGCAAGCCGGGAGGAGACTGGCTCACACATCTAGGCTCTGACTCTGGTCCAGCTTGAATGGGCCACTGCCCTGTCCCAGGCCGGAATGAGCCACCCTGGGATGTGTACTGGAAACTACATGTTCACAGGGGTGTCCAAGTGACACTGGGGAAGTGGAAGGAGTGTGACATCTCAATGGTAACCAACAGAGGGGCAGGGAAAACAGGAATTGAGGAGTGAGTGCAAATGGATGACAAGAGGTGAGGATATGAGAGGGTTGGAGGAGAAGGAGGGCCAGTCAAGCCAGTGCTGCTTTCTCTGGGACGAAGGGACAATCCCCGTGTGCTTTTAGCAGGCTTCTAATGGAAACTCTTCAGTAAAAGCATGTTTTTTGACCTGCCCAATCCTAAAATGCCATTGATGCTTTTGTGGAACATACACAAAGCATGAAAACCGCTTAAAGAGCCAGAAGTCAAAAAAGCATGAGGCTGAGTGTAGGTGTGGAAGATTTGTGTGTTTAATCAGAGCCTCCACATGGGTAAGCCCAGACAGCTGTCCTGACAGGCAGGCAGGCAGCTCTGTAATTACTCCTGTGAGACCTGGGATACCAGCAGGCTTAAATAACTGCCGACCGTACTACGCAACACTCGTAACTGTACATTAACCCTGTCTTCCATCCCAGTGCATGCATTTCTCTCCCTGGCCTTCTCTCTCCTGCTCTGCTCTCTCTCACACTCTAGCAGAAAGCCACACGGACACCACAGTTACGCAGCTGAAACTTATGGAGAGTTAATAATAAACAGAAAATACCGAACTGACCTAGAAAAATCACCTACATAATAAAGCTTGTCTTTGCCAAGCCTGCCACTTGGAAACTGGAAACAAATAGTGTGATTTACACCCCAGTGTATGTAATCAAGACTTGTATCCAAAAGCCTTGCTGAGATTAAGGATAATGTGCAAAGTAACAAGGGTTCCTCACCGTTCGGGCTACGTGAATGCTGGCATCGTAAAACACTAGTTTAGGTAGAACGTTTATCAGTTTCCTGTTTTTTTAACAAGACACAAATGCTGAAAATCGCAAAAGAACTGGAAAATTATCTGAACACAATGCTTTGATTGCCTCAAGATGCTTAAATATTTGCATAATTAACTCAAATACTGGCTCAGAATGTTCTCTTCCACTGTCATAATTACTCTACAACATGATGGTTGTCCAAGACAGGGTACAGGCGCTGCAGAGGCCTAGGGGGGGGGGACAAGGCGTGCATAGGAAGCCTCACTTCCTCACTATTTTTACAAAACCCCGGCTTCTCTGCGATCAATAGTTTGCCGGCTTCCTTCCTGCCTGCCAGAACCCCACATGGGCAACCATCTCCAACGAGCTGAGTCACTGCGCTGCTTCTCGTGGCGTCCAGCTCACGCAAGGCAGGTACCGCGGGACGAACGAAGCGTGACTGACATGGAACTGAGAAATACGGCATGAGAGAACTACAGAGCGATGCGGGTTTACAGGGGATCTCTGCATCAAACAGAAGTCAGAATTCCGTTTAACCCTGTAGTTGTCTTGATGTTTGATATATTTTTATTTCTCCTAGCAGAAAAGCTTCCTGTTTCTGCTGTGTATGTCTCTCTTAAATGAGCGATTCCCGCTCCGAAATGACTGTGGAGGAAAAACGCAGGATGGAAAACGAAAACTAAGACCTAAGGACCGACTAAACGGTTACAGAAAATGGGTGGATGGATGGATACTTCTTATATAGCAAGTGAATAGCATGACAGAGGAGAGATTTCACAGGGAAGAGCAAACATTTCGGGGGCACCGTGCGAGTCGGCGACAGATGCCAGTACGCCAAGCACCAGCAGAGCCTCAGTGCTGAAGATCAGCGTGTTACGGGGACCCTGCGAATGGGACGCGCCTGTGTGCTGTCCGTCTGTTTATGCAGGGTGCCTTTTCTTGGCAGCAAGTCCCGTGGGTTAGAAGCACAAATGACAGGATGCTGCTCTTATATCTGAACAGCCTGTTTGTTTGTGCGTGTGTACATGTGCATGTGTGTATATCTCAGTTTTTAGATACACGCATCCATGTGTGCGTGTCTGGGTCTACATGTGTATTCAGATGCATATGTGTACTTGTGTATCCGTGTTTGGCTGTATGTGTGTGTGGGAGGGAGTCGTATTTACCATATTATGGGGACCAAATGTCCCCAAAATGTGGTAAAATCTGTTCCGTGTTTTACTGCGTATGTGCCTGTCATGGGCTGAGCATACAGGTGACCATGCTTGTTTCTCATTACACTGATGCACCACATACACCCCCACACCTACACTCACTTGTCATTATATTGAACTTGTGCACCTCCTTGGCAAAGTATTCTTCCTCCACCTGCTCGGGGGACGAGGGCTGGTCCTGGTGCTGCTTGGCCCACTCCTCGGTCATGTTCACCGTGCTGTTGTAAGCCGAAATCAAGGACGTGGGGATGTTCTCGCCGTCGTCGTCGTCCTCGGGCTCCGGTTCCTTCAGCAGCCGCAGCTTGCTGAGGATCTGACCCCTGATGGCCTCAATGCGCTTCCTCTTCACCAGCTCCAGGTCCAGCGTCTTGCAGGTCGACATTCCGTCGCTGCCGCTCACGGTGCCCAGCACCCAGAGTGCAGCCAGAGTCAGCCAACCGGCCCACATGGTCAGCCTCCCGGCTACTAAGGCTGCCCCGGAAAATTGAAAATACCTTGAGAGTAGGAGGTGTGAGAGAGCGAGGGTGTCTCCCTGTAACCTCTGCTGATTGTCCTGCTCTGACGGCCTGGGTCAGGGGTTGCCCCCCCCCCCCTCCACGGAACGTCTCACACCCTTACGGAGCCTGAATTTCTGGTGCCGAACCCAATGCAGAGCTTCCAACCACCTCGCTGAGAAGGTCTTGATGAACCGTCACACACCCACACAAATGCCAGCGGCAGCACGAACGTGAAACTCCCTGCTTCACCCCCCAAAGTGCAATTTCGACACCAGCTTCCTCTTACACTGCCTTACACAGACTGCTGCAGATTCTCCTACACATGTGACTTCAACAAGGTCTCTTCTGACCTCAGAGATGGTTTCCTAATGAAAATTTCATAAAACCTTAACACCCTGAACCCCTAATCAACCAAACAGTCATGTGTGACAGCTGACTGCGCAGGATTCAAGCTTCTCTTAAGAAACCAGCTTTTCCTATTCTGTTTTTGCTACTGGATGAAGATCTGTTTCTCCAAATCATACATATTCAAATACATTTTACCCTGAATATCGTTTCGACAAAACTTAATTGGTGTGTTTCCTGTTATACCTAAAACTCGACTTCCTTCATTGCCGAAGGACAGGCTTACAAAATAGCCTCATCAGACTTTAAAGTTCCAATAATTTCCCCAGGAAATGTAACCTCGCCTATATAGTCAAACAAATGGCAAAATGAACATCTGGGACTTTCTCACCGCACTCGCCCTGCAGGAACTGGTACAGAAATCTCAAACACATACAGAATTATAGGAACAAAACTTCCCCTTTAGCTCAATGACGGCCCGAGTCGGCTGCATCAAGTGCTACAATTTCACAAAAAACCCTCAGACAGCTGTAGATAAAAAATAGTGCAAGTGTCGATTGAACAATAGAAATATATACCAAACAGTCAAAACATGCTAAGATTTGCAGCACTGTATTACAGTACTTCAGGCTAATTTTGTCGACGACAGAAACTGAAAACCGAAAAAGCAGTAAGACTTTCCAACAAGTTAACGGACTTCATGAAGAGTTCCTTTTTTATTCAGACTACCAAGTGCTTGAGGGACTCCTCAAAGACCATCTCCGTTAGTGCTTTCCCACTGGTTCTCACACGCACGGACAAAATGAATAATAATTAATCCGATAATATACCGCAAAAACAACCCACCTGCTGGCTTCAAATAAATAGAACCCGCTTTGTGCCTAAACGATATGAAACAACGGTCACAACTCGTGGGTTCTGAGACACCGAATACGGCTCACAAACCGAGCCCCGCTCGGAAATCAGCAGCAGTTACAGTAGCAGAATAAAGAAAATAAAAAGTTTGTGATCAGCTCTCAAGCGTCCTTCCTTTCCCCTTTTCAGTCCATCCGTCCTGCCATTCGTCTACTGTTATTTTCTTTTAAATTGCGCCGATGCCCTCTTCTCAAATATTCTGCATCCTCCGTTTCCCCCAGCCCGATCTCCGCCTCTCCTCCTATTTTTGGTGTCAAAGGCTGTCTACGGTCTAGCAGCTTGTCAGAGCTTGCGGGTGACACAGATGAACATCATGTGCACTCCACCGTTTTCTCAGCTGCTTTTGAACTGGTTCCTGTTGCTTTGCTAGAATAGCGAGTTCTCCGCCCAGGAAATGAGAGCAGGCTGCGGTATTGAACATCTGCTGCCGCCCGGTTTCATTTACCATCAGGAAGTGAGGCTTGCTGCTGGACCCGGCGCTGGCTGGATAAACCCTGTCGGCCGGCAATTATTAGACCCCCACCGATTTGCGTGTAAAGAGACCGTCCACAGCTTTTAAAGTCAGAACCTGTAACTGAGTCCTGCACTTAGCGCTTTCGGTGATTTGGCTGGTAAAGCGCCTGTCCATATTATGCGAAGGCCGGCTGACCCTTGGTGGGCAATTTGCACGGAGATCTACGGGGAAACCCAGATGTCCGATGGAAAGATATTTACATATAGGAAAGTCACAGACACAGAAAAAGCTTATCAGCTGTAGCTGGGGGTGTTTCCAGTCAAAATGTTTCCTCGTTTCTAAAAAGAAACCTTACTAAGAATTCTCTTTTTGGGGACCTTTCCACTAGCTCAAAGTTACGAAATGTCCTAGTTATAATTAAGCAAACGAAGTGTTCTGTAAGATATTTAAATTGTAAAATGAACGGACGAAACACACAAGCAAAAGCTTGTAAAAGCAGGAATTAGTTAAAGAAACGGGACCAACATTGTCGTACATACTAAGACCCCACAACTGTATAGATTAAGAACCCACAGCGAACGAAAACTGCTTAGTGGGTAGCAGGCAGCGTAGCGGCTACAGAGATACAGTTGGAAGCTGAAAGATGTCAGTTCTGTGATGTGTGTGCATTTACTTCCCAGGAGAGGCCTTGCTGTAATAATCCTAAAAGCCATATTATTGTCAACCGTATCTAGGTGTAACCCATAAATAAAAATGCATGATACTTTTAATAAAGGTGTCAGATAAGCAACTAATGTGCAGGTATTAATGATTTTAATGTAATATTAGCCTGTACATCTGTACAATATAGGCAAAATTACAGGACAAAACAGTTTATAATACAAGACGAGATGTTCAACGTTTATGCGTTTATTGCGCCCTCTGGTGCTTAAATTAAATATTGTACCAAAGAGTACAACGCTACGGACGTCAGGTAATACAATACATCCATATTAAAGCAACTATTTGTTGTTTTCCAATAAGCGCACGTTCCCTTAAGGTCCTTGCGATTCAGGGATTAATTACGGGAGAGAATAAGACAGAGTACAGAACGATATATAGAGCGATAAATAGAGATATTCCCTCGCATCGTCACACATTTTGCAGTCACTAGTTCAAGTTCAAATTTATTTCTAAAGCACTAAATAAAACAACAGTGTTGACCATAGTGCTGTACAAGCAGTAACACAATAAGCAGAAAAAAGACAATGTATACCATATATCTAAAATAAAATTTAAAAAAAGAAATAAATGACACTAGCCCCCTTCACACTTATCTTTGATCGAACGCGATCATAAAGAAATATGTCTTCAAATGGCTGTTAAACTGACCAAGCGTAGGAAGATCCCTAATATAAAAAGGCAAACTGTTCTATAAATTGGGGGCGCCGACCGCAAAAGCGTGATCCCCTCTAGACCTCATCTACGACCGAGGAACAACAAGAAATTTCTGTGATTGAGATCGTAATAATCTCGTTGACTTTTGTTCCTGGATTAGATCTGCAATATAAAATGGGTCTAAACCATGTAAAGTTTTGAATACAAATAATAACATTTTAAAATTTATCCTAAAAGTAACAGGCAACCAATGCAATGATTTTAACACCGGAGTAATATGCAATTTGCAAGTGCTTGTAAGCAGTCTTGCAGCCGCATTCTGGACCATCTGCAGTCTATCTATTGACTTTATTTTGAGCACCATAATAAAGCGAGTTGCTAAAATATAATCTCGAAATAATAAATGCATGAAATACTTTTTCCAAATCTTTCTTGGATAAAAAAGACTTTATTTTATTTTGTCACTAGCTTAATCGCAACTGCAACAACTGGCAAAAGGCATAAGGACGCGTAAAATTCTGCACCCACAGCTGTTGAAATCCACCAGCACTGCGAATAAAAAAACCTGCGCCCCTTGCCTCCACTCCCTCCAGTGTGTCCATTCCATTTCTGGTTCTAAATTTAGCCATAGCAATAGATTTTATTTAAAATGCTTGGCTGACACTTTTATCAAAGTCGCAGTTTCAATCATTGATGCAGCTGGATGTTATACTGAAGCATTTCTGAGTAATAGTCTTGTTTAAAGGTACGTCGGGTACCTGGAGCAACTTTTATGAGGCAGACCGCAGTCTTACTAATTTTATGTATATGGGCTAATATACGACAGATTGAACAACGTATGTGTTAAACACTAACATCCATTGGCTTCGGTAATTTTACAATATTGTTAAAACATGCCCTCTGTAAACAAAACGCGCAGTGCCTGATTTGTTGATCCAAAGTGGGAGGAGCTCTAAACTGTACCTAATTTTTTTCACGATGTCTGCCATGGCAAAATATCTTGCTCTCCTGGGACCACGGGGAATTATCCAGATTCTGTGGTTGTAATTATTTTTCTTTTGTTCTTATTCAGTCTGGGCGCATTTGCAAAATACTCGAAGACAGGCATATTTTTTTGCGCGGAACAAGAATCATACATCGGCACACCAAGAAAGCAGGTGTCAGCGACATAGAAACAGCGTAGTTATCGCAGCAGATAAAGCCGAAAGTCGCAGAAAATAACGTTGAGCGCGGAAAATGTCACCTCAACACAAACGATCACTTAATGGGGCATAACAAACATTTGTGCCCGACGTCGGTTGATTTAATTAAAATGCAAAGTAACTTAACTGAAACGGGAGCGCAGTTTTGCGCACTGAGATCAGGACACTAACGGGAACTTACTTACGTGGGAAAGTGCAAATAATACGCAAAATACCGCAGAGCTGGAGACCCACCTTAGAAGATCCGAGTTATTTCTGTTGTGAATTAAAAGTGATATCTGGCGGAAGGTGAGAAAACACGTTCATTGTACCTGTTTCGTGTTCATCTAAAGAGATACTTTCTTTTCCTGCTATTTCACTATGTAAAATACTAAAATCTATTCTTAGTTAAAAGGCTGTTTAAAGGACCATTACGTATCTGAATAATGCGTACTTAATTATTCATTTTTTTTTCTAATTTCTAGTTACAGAAACGTCTATCTGTGGTGTAGGGGGACGTGGGAGTACAGTGGAAACTTACAGTGGAACATTAACTTGGTTAATGTTCATTCTGTGTTTGTGCAGTCCTCCTCTTCCCAATGGAGAAGTATGAAAAACTGGCCAAGATTGGAGAGGGCTCTTACGGCGTGGTTTTCAAATGTCGCCATAGAGAGACCGGGCAGATAGTCGCCATCAAGAAGTTTGTTGAGTCGGAAGATGATCCTGTTATCAAGAAGATCGCACTAAGGGAAATCCGCATGCTGAAGGTTTAGAGAGATATAACATTCTGCTCACACACACACAGCTTAACTGACAGCAGATTAATAACTTAACCACTAAGGCGGTTAAAGTAACACGGGATTTAAGGCACTGAACTTGGTCACTGGTGTAGTTCAGTAGGGCAGCATTATGGTGAAGAGTGCTTCCCAGGTCAAATCTGATCGCAGGGGCCTTTCTCGATCTTACAGCAGCTGAAGCACGTCAACCTGGTGAACCTCCTGGAGGTATTCAGGAGGAAGAGACGGCTCCACCTTGTCTTTGAGTTCTGTGAACTGACCGTCCTCAACGAGCTGGACAGACACCCTCGGGGGTGAGACTCCGACAGCTTCCGTCCGCGGTGATCGGGCCCCCATCCATCTGTGCTCTGAGACGTGCCGGTCATGCGCTTTCGATACAGGGCTGATAGCATGAGAGAAATACTCAATTACCATTATCTAATGATGTTATGTATTAATTAAAATGGCAGACCATATTACTATTTATTTTATTTCACTTTATTATCCAGTCCCACTCTCACTCCTAATGCATGTTCTTCTGTTATTTTTGTACAATATTATTTATTTTTTAATTTTTCCCTTTTAATATTAGGGTGAATATAGCATACTATCTTATCCTACCTTAATTATCTTATTTGCTTACGTGGGTTTTAGAAGGGTTTTGTGTCCAAATGAAAAGGTGGGGGTTATGTATAGGTGAACATACAGTCTGAAGTGTGTTGCCTGGAAACGACAAACACATCATGTCAGAAACAATGAGGTTAAATAGCAGAGCTTGTACTCTGAGCTCGTTAAGAACATTCACATGCTGCTTGGCTTTTTCTTTGAAGTCAAGGGACAAAAGAATCGTTTAGATTTTTTTGAACGTCAAGCCGTACAATGAGGCAGACCACAAAGACTTGTTACTGCCTGACTAAGTTTTTCTTTCCCACAATGCACTGCAGCAGTAACCTTACCCACCCTGGCAAACAAAGGCGCTGGTTGCCGGGGGAGACGGCGCTACAGTTACTGTGGTGACAAGTGAGCTGCTTTGAACCTGCACGCCTTTAAAAAGGCATGAGATATGCGGGCAGCATATTGTCTGACGAGGGCCCTGCTTTTCCCTCTCGCTGTCTCCTTCAGAGTCCCAGAGGCTCAGCTGAAGAGCATCGTGTGGCAAACTTTACAGGCCATCGACTTCTGTCATAAACACAGCGTCAGTACTGCCGGCCTCTATCGTTTTTGTCCCCTGTGTGCTCACAGCTTGTGTGTCCTCCACCTGCCCCCCCAGGGGCACATTGTAAGCCATACTGTACCTATTTCATTCCACTATGTTGTGTCACTTAGGCACTTGATGACGTAATTTTTCTTGCTTGACTTTCTCAGAACTTGTCTGTTTAGTTTAAAGAGTAAAGGGGGAGTCCCACGATTATCCGAAACAGCATTCCTGACCCAGAGCTCATCTGTCCTCCCCAGTGCATCCATCGCGACGTGAAGCCAGAGAACATCCTCCTGACGAAGGCGGGGGTCATCAAGCTCTGTGATTTTGGCTTCGCCAGGATTCTCAGTAAATCACAGAGGGATTTTTCTGGATGTTCGGCCACTGACATGCATTGGCCGGCTATTCATTATGGACCGACATCAGCTTCTCTCCATGTAGCTCACGGAGAGTCACCTGATTGATTCTTGTGTTTGTTTACTGAATAATTTCACAAAAATCTGTGTTGGTCGCTGACGATTTCTGTGTACTTTGCACTACAGCTGGCCCAGGTGATGACTACACCGACTACGTAGCGACGCGGTGGTACCGAGCCCCAGAGCTGCTTGTGGGGGACACTCAGTACGGACCCCCTGTGGATGTGTGGGCCCTTGGTTGTGTCTTTGCAGAACTCCTTTACGGGAACCCGCTGTGGCCTGGCAGGTCCGATGTGGACCAGCTGTACCTTATCCGCAAGACTCTAGGTACCAAAGGCTAGAGGGGTTGTTAGGGAAGCAGAAAACGAGACCTGCGGAGGGCAAGTCCCTGACATTGTGTCAAGCAGACTTCTTACCTTGAAATACGTTTATGAAAATATCCGTGGATGTAATTGGTAATTATGTGGTGCGGTATTATGACTGGTAGTGAAGTTGCAGTGGACACTGGGGTGGACAAGGCACTGCACCAACTAACCTTCTTGTCTCCTCCTCACAGGTGACCTGATCCCTCGCCACCAGCAGGTGTTCCGCTCCAATGTCTTCTTCAGTGGCGTCAGTATCCCTGAACCGGATACCATGGTAACCTTCTGACTCATCATAATCCTAATAATAATTATGGATGCTTGATGATTCACATGGTGGCTTTTGGTGATCGGCTTATGGATGCTTGGTGATCGACATGGTGGCTTTTGGTGATCGGTTTATGGATGCTTGGTGATCGACTTGGTGGCTTTTGGTGATCGGCTTATGGATGCTTGGTGATCGACATGGTGGCTTTTGGTGATCGGCTTATGGATGCTTGGTGATCGACATGGTGGC
>JAODKE010000038.1:5041393-5070823 GCA_026779605.1 Mormyrus hasselquistii
TAAAACAATAGAAATAACAAACATAAAACATTTTTTAATATATTCTTCACCGGTGCAGTGGATTTAAGTAAAGAGCTGCAAATGGCTTTGTTTAGTAGTAGTAGCATTAGCCGCCGTGTACGGCATTATTTTCCTATAATGTTTACAGATGGTTTGTGTTTCGTCTGTCACCCTTTCGCCGTTTATATTTTCCGCCAGGTAAAAATGCCCAAAATGCTGCCACAGAAAAGATTTAAAAGTGTCTGGGGTATCTACTATGGTAATTTCGTCAGACGCCGACATGCTTACAGCAGCTGAGTTGCAGCGCCTTTGTGAGACAGCTTTTCACTCTGACGAGAAATCTCATGTTGTAACATGTATGTAACACCCCTACATACTATACATACCAAATAACCGACTATCAGGTGAGTAGAAACTATGCACTGTTATATATATGAACCTTTTGACAGCAGCCATAGCACCTGCAGTTCAGACTTGGTTATCCACCTGAAGCAAAGCAGGTTTCGATCTGGCCAGTGCTTGAACGCTAGACCGACTGGGAAAGCTGGGTTGCTGCTGGGAAAGGTGTCAGTGTGACCAACAGGTTAACCTGTCAGTAGCAGCACATTGTTCCTTCAGCTGAAACGTAAAAACCAAGCAACTACCATGTGGTGAGCGTACTGGTGCACATGGCTGCTGTTGCATCACCCAAGTTTGTGCTACACAGTGGTGGTGGATGATCATAATACTGAAACAGGTATTACACAATTGTGTTGTGGTATTGAGAACTACTGAGTCATCGTGACTTCAATCCTGAGGGACTTTGAGTGGCAGGACAGGAAGGTTACCAATATCAAAAGTGCCAAATGAACTGGACAGAGCGGTAAGCAATATGGCAGAGCGGACTGAACTGTAATCCTGCAATTAATCCATTTACTGCACCCTACAGCAAGAGCGACCATCTCCTCAATCATCCCAGCTGAGCTGACTTTTTCTGAACTGGGTAAAATCAAAGTGTGTAGGGCCAGCTGAGTTACATCAACCTGAGTCACCTGTGACTGGTGTGACTTGGAAACAGAAATTTGGCAAAACCCGGTATCACTTCATCTTCTGGCAGCTCACATAATAACCAATGTCTGCTTTACAACAGTAAGCCATAAAAATTGATTCAACACAGTACAAACGTTGTAGACAAACACAACACTTTGCTATGAGGTGACTCCGGAAGTCATCCTTACACACTCTGCTCACACTAGAGCAAGTGCCTGGTCTCACTGGCTGTATGACACACATAAAGACAAGTCATCCATCGTCCTGGTACTCAAAGCGCTGGCCAAACACAAGTGAGCAGATGATGTTGGGTACGGCTCGGCCCAGGATGAAGGTGGGGTTACATGGGGTAGCTGGCTCGGGATGGGATGACACCATGAGAAAACAAGTCGCCGTGGCAGGATTTCAAACCAACTCTTTTTAAACATTACCCCACAAATGTTTGCCCCAAATACCCCAATGCACAGTTTGTACTGGCCAGGTTGTCTAGTAGGTCTCTCCTCTCCTAATGAATCCATTCCTCCATCTTCTTATGTCCCATGCTCAGCGTAAAACGTCTCAGCTGACGCCAGCATACACTGTTAGTGATGGTCAGACCTCACAGGAAACAAGAAGACCTCAAGAGTGGTTCTCTTATAGTCTGTACCTCATACAAATCCATGCCATAGTTCTCCTCTTACAGTTTAACAGTGTACTCTTTAACACAAATTAATGATATACCCTGTGAGAAAACTGAATAGACCATTTTATAAATATATGAGGCACAAACAGTGTTAAGAGCAAAAAGTAATGGAGGCAGGATCTTATTGCGAGGGATTAATGTGCCCTTCCATTCATCACCCGATTAAACCTGCTTCCCACAGATCATGATGCGGCTCACTTCAGGTTAACCCAGGTCATTACTGTAAACAGATGATAATCCCACTAGTCCAGGCTTCATTCGGTGAGATCATGCTCAATTTCAACAGTTTTTGTTTATCTTACCATCACCTCTCAGACCCTTATATATGAAAGCAATAGGAATTCAGTCTAAAGAATCCTCTGCTTGGTCCACCAAGACCTCTTTGAGAGCTTCATAGCCCACCAGAACCACACAACGCTGAGAACCGACGTACACGGTCATCATGAGGCCGTAACTTTTACTGAGCTGACAAAGAAGAGTGACACACATGTGAGAACACCATTCACACCAGGATGGGTTAGAACCATAACTTTATAACAGAAACCAATGCAAAACCAATATAGTGAGAATATAGTCCATTATTATTAACTGAAAAGATGCACCAGAAACCAGTTTTTTGTCTTGGACAACGAGATGGAATAGATTAAAGCTGAAGTTAACAAAGGAGATCCATACTTTACACCAAATTGCATAAGTAGGACTTATTTGAGTCTCACCTTGAGGTTACTCATGAAGGGAGCATTTCTGTCCAGCTGCATTAAGTTCCCCAGCAGGGGCAGTGGTCTGGGGCCTGGTAGGAGATTGACATCCTTACGGCGCCTCCCCCAGCTGAAAAGCAGCACCAGAACCAGCACGAGGCCAGCTAGAACCAGGGTAGCGGAGACCTCCATTAGCATGTCTCTGTCTCTGCGGTAAGAGCACCACCCAGCTCACAGCTTTCCTTATTTGTACATTTTCCCCTTACACCTTCTTTTCCCTGCTTTTGCTTTCTTTTCTTTTTTTTCGCCACTATGTGTAGCTTCCAGCAGCGATGACTCTGTTGTTTTGTTTTTACCTCCAGGAGAGGGAGGAGACTCAGGTAGGTCAGAGTTGAACTAATGACTCTTCTCTTCTTTCATAATTCTTTGCAGCCATTTTTCTGTTCCGGCCTTTCAGCCAAAACATACAGAACAAGAATGGTGGTTTTGGAATGTGAAATATTGTACCAGAAAACAAATATGCTGTTTTTTCCAGTTGTCTCTGAATAGTAAAATAGTGAAATGTGTTAGATTAGTATTGCTGCAGTTCACACATAAATAAAATGATATACATCTCTCCAGATTTTTTTTTGTTGACAGCATTTTGCTTTGTAGACTTTTCATGCTGTAAGGTTTGCCCATTTGCTTTCTTAAAACACCCACCAAGCTGATTTTGGGCTGATATCTGTGTTTTCAATGTTCCAGAGACTTTATTTTTTCATGATAACTTATGTAAGACAAATAAGTCCTCTGCCGACTGATAGTTCTGTATTTGGTGGATTTTCAGCTGGTCTTTCACATTCCATCTGGGCTAGCAGATGCAGGCTGTGCCGCTCTGTGCATGTGCCCTGGAGATGAAGGAGTCATTATTATCTGAAACAGGGCTGCTTTTATAATCCCCTAGGATTAACTACCAAGCACATCCGGGCATCGCGACTTTGCCCTGCGCTACTATGCTACTATACAGCGACTGGCTGTACTGGAAACAAACAGCCCTATCATTTGCAGGTTGTTGTGAGACCCACACAGACTCTGAGGTTAGTCACCATGCATGGGTGCAGTTTCCCAAAAAAGTATAAAACAGCAGACAGACAAATATTCAGAGCAACAGCAGTCTTTATTTGAAAACTCATCGCTTTTATGTTTCAAGCTGACTGGAGCGGTACAGCAGTAAAGGTCAGGGGAAACAAGAAAGCCTATTTAAATGTAAATATATAACATGCTTATGGTAAGTACTGTATTTTAGGGTTTGATCAATTGAACTTAACTGTAGGGGTCAAGAGGAAAGTCTTTGGGTTTAACTTCATTTTTGTTTTCTAGAAGGCAAATCCTCCACAGTCAAAGGTATCAAAGTCAGAGTCGCCCTCGAAGTCGAAGCTGTGGATGTTCGGGGAGTCGACAGCATGGTGCTCTCCCGCCCTCCCTAATCCCGAAAGCTCGCCAGTGGGATTGGAGTCCGCTGATCTGACGTTATGAGATGGAGTACACAAAGAGCCGAGGTAGCCCAGTGTGGAGGACGCGGCCGCCCCTCCCATCAGTAGACAGACCGCTCTCACCGCTCGCGCATCGCTGCTGTTTCCGTGCCGAAGGCAGTCAGGAGAACGTGGGGGTGGAGCCATAGGTCCACTCTGCGCTGCCCGTGGGGAGATGGTGCCTGTGGTGTCAAAACAGGAAGTTCACAAACAGGAAGCGTCCGACAGGCAGCACAATGACAACCACAGACAGGAAAGCCATTGCTGGGAAGTTACTTAGCCATGGTTACAGAAGGATGTGCACACAGACGGAAAGAACTCTGGGAGATCAAGAATCAGGAAGAATCACACTTTGATGGGGTTATAAAGCCTATTATTATCCATAGAGACGGACTACCTTTCCCCCTCCTGAAAGATTGGTAGTAGGAGATGTTGTCTTTCTCACTGAGAAAGACGGCTGGGGTTTCCGCTTCCCTGAACTGGGATGATACAGGGTCTCCATCCATGATGGAAGTGGTCAGGCTAGGCTGTCTTTTCCAGGATGGCCCATTGGAAGTGACACCCTAAATCAAATGACGGAGATGTATTGCCATCTGGTGGAGGACTGTTGAATTGGTGTGTCAGTCCCTAACGTCAACCTGTCCAACCTTGGCCAGTTACAAATGTCTTTTATAAACAGCTCACCTACTTTCTGCATATCTGTCAGATTACATAATTTATATAAAACTGTAACAACTTCCCTCCACAATAACAGGTATCAGACTAAGGATGCTGCTGCCCTGTTGTCTAATGCTCCGCTGAGTCTGTCTGAATCAGAGCATAAGTCTACATGGAAATGTCAGAGCATCATCTCCTGGTGTCTCCTGATGGTGAAGTGCGCCCCACGCTGGCCATCAGTATATTACAGCTCTGTGAAGGAATAATAGTCTACAGCTCACCTGTCTCACTTTTCTCAGCATATTCAGCCACTGGCTGCATAGAGGAATAAACAGAAGGTTAACAATTTTGGGGTCGGCTTGTGAAATTAAAACAGACGGGCTGCAGAGATGCAAATGGGAGAGTATATTTTTAAAAAGGCAGCCTAGAAGTGTACATGCTGCGCTCACATCGCCCCCTGGTGGATGTAAACGCTCACCTGCAGTCGTTGGCATTTTCTGCCAGCAGCAACAGGAATTTGTCTTGAGTGAAGATCAGCGCCAGGCAGCACTCCCGGCGGCCTCCCGGGGGGAGGCGGGGCAGGTCCAGGATCTCTCTGCCTTCGGCGATGAGCAGGCAGTCCTTCGACAGAGATACCACCTGGTCCGGAGGTGACTCTGCATCACGGCACACCAGCAGGTTTCCCTGGGCAGTCAGCACCAGGTATTTCTCCTTCCACTGCTTAAACATGAAGCCCCCTGGGGAAGCAGGAGGTAATCGATCGGAGACAGAGCTAGAGAGAACTGTCAGCGCCCGCCATGAAAGAGAAAACCATAAAGGACAAATTAAGTAGTCAGGGGTTCGTACTGGACATCCGGGTGAATTATTATACTTTCCAATGTAACGTTTACCTCACTCAACACAGAAGATGGGAAAAGGGTGGCATTTAGGCAGCACAAATTAAATTGCACCCATCGTTGTTTACTTTGAGAGATATGACTAGGATTTGAAAGGTCGCTCTGTCACACTAGAGTACATTCAAACATTCTTGTGATTATCAGAGATGATGCCAAGTAGACAGGTGGAGTCCTGTTGGCTCGGGTTCCTGACACCGCAGCTCCGCCTAACTGACTAACCAATGCACCCCGACAAGAGGAGAAAGAGCGATAAACGAGGAGGATAGGGTGATGGATGGAAGACTGTCCTACCGTACTTCCTGAGGAAGCCATAGTGTATGCCCTTGGGATTCATGGTACACAGGGGTCTTCCACTCGAGAAGCAGAAGGGACTGGCGTGATCCCACTGTGCCTCTGTCTGAGATACCGTCCACAAGGGTGGGAGATTAATCCCAGTTACGGGAGGACACAAGCGGCTGCGAAGCCACGTGACACCAGGCTCACGGATTCCACAGTAATAATCATGATGAAAAAAATCTGGATTATCTGGATTTTCCCCCCCATGCAGCCTCCTCCCCCATTCCACACACTAATACTGTCTGCAAGTTAACCTTCTCTCTGGCTGGAGGGTGCGTACAGTTCCTGTTCTGACAGCGCTTGTTGGAAAACGAGACAAAAGGGATAAATAGCATGGGCATATGTTTCCTTTTAGCTATTTGTATTAAGAAATCTATCCATCAAAAGGTATAACTGAAAGGTTCCAATCAAAACAAGCGCATCCTAATTAAGATGCCATAGCTTAGGTCGACCACACAGGGGCGACAGCTCCTTATTAGAAGACTTCACATTGAATATGCTTGTTTTTGTGCTTTGTTTCTCCTTCTCTCTCACTAAAGGTAAATCAGTTCCACTGGTCCGGCGAGACCAGTCAGTGAGTTACATTCCTTAAAACGCCGCCGTTGTGAACCTTAAACTCGCTTAGGATCCTCCCCTCAAATTTTCGCCCTCTTGGGGGCGGCAGTGTTCAGCTCCTTCCCACCTGTGTGAAAAAAAAACGATTTGGGTCAACAAGGTTTAGCATGTTACTGAAACAATATTCCAGCTAAGATTTAAAATTCTGATAAAGACTCCATGATTCCCTGATCCGTTGCCATCAGCAGCACACTACCCCTCTGTCTGTCTGTTACAAACTCGGGGGAAAAAATCCCCCCATCTTTTGTTGGGCAGCTCTTGATGACTGTGAGCCCCCTCCCCTGCTCGCCCTGTGTTTCAGTATGCCCATATCTGTGTGTGCTGCGTGAGGCCCATTTAACCAGCGCGTCTGAAAAGACGAGACATACAATGGGGTCTTTCTCAGTCTCACTCCATCTCTATTAAAGACCCTGGGAACTTACTCACTGTCCCTGCGCACATTTAAAGGGCCAGTGTAAACTCAACCCCAAAACAACACTATCTGTCCTGATTGCAGAGTAGAGAAGTAATTGAAAGTCAGCCACTGCAGAGATTAGTATGAACCCAGTGGCTTACAGTTTGCAAAAGTTCCGTGTGTATAAATATAAGTATGCGCAATAGACCCGAGAACCTCGGAAGCCCTTGTTCAAACACCCGGACTAACTCCGTCCGCATTACGTTTTCTCCGTCTTGTTTGAACTTGCAGAGTGGCTAGACCTCATCTTATTAAGCTCATGAAAGGGAAACCATCATTCCCCCAGGCAGAGAACATTTGAAAAAGAACATGTTAAAAGTATATCGCTCTAATCAGTGATTGTTTTCTTGGGGTTTATAATCGGTCATAGTCTGTTGTGTTACAGTACATGTATAACCAGAATGGATTTAAAATCAAATATTACCAAAACAGTTTCGTTGAGTACATTTCCTGAAAGTGTTGTGATCATTTGATTATTTATTTATACATCGTTTGCTGTCGATTTGTTGGAAATGCCGTGAATGAACTATTACCCTATATTACACTAGGTAGGCCTACTATATTATATTATAATAGTTCATAAATGTTTTCAGGAATAGTAAAAACAACTTGGAAAAAAAGACCCATAAACCGCACGAGCATTTATGTGTCTTTATTCTTCTGTGCAGATTCATTGTAAAATTCACTAATTCCGTCATGTAGGTTGCTGCGATCAAAAATGGTCGGTAAAAGGAGGATTCTAGTAATAAATGTTTAAAACATTCGACTATTTAACATTTATATTTAAAAAATGTGTAAGCCTATATCGATTCCTTAAGCCATTTAATTGCGGGAATAATCAAAATAAAAAAAAATGTATACACTTCAGCACCCCCACCCCCCCTGTGAGAAAAGCATTAAGAAAACACGGGGGTGGGGGCAAAACAGAGACTGGGAGGTGCACGGGAGGAGGGGGGAGAGAATGGAAGGAAGTTTGGAATTTGAGTCGTGTGGGGGGGAGAGGGGGGAAAAAGTTTGGAGGCAACAGTAGGAGATGTGAGAGGAAAGTTAGTCAAGGGAAAACAGTTCCATAAGAAAAAGGAGAGGACAGGAATACGGGACTGCAAAAACTACTGGAAGTTTTTCGGAGATAAAACAGATAAATAGCTGATCGGTGTTACGATTTTTTAAAAATCACTTTATTGAGTTATTGAGTTTCACTTCTTATCGTATGTTACCGTGCGATCTAAATAAGTTTTCTGCAATCGATACCTTTTCTGAAGACCAATTCCGACATTACTTGAATTTAACATGATGGACTACAAACTTCTGAACTTGGTATAAAGTGTTTCTTTTCTTTCTATTATATATATTATTATATACTGAGGGCGGAGAAATTAAAAAAAAAAAAAAAAACTGGTTTTGAAACTGGCTTCTAAGCCCAGACCTGTAAACAATTTATGAAATAATCGGAAGTGCGCCCGTGAAGTTAGTGAAGTTCGCCCTGGTCCTGGGGATGCGCTGATGCGGATCGCTGTGGGGACCGGCACAGACGAGGAGAAGGGCGCTGTACGCAAGCAACTTTACACTCGACCAAGGGCTCGGGAAGGCAACATGGGTCATATGAACGGTTCCTTGCTCCTGGTGGCGTTTCTTCTGATGTGTCCAGTCGCCGCGAATACCTTGCTTGGTAAGAAATCACTGTGTATTCTGTATTCACTTTACGAGTGCTTAAATCATTCATTAACATGATCTGAGTGCACTCACCTTTTAAGTCTACCATGGTTTTAGTACACCTGATTGTTCAGCATATTTTCCCGAACATGTCAATAATGACCTGGTACCGAGGTGCCCTGGTAAAATTGACAGTTCTCCGGTCTTTCCGCCCTGTTTTCATTTGTGGTGTTTACAGTGCCACCAGAATGTGTTGAAAGAAATCATGTACTATGTTTCGTCACCTATACCTGTTTGTCAGGCCATGCTTGATCGAAGCTGTTTTTTAAGTGAATGACATTTATAGTGAAATTTCTTTTGAAGACGTTTGCTCAGGGGAAAATCTGTATGTCACGTAATACCTAGGCAGGAAAAAAAATTTGCAAAATCGATGCAGAAGAAAGCATAATTTGTGCTTCATTGGGCAAATCTCGCCTGTGCCAAAACATTTGTTTTTGTGTGATGTCTGTCAGATGGTTCCTTTGCAGTACTCTACTTTCAACTTCAACTGTGGGCACCACTGGCATGCAGGCAAAGATAAATGGTTGGGGGTGGAGTTCATTAATAGCAATCAACACACGATAAATTAACCCTCAGGTAGAAGCTGCGAGGTTGACAGGGAAAACAGTTTTAACATTTGCATGTGAGACAGCAGGTGTTCGTTTGGAAAGAGCTGGCTGCAGACATCTGCCAGAATGTGTTGGCCATGCGCAAAGTAGTTTCTTCTGTCCTCAACTAATATGAAACCATTTGCTTCATATGGTCCAATTTGCTAAAAATCGGTCAGCTTTGGCGCTAGTGGGGTAGTGAACCCGGTAAATGTTATGCGTACAAGAGTTTGTGGGAGAGGGGGGTGAGGATCAGCCATAGCTGTCTACCTGTCATTGGTGCTTTAACAATTGAAGTGGAGAAAGGTTGCAACAGTAGGTCAAAGGAATGGTCCGAGGATGTTCCGGAATGCTCAGGCTTCTTAGGTTCTTGCTTTGTTTGGGAGATGTTGTGCAGCTTCTGCTACAGTTCACCTGACACTTGTACGTGGGCATTCATTGAACACTCAACATAGCTGCACTTATATCAAGTCGACTTAGTTAGAGTATGGAATAGAGTATGGAATAGTCATCCTGTTAAAAACCCTGGGTTCCTTTAAATCAGAGGTAGATAAGATTTTAACAACTCTGAGCTATTAGTTGAATTCTCCCCAAATTAGCTTGATGGGCCGAATCGCCTACTCCCGTTTGTAAATTTGTTATGTTCTTATGTTCTTAACGCCAAATGCAAGAGGGCAGCAGCATCAAGAAGAGCTGAGGGTGAAATGTTAGCGAGAAACCAGGGAAGCAGTTTAGGAGACAGGGTGGCTGATAGATGAACTAAGGTGTGTGGTGTCAGACTGCATCTGGCTACATTCTAGGAAACACCCTGCTGGTCTATAGCGAAATGTAACATCCAAGAAAGGATTTCAAAAGAAGATCCGCAAGGGTAGGGAGGGCCTCTCAGTATAAACAGATCCTTGGCAGCTTGAGATACTCTGTGTGAGTCTCACCATAATGCCTGTGCATGTTCTCCTGCTAACATTCCCTACCACATTTCATACTTTTTTTAGAAAAAAAATCCATGAATGGTCCCATTTTGCATTTTGAAGTAAGGCGAGCATCTTTCTCAGTGTGCGAATAGCTGGAATATTATGTGACTTACCAAATGGCAACGCCGGCATCCATAAATCCGCACTTTCGTCCGTCCGCTGCAGTAGGAGCCTCGGACACAATGTCAGCATGATATAAAGGATACGCCCCGTAGGGGTTCAGAGGGCAGAGGTCAGGGGTTAAAGGTTAAACTTTGAAAAAGACAAGCATTATAGGCTGACAAGCCTGAGAAGGCTTGACTTTTCATCATATGGCAGGAAGCCAAGGCGTGAGAAAGTATCCATACTATGTTCCGGCCTGAAAATACAGTCACATGCTCACATTCTGTGTGATGTTGAACACTCAGTAGCTTTTATCAGAGAGTGGAGTGGCATGCTGCGGTTAATGAACTGGGAGAGTGATCACTTTATCTGGGTAGAGCCTTGAATCCTCTCCACAGCGCTTGTGTTTTTTGGCCACAGATGAGAATATGTACATGGTAATATTTAAGACATCTGTGGATATGGGTGGGTGTCCTTGGACTGCTGTTGTACCTTCAAGAATGTCCTTAAACTGAACTGTCCCAACAAGATATTGTTCAGCTGACAGCTTATCTAGGGTTTACGGCTGGGAAGTAAAATGCTAAACGTTACTTGGATGTTTTATCAGCTCGCTGGCACATTCTTCAGATTTTTCTCCTTAAGTGAGCATGAGGGGGGATTTGAGGGGAAACAGGGACAGAGCAGAGCTCTGTGATCACTGATGGTTTGGTTGACGTACATTGAGATCAGCCGCACTCTCTGGCTCTGCTGGACAGCGGTCTGGCGTGACCGAACAGCAACATTCTTAACTGCAAGAAAAATAGTTAAGAAATAGTACTAAAAAGAATGGAGGTCAAAAGAACCTGAGATTTACCCATCATCAGGGGGTTTTCAGAAAAAATTCAAGACAGACAGGGTGAATATTTGACATAAATTCAAGATCAAATTTCCAAAAATCAAATTTCCATTAGGCTTCCTCATCATATGACAGTACTAGGAACCAAAACTCATGAAAACATCAGTTTTCATTTAATCCAATGAAGAACTTTCATTAAATTCGCCAAAACTCACACAGTCCACGGAAATGGTACCTACGAACTGGACAGAGTGAGTTTTGGATATTTTCACTTCAGCTGCAAATACATCTGAAACATTTGTACCTGATGGATAAACAATCATACCTGTATAAGACAATATTATTTTGCATGCTTAAAAGTCACAGCAGCTGTGCTTATTTTATGCTTGAATTTCAGGGGTTTTACAGGTGCAAGATATATGCCGCAATGGATGGAAGTACTCCCAAGGTTATGTGAATTGGTAGCTTTGTGCTTCAGTGCATGTATCTATCCACCTACCCAGTCATTGTGGGTAGAGGGTCGTGGGGCTGAGAGTCTATCCTAGCAGCACAGGACACAGTCCATGTTTGAGCTCTTTGACGTTCTGAGTAAGGTAGACATCAGACTCTGCCCTCTAGTGGTGACACTGTGTGAAGTTGAATCACCTGTGGTTCTCCGTTGGTTTTCAGGGCCATGGTTTGTCCAGGACCCCGCCAATGTGACGCTCGCCCTGGGCAAGGCGGTGCAACTGCAGTGCCGGCTGGAGATAGCGGGGGGTGACAGGGAGTTGCCGGACGTGGTGTGGCAGAAAGACGGTGTGACTTTGGACACCACCGACACGAACCAGGTGGAGATCCCCATCACCGAGGAGAAGTGGCAGATTATCAGCAAACTAAGGTGCCGAGACTATCCACCACGCTGGGTCTGTCCTCCTAGCCATAGGCCATGATTCACAAAGGTCTCTGTGTCGCCCTACAGCATCGAGAGCGCCCAAGTGCTGGACATGGGGGACTATCGCTGTGTGGTGACCACTGACGGACGGCAGGTCATTTCACAGCAGGGCCACATCCAGCTGGAAGGTGAAGCTGCTCCCGGTAGCCAGGGCAACCATTTTAGCTAGAGTGATGTCATAGCCATGCTTTCCTCCGTTTCCCATGACGACTGTGAGGTCCCTCCCACTCAGGCCTTCCTCACTTTTCCACGGAGCCCCAGGACATGACAGTGATGGCCAACGTCAGCTTCAGTCTGCACTGCGTGGCCCATGGGCCACCAGAACCAGTCCGGGTCATCTGGCTGCAGGACGGGGTGCCAGTAAATTCTCTGATGGACCCCATGTCCCTGTCGCCCTCGACGCTCACCCTAACAGGTGAGCCATCTCACCCCATCCACACGAAGCTGACCCACACCAATCAGGTGCAGGCTTGTGTGTCTGTAGCCAAGCCTTTAGTGCCCTTGTGAAGATCTTTAAATTACGGCAGTGCTAGATGCTGGTTGGTGCATTACCTTTTTGTTAGCAGCCGATTTTCACCTCGAAAGCAAGAAAGAAATTGTGAAGCTGGCAGGCCCCGTCCTCCTCTGCACGGCTGGTCTGCCCACCCCAGCCTTGGGGGAGACATCTGTGCAGGACGCCGACAGCCTGCTGACATCTGAATAGCTTCTCTCAAGAATCGCTGAGGGCTTGAGATCCAGCTGAGTCTCAATGTGGAGCAGACAGCCTGAATAACACACGAACCCCCCCCCCCCCCCGAGTGCGGCTTGCCTGGCACGGCGATGACAGAGGCCCGAATGTCTGCAGAGAAGCCGATCTGTGGTCTCAGCCCAAGAGCAGCTGCATGGACACACATGCCTCGGGGTCGCGGACCAGTCAGCTGCAAACTTTGTTTGTCTGCACGCCGACCGCGGTGACTCAGGACTTGACTCAGCAAAGGGGCAGGACCGCGGGCGGCCATGACCCCAGGTCTAACCCCCAGCCCCCAGGCCCCCCCAACTCAAAGCGTGACATGGGTGTTTATGCGGTCTGACACGCAGACCTCCTCGTGATGATGGTGCACGATGAATCACACACGTACATTCCTGTGCACTGCTGACAGCTCGTTAGAGTACTTAAACTTAATTACCCAAACAAACTGTATACACTTTTCCCAAAGCCAATTTCCACTCTGTCCGCTTTAAATATGATCAAATTTAATGCACCGAAATCAGCTTGAAATCCGCGGTGCTTTAACCTGTGTTTATTGACACTGGTGGCTTTCTGTGAGGAGAACATGCAGGCTGCTTGAGAGAGAATCCCAGCAAAGTGACGTGCCGGTCTGCGTGCTAGTCAATCACTTCTGTATCCCGGCCTTCTGAATATGCATGAATGTTTTTGTCCGAGAATTAGCAAGCAGGGTTAAAATTCACTGTGCACGTTGTGCTAATTTTCTGTTCCTGCCGCAAACACTTGCAGACACTTTACTTTGCCATCTGGATGCCATTAACAAGCTACCTGTCATTAAGGGGCTCTGGAACGTGCGGTGGCTGCGTGCCATCGCACGCTGCTGAGGTGCGGCCTGGAGCCTGTGACTTTCTGGCGCTGTGTCTGTACTGGGCCACGAGGTCTCCATTGCAATCCAGAGTTGGACCGGTTAAAATTTTACTGACTGTCCAGTTTGTCTCTGTCACTGCAGGACTCAACAAAACCAGCACATTTTCCTGTGAGGCTCATAACCACAAAGGGGTTGCCACCTCAGGTTCAGGCCTTGTGACAGGTAGGTATCTGGCACCAGGGGAGGGCAGCTGGTTACGAGCCATGGCTAGGGGAGGGAGGGACTGTGTTCTAACCCCCTTCTGTTCGTTCCTGTCCCCCAGTCATACCATCCCAGCCTCGGAAAGTGCACACCACTCAGGTCACGAACACCAGCCTACATGTGTCCTGGCAGCCTAGCTTTGGGGGGGTCCATCCCATCACAGAGTGCTCAGTCCAGGTAGGATGAGTCAGAAGTCAGAGTCAGAGGGGCTTATGTATGGAGAAGCATTGTACTCTACCGTCGTTCACAGTCACGGTTTTCTTAGAAAGTTTTTTTTTTTTACGCGAAGTACTCCCTCCTCAACCCTCCCCCTCTTTGGCCCCCCTCCCCAACGCGCCCTGCAGTGAAGGATCAGGTTTCGCTACGGGAGAGTGGACCTCTTGCTTTAACTCCTGCAGTGCCGTTATACACGTCCCCCCACCCACCACCCTGCTAGGGGAGAGATGGGCAGAGCCTACGCGCCCTCCATAAGAGGCCCCCTCAGCCCGCCCGCCCATGAACGTCTGGTTCTGATAAATCTGTCCACTCCAGCATTCCCACACCCCATGCTTTTTTCATCCCCGGCCCGGTAGGCGAGGGGGGGGGGGGGCTGATTCAGCGGCTCAAACAGCAGAAACGGGAAGAAATGTGAATCAGGGAGTCAGTTCTTTTGCCGGCACAGAAAGAGGCAACATGCGTTACCTTGTTTATAACAGATAAGTAAATAACAAAAGAAAAAAAGAGAGTTTCTATCTGATAACATGGGGGGGGTTCTTTGAGTTATGTCTGTGTAGAGTCGTGTTTACATGTCCCGTTCTCGAAACCCCCGACTTTTCTGAGTCATGTACTCTATGTTTGAGCACGAGAGCTCGACGACGGGGGTTTATGAGGGTGAGTGTCACCTGTGCCACTCCTACCAGCTCCTGCTCAGTCTCCCATGACAAGTTTCTCCTAGAAGTAGGATGACGATGGTCTTACTCTGTTCTGGAGGTCCTTTCTTGACATGTATACTCTTGGATATATGCCCTGTAAGAATTCAGATTAACTTCCTCATTGATGAAGAACACAGCATGGCTTAAAGGAACAGGATCAGGTTGAGATGTCATGGCCTTAAATACTCTTATGGCAGCCTGTGTCACTTTTAAATGGGTCAGTGACAGTTCATCTCTAAGTTATAGATGGTTTGATGAGATTTAAGACCATCACATGGAGATTGATGATAGTCCTGTGTTTCAGGTCGCGCCCTTTGACCCCAGCACACTGCCCAGCTTTACGGGCCACCAGCAGAATGTGAGTGCCATGCCCTCCAGTCACGTGATCTCGGACCTGGAGCCGCTGACAGCGTACAGAGTGCGGGTGGCTTGCCGCAGTAGTGAGGGGCAGTCTCCTTGGACAGACTGGGTCATGCTGAGCACCGCAGAAGGGGGTAGGTGGCAACCATCTTCAACCAGATTCAGTTCATCTGTCCCCTTGAATACGTTTACGGTTGTGGCAGGAATTGTGGGAATGAGGCTATTATGTTGGTGGGTTGACGTCCTGCTGAAACGTGGAATTTCTCCTCCACGCTTCTTCACACCGTCTTTGCTGAAAATGGGAGGGATGTCAGGAACGGGATTTTAAACATGTGGGAGAGGATCTGGAGGAATGGAAGAAGTGAGTAAGTGTTGAGAAGTGAGGACAGTGCCCTGGGGAAGGAGCCGGTGGCCATTCCATCAGCCGCACGGTATGTCTGGCCGAGCCGACTCCGTCTGTCAGCGTTTCCCACCACGGTTTGCCGAAAAGGAACTCGCTCACATGGAAACTACCTGCTCCTTCAGCTCAGCTTATCCAAAAACACATCAGCGTCATCCTGGACAGGGGGAGAGAGAGGCAGATGGAGCAGGGCCTGGATGGGTCGAGCCTTTTTAACCATTAGCTGCCCTTTGTGACAGCTTCAGTTGGCTCTCTGTCTAAGAGCTGATGTTCCAGCGGCTGGGCCGATGTGGTGGACAGGCTGTCTGGCCCCTACATGCAGACAGCAGGCAAGCCACCAAGGGGGGGGGGGGGGTGCAGGCGATGGCTGCTTTTCCTCCATCAGCCTGTTGGCGTGTTCATTCCTGCTCTGAAATACCCTCCTTACACCGTCAGCATCCAGGATTATGTCAATCCGTCCGTGCGAGAATCTGCTATGCATCTACAGGTAGAAAACAGACCCTGGGCTCTGTTTCACTCACACAGTGACCCGGTTTGGCCTCAACTTTTAAAATTCAAACCATGCTCATTCCTTCCAAATGCCCTCTCCCCAAGCATGGCCTACCTGCCGCTCTCGAACCCGATGAATGTGACACGCATACCGCAGCTATTCCTTTCGCTCCATCTTTCGCGCTTTAAGACTGTGGCCCCAGGTGGTCACTATTTTAAGCACAAAAAAAAAACATTTTAATGCCAAGTTCTCTAGAAAAAGATTCGGCACCAGCGAGACGGCCTACAAAAACAATCCCCTGCAATTCCCAGCCTGACCCTCTATTTGATCGTGAGTGAGAGAGAGAAAGAGAGAGAGGGGGAGAGGAGACCAGTCCTATTACAGAGCAACCAACAGAAAACTGTTTCCTGGAAAGATTCCAGCCCCGGTCCATTCGGAGTTCACAGGATTAATCAAATTGTGTCTAGCTGCCCCAATTGCTCACCTGTACTGTTCACTGTGGCTCCAGGCTGACCCTGGGTAACTAAGCCAAAATCAAGGAGGACAGAGCCAAACAATGTGTTTCCTATGAACAGCAGGTGGCGTAGTGGTTAGGTACCCATGAGGTTCAGTTCTCAGAGTGACTGTTCTGTCTTTGCTCCCATCCCCCGGAATGCTCACGCTCTTCCTCCCCCGCCTATCCTCGTTCTTCCCAGTTTGTTTGTTCCCCTTACCTTGTAATTCTCCCTAATTCCTCCCCCCCCCCAAGCATTGCTGATCCATATTTCGGTCTCTACTGGTTGGTTTGGTGCCTTTGTTCTGGTTGCTTTGGTGTCTTTGTTTGGTGCCTGTGTTTTGGGGGAGGCGGTGTTAGGTAGAGGGACGGGTTCATGCTACTTGCTGCCGCCTGAGGGCCGGCGCACATATGGAAGCGATCAGCGCTTGTCGGCACGGCAACACCGTCAAACTCCCCCCCATCACTGAGGCAGATGAGGCCGTCCTACAGGCCGCGTCTGGCTGTTAGCCATCTGCTCTGGACAGTCCTCGTTAGTTTGTGCCTCGAGTCCTTTGCATCCTTCAGAAAACAAACCAGTACCCAGAGTGCCATGCTGCTCTGACACTCTGTTCGGGCCCTAATCCCTATACACAGCTGCCTTCCAGTTTAACCTCCCTTAAGCTGTTTTGCTAAAAGTGGAATTCTGCCGATCCCCATGTCCACGCCGTGACCCAGATGTCACTCAGCTCTCTGAGGCGCGATCGTCTGTATCAGAGCGCTGGCTTTTATCTGTGTTCCGAGCCGTAAAAGAAGATGGGCGTCACAGATTGCCGGATGGCCTCTGCGGCGGGCGGTACTCCGAGGTAACCCGACTCTCACTGATCCCTGACAGTGCCAGACTCTGCCCCGGAGAACGTAACCGCCATACTGAATGGCACTGATGTGGTGGTGAGCTGGGCGAAGCCAACGGGCAAGCTGAACGGACGCCTATTGGGATACCAGCTGGAGTACAGGACCCCGGAGACAAACCAGGTATGGCGCCCACGGCGTGTGACACGCCCCCGCCAAGCCTTTTGCCTCCTGCTGGATGTCTTGCATCATAATGGTGCTGGAACAGTACATGTTATTCTGAAGTACATCAATGCAGGCTGGCGTCTTTGTGTCCCAGATCGTCCTGGATGTGGGGCTGTACCATGAGCTGCCCATCAACCTGTCATCCCCCCTGTCCAACGTGTCATTCCGGGTGTGTGCCTACACGGCGGCTGGCCCGGGCCCCTGGAGCGACCTGCGCACGCTCACCCTCACACAGCCAGGTATGCGAGGGAGGGGAACGGGGGGGCGGGGCTCACAGGACAGCAGGCCGCCTGGGGAAAGACTTAATGCACAAGATATCAATCTAGAAGCGCCAAAATGAAAACATTCTCTATCTCTCCCACAGCGATGGGCGAGTCCAGAGGTGAGTGGATTTAATTTTTTGCATTAACGCACATTAAAGAGCATAAACGTGAGGGTGAGGATTTGTCACATGGGAACGCACACATATACAGATGCGCGTAGATGTACGATAATCAGCCAAGGGATCTCACGCTGTGAGTGTCTGTATGGATCTGTATGGGTGTCTCAATAGACTAAACAAGAAGCTAAGGAGGGGCCAGGAAAGGGGGGGGGGACTCTGCAGGGCTGGGTGGGACGGCTTGTTAATATTCATGAGAAAGAGCTATCATTGGATTCAGGCTGGTTCAATCAAGTAGCGAACATGGCATGACAAACACAAAGTGCTCAAAAGTCCCCTGACATGAAAAGTTTACCCACAGGAAGCACACTTTAAATATATCGACAACAGAAGAGGGAATTGCTAACATCTTACAGATGAAACTCAGAAGTCATTGTCTGAGCACCAAAGTGTTCTGTCACTATTTACCAAGGTCAAGCTGCTGGCTAGCAGAGACCGTAATAACTTAAATGTAAAACCTGAATATTAATGCATCAAGTCCAATGGAAAGGTCCTGCTCTTGTACCTTTAAACAGGGGTGCCGTAAAGATGGGGATAAGTCCAAAGATTAGGAACATAATTAGATTGGACTGGGTTAAAAACCGAACACCATATCCTTTTACGGGCCCAGATTCTCCAGCGGTGCCCCTGTCTTTAAGAAGGACTTTGGAATTGCTCTAATAATAACAATATTAAGCTGAAAAAATGCCAGTTGTTTTGCATCAGTTAAGAAAATGTGTCTGGCGTTTGTAAAAGACCTTTATGTGACTAACAGCTCTGGGGACCTGAAAGAGTAGCCCAGCGCTGACCTCGCAGTGGAGCTGCGTCTATTCACTTCCTCCACCCCGTCCTTTCAGGCCTTTCCTCATCATCAACCCCCTCCTGGCAGTGGTGGTACGTCGTCATGGCGATTGGCATCACCGTAACGCTGGCAGTGCTAGCGGCGGTCTACGTGACTAGACTGCGGCGGAAGGAGACGCGATTCGGGTATGGGCGAGCCTCGTCTCCCGCTTATGCTGACTTTGTGCATAAGGGAGTAAGGATGAAAGGAGCCTTCCTGGGATAACGGTGCGGATTACACACATGGGAAGGGGCGGAGTCAATGCAGCAATTGCCCCGCGTCCCTTGATTACCACATCAAACATGCCATCTGTATGACTTCAAGCATTCAGACCAATGTTGGGACTGTTATAAAATCAGTGTGTGTGTGCGTGTGTGTGCAGGTGAGGAATATCTGTTTTTTCCCTTATTGGGACCAGAAAACTCAATTTAATAAAAAAATAAATAAAAAATGCGACTGCAATGAAAAAACTAAAAATGCAGAGACTCTTGTATTCTGCTTGATCACTTATGGTTATGGTAAAGGCTGGGTAGGGGTTAAGATTGTCATAGTTAGCATTACAATTTTTCCCATAGAAATTAATGAGGTGTGTGTGTGTGTGTGTGTGTGTGTGTGCCACAGGGAGGCGTTCGAGCCCATGATGGAGCGAGGACAGCTGGTGGTGCGCTATCAGGCCCGTCGAACTTACAGCCGCAGGAGTAATGAAGCCACTCGTGAGTCCTCTGATCGCCTGCCCTGACACACGTCAGTCCTGTCTGACGGAGAGAGTGACTTTCTGTTTCTGTAATTAAATCCAATTACTGTAATTAAATGGATACCCAATTTAACCGAATGAGCGGTTTATGGACGACGTGCTGAAGTTCTAGTGAAGTCAGAGAGGGCATCGCCTGAAGGATACAGACGGCACATTGTCAGACTTGGTGTCCACACCTCGTCGACACACCCATGTTTTCCCATGGTGCCTTGTGAGTCACCAGAGTGCGGCCCACAGCCTGGCGTGTGTGGATGCAGCCCAGCACAGACCAAACTGATTAGCTGCTGTTGGTAGACTCTGCTTCCTGCCGTTTCTGATTTATGGGCTAGTTAACTTTAGACTTTGTTGGCTATTCCTGCATTCATATTGATTCAGTCAAGGACGGGTCTTTTGACACAGTAAGCTCCACCCTGCCCCCTCAAATACCCCTCACCAGACAAATAACTCAGGTTTGTGGGTTGTTACATTTACAGACAGAGTTATTGTTTTTTGTCCTTGACCAAGCCACGTTTGGAAAACATCTGGGATTGACCTTGTAATCTGGGCCAGTCATGGGCGGTTGGGAATTCCCTGGCTTTTTCCCAGTGAAACGAGCACCTGCGGTCATGTGGATGCACGTAGCCAGAAGTGGACGGTCGGGAAGCTGAGACCTGCTTCAAAATAAGTGCAGTGGCCTGTGTGTGACTGCGAATGAGCTCCGATCCTCAGTGGTTGGGAAGTTGAGCTGTGCTGCTCTGAGTGAGATGTGGGCGAAGCAAGGAAGGTGGTGAGACAGTTGGCACAATGTTGGCCTTCGCTCTTGTTTTTCTTTCTGCGGCAGGCCTTTTGCATGAGATCAGTGGGACCATGCTCATTTGATCTAATCGAGGTGTAGAAAAAACAGCACATGATCCAAATGAATCCATTCCAGAGTTATGTTGTGTCATGGGATCTGGGAGCTGATATGATACTGGAATTCCCATCCCATTACTTGTGCTGGGGCTGCGTGGGCTGGGGACGTGCCAGACAACCTGTTTTTCTCACACAGGAGTTAATTAACTATGCTGATTTTAGGGTTTGAGTCATACTTACACTAAAGGTGTAACATCATCTTCCCCAGATCTGTGTTCTTGGGTTGGGAGATTGCTGTGCAGATAATTTTCAGAGCCAATAGGAGGTACACTGTCGGGTGTGTTCAATGAGGCACTGTATTTGTAGAGATGCTGTTATTTGTCTGTCTGCATGTGCCTTGTGAATGGAGCTGGTACCTGTCCGTCACGCAGCCGCCCGCCTTCGACCATCTTTGCAGTTTGTTGATTGGTGACCGGTGACTCTGCCCACACCCACAGTGAACCGCCTTGGCATCAGTGACGAACTGAAGCAGAAACTGCAGGATGTGATGGTGGACAGGCACAAGCTCACCTTGGGCAAGACCCTAGGCGAGGGTAAGGTTTGCGGGGGGGAGGGAGAATACAACTCCCACCCCCTGGCTTATATAAGGGCACAGTAGGGGCATGGATGACCTGGCAGATTCAGTGGACTCAGACTTTTTGGGGAGCCCTTGAATATATAAGATTATATGGAAAATTGGAGGGGCCAAGTTAAATTTTTCTCAGGAGACCCAGAATTACAAGCTACGCCCCTGATCCCACGTGACTGCATGTGACTCCTGGTTTGTCACCTTCCACAGGAGAGTTTGGGTCTGTAATGGAGGGCCTGCTTACTCAGGAGGAGTCTGTGCTCCGGGTGGCCGTGAAGACCATGAAGAGTGAGTGCCTGACCACCGGGAGAGATGGAAACCAGTCCCTCGCTCACAGCTTCACCCTCACGCCTTTCACTCCATCTCTTGTTCTCAGTTGCCATCTGCACCCGTACTGAGATGGAGGACTTCCTCCGAGAGGCCGCCTGCATGAAGGAGTTTGACCACCCCAACATCATGAGGCTCTTGGGTGAGAATGATACTTTGACGATCCAGAGGAACCAATGTTCTGGGTGTCGAATCTGGATCCCCCTGGATCATCAGGACCTCAGCAAATCTCATGATGCCCCTCTTCCTGCGTAGGTGTGTGTCTGCAGACGGTGGAGGGTGAAGGTTACCCATCTCCAGTGGTCATCCTGCCCTACATGAAACACGGAGATCTCCACAGCTACCTTCTCTACTCCCGGCTAGGGGACTGCCCTGTGGTCAGTGTCCCACCTCTAGTTTGTACAAAGAGTGACTGCCAGTGTGCTACAAAGAATCCTGCCCACCTGCACCACAGTTGCAGAAACAAAGTGTCACGATACGTCACATGCCGTGAAGTTCATGCTACATTTCGTACGTTGACAAGTGATATGTGGTAAATTGAGTTTTTGTGACTGCATTCCTCAAGACAATAGGATTATGTTTTCCGGCTCAGCCAGATAACTCAGACAAGCATTAGTCACAGCCTTCCAATTTCGTATCTGTTGACTTACTTCTCGCCCTTCCAGTTTCTTCCATCTCAGATGCTGGTGAAGTTCATGACCGACATCGCGCGGGGAATGGAGTATCTAAGCAGACGAAACTTCATCCACCGCGATCTGGCAGCCAGGAACTGCATGTGAGCCCCAATTCCTGCCCTGACGCCTGGGTCTCCTTCCCGTTCAGCCCATTCCCATGAAGTTATAGCAATTCCAGCAGCTTCCGGCACTTTCTGGATGCGGTGCTGAGTTTATGTAGCGCAAACAGGAACCCACTCTCTGATTGTATTAGACTTCATCTTTGGATGAATGTAACTAAGGAGAGATGGGAGGGAGGAGGATAGCAGCAGAGGACAACGCTCTTCCTCGTAACTTATTTGCCGTCCGTGTGACACCAGCCCTTCTCTCTCCCTCTCTCAGGCTCAACGAGAACATGACGGTGTGCGTGGCCGACTTCGGCCTGTCAAAGAAGATATACAACGGAGACTATTACAGACAAGGCCGCATCTCCAAGATGCCTGTGAAGTGGATCGCCATCGAGAGCCTGGCCGACCGAGTGTATACCACCAAAAGTGACGTGGTAAGCCAGCCGGGAATCTCAGGGCTGCGGCAAGGGAGGAAGAAATCAGGATATGAGGCAGACCAAGACACCGCCCATGGAATGAGAACGAAACTTAGGGCGTGTGCGCCTGTGTGTGCGAGGCAGATCCGTGTCTCACTCCTACTGAATTCTTCTCCCCATCAGTGGTCATTTGGAGTGACTATGTGGGAGATCGCCACCAGGGGGCAGACACCCTACCCTGGCGTGGAGAACAGCGAGATTTATGACTACCTAAGACAGGGAAACCGCCTGAAACAGCCCCCAGACTGCCTGGATGGCATGTGAGTACAGCAGCTGCTGCTTCTCCACTCAGCACTGAAAATGATCCGTATTCTTTGATAAATGCTTCCATTAGTGACTTTATGCTTGAAGCCAGAGGAAGGATCAGGACGAGTCAGACGTAAATGAGGCTTATAGGAAACTAACAAAGACAGAAGAGGACATGCCATTTGGCAGAACATGCAGCAGAGGCGGGTGGGGTCCGCAGAGCCCCTCTTAGTAGTGGTTACTCTACACAAGGAAATGCTGGGTCTGGCTGACTCCCTGCATGATGTAATGTTGCCTGTAATGACTCATCGGCAGTGACACGCTCGTCCTTCTCTCACTCTCTCTCTCACTCTCTCTCTCTCTCTCTCTCTGTCCTTCAGCTATGCCCTCATGTTCTCCTGCTGGCTCCTGAGCCCCAAGGAACGGCCCGGGTTTGAATTCCTGCGCTGCGAGCTGGAGAAGACCCTGGAGGAGCTCCCAGACCTGCAGGACCCAGACGAGATCCTCTATGTGAACATGGAGGAGGCTGCGTGCGAGCTGGGCGCGGTGGGTGGGAGGGACCCCCCCCCGGTCACCCTGCCGGTCTTCACTAAGGCCTCAGACCCCCCTATGGCTGCTTCTGAGCTGCAGCAGCCTGGTCGTTACGTCCTCTGCCCCCAGCTTGAAACGCAGCGCTTCTTGTCAGACTCTGTAGAGAACCTAAGCCTGTCCACCTCTTCCTCCGCACCAGCTCTGCTCCTGCCACCCGCGGTGCCCCGTGTGCCTACGCCCACAGCGGAGGAGCTTGGGGAATGTGACAGGGCAAGCAGAAAAGTCCCCTGGCAGTGAGACACCCTCCCAAACCCGTGGCCAGAAAGACTCAATGGACACATACAGCTACACACTGCCGTAGAGGACAGAGTACTAATTAGTATCAGTCTGCACTACGATAACATCAACTCCCTTCGCTTTGCATATCATCAAGCGAAGAGAGTGTATATAACTGCAGAAATAACTGAATGCTACCATCAAACACTTGAATCGGGACTGATTTCTATCGCCAGCAAGAGAATTGAAGGTTAACAACCACAACCAGCCAATCCACCTAACTGGTGTGGTCAGTGGCCTCCTACCTTCAGAGAGGCTGCTTTGACCCCAGCCCCCAGGTCTGCATGCTCCTTCCGCTGCTGGCTAGAGCACTTTGGATCCTCTGGCACCTCAAACCAGCTCTTTTTTGGCCCTAAGGAGAAATGAGAGCAGAAATGAACATTCACAGCACATTAATGTATTGAAACCTGTCAGAGTCAAATTATACCATGATAGGGCAGTGGAACTCGGAGGTTAATCTCCACAAGTCCTCCTCTGGTGATCTAACTCTGTGTCATGGGAAAGACAATGGCCCTAGACTGCAGGAGCACACTTTACCACAAGGGGGCGCACTGAACCTCCTCTAGGACTGGCATTACCGCAAATGCAGACCCAACACTGAAGTGGCAAGTGCTCATGTCTGGGCTGTTTAAAGTCCAATTTAGTGACTCAAGCACAGTTGTTAATGATTTTTGTTTTCAAACATATTGCACTAATATTACTACATGTTGTTCACATAATCATATTGTATGTGTACCTCACCATGCTTTTGTTAATGTTACATTCATCCTCGTGTGAACTTGCCTGAGAGTCAAAGTTACCATCATAATGAAACAAAGCACCAAACTATGGGTCACTCATCAGAATTGGTATAAGTGATTTGCAGATTGGCCCCCGTGTTATGCTCATGGATCACCCTGTGCTGTAATCTCATACGTTTTCCATCATGATCATTGAATTTTGTGGAGCAATGTTGCCCCCCGAAGGGCAAAGTGAAAATGACGCTCTTCTCTTTACCACGGGGTGAGGTTACGCTCAACAGTGCAATCCAGGACCTGTCAGCAGCATGAGGATCAGCAGGGGTTCCTCCCCCTGAAGACCATAAGGCCCCATTCTGCATGCTAATGTGATGACCTTCATCCTATGTGTGAACATCCCTTGACCCCTAATTCCAGATTAGTAACCACCCTTAGTCAAAGCTTGATTTCAACACTTGCTGAGCAGTTTTTAAAGGATTTTGTGTTTGACTGACAGTCCAAAAACAACACCTCTTTCCAAGTGAGAAAAAGCTGATGCCAGAGAACAGAATGACATGGGAACCGTGTTATCTGCAGGTACACCAAGCTGCAAGATTCCTTTTTATCATCGAGCGCGAGTGAATCATAGACTAAGATTATGTAGTATTTGTATCTTTTCCATGACTGGTACCAGGTTCATTATTTAATATTTTTGTACAATTTGGATATACACACGACAATGCATCATCCTCAAGTAGGTGTTGGAAAAATGACTGTGGTTGGCACGCAGATCTTCACCTATAATGGTGGATTTTCTTCTTTTTAAATGGACTTTAACATTTTCAAAGAGTGCCTTCTGAGAGCCAGGACTTGGCTTTGATATACCAACTTAATGTCCATATTCAGTGTTAATTCTTCCATCGGACTGGGACAGAGGAGAATTCAGCTGTTACGTTTTTGTTACATTTGAAGCATCGGTTTTTGTATGAAATAAAACACTTAAGAGTGACAAACTCTGTGTGTGGGATAAGCCGCAGTGCGTTCTTAAGGAGCTCCATGTGTACACAGTAAGAAAACCAGACATGTTATTCAAGGTTTATTCAGGTTGTATAATTAGTATAACCTATACTTTTGTAGATCACAGACAGAAGCATCACTCGAGGCTTTGACAGGAGCCTCAGGCACATGAGAAGGGATCTCCGACCAGCAGGGGGCAGTGTTTCAATCTCAGAAGTGAATATACGAGAGCTGCACGTCCCCAATGATCTCTAGCCGGTCAACCTTTCCAAATGGATGGATGCGGTGCCTGAAATTGCACATGTGCTGTCCGTTCACATAGACCTTGTAGCGCCGATTCCCACATCGTATGGAGATCTGAGACAGACAGGGTACCGAGCAGGGACAAAGAGAAACAGATGGGGAACTCAGTAAGACTCACTGCTGGGGTTGGTCTGAGAACTGTGCAGTTTTGTTTGATAGTTCAGTATATTCCATGCCCCCCTGTCAACAGTGTGTGTGATTAAACCTCAGCATAGGATGATGAGACAGTTGTCAGGGATGTCAAACATGAGCATGGAATCAAGAGGTGGAAGGGGGGCGGCAGGTCAGGCTTACTTCAAAGTACTGTCCCTCCTGGAAGGGGCAGAAATTGATATCATTCTCCTCCTCCCCCCAATAGCCCTCCAGGTAGCTGTTTCGCACCACCACTCCCTCCATCACTCGGGGGGTCAGGTGGAAGGCGATGTCATCACACCCAGCCACCTTGAAGTTAATAGTGAACCTGCACCGCACACACAAATTAGATATCTATATCTTTGTTGGGACCTCCATTAATTTCTTTGGGAAAATGGGAAAAAGCCTAATCTCAATCAGGATAACCTTAATCTAACAAAATACAAAGACTTATGGCATTTATAGTGATTTGATTGCAGTCATACATCTTTATAAAATTAATTTTCCCCTTGCGGGCATTGAAACAAATGGTCCCCACAATGTAATATATATATAACCCACACTCATACACACACACACACACATAAGGCTAGATAAGCAGGAGAGTAGTTTAGACTGTATAACAGATTTGTGCAAGTGCCAATAAAGTTGCTTTTACCTATTGGCTCCATAGGGCACCATGCCTCTAATGATGATGGTCCGTTTGGGGGTCATTCCGGCTGGAATGAAGTCTAAGTAGGGGACAGACTGAACACAGAACACACAAGGCCTCAGCCTGCAGCCTCCAGCAGGAAAATGGGTCCTGTCAGGTTCACACGCTGCCACAGTGGGACCCTGACTAAAGGGACTCCGCGCTGGCCAACATCCACACCAGTGTCACTTAGCGTCACTTACCGGGTTATAGACTGGCATATCCCCCATCATCTGAAATAGACCAAGGTAAATGTTATTAAATAAAAGTCCTGGAAAATTAGACCGCATTCCCACCATCTGGAAAAGGTTATGAAATTTCATCCTGCTTATGAAAATCTCCTGGCCAAGTCAACAGTACACACAAACAATGGATTTTTATAGTCTGATATTTATGATCTGTTTTATCTGTAACAATATTTTACCAGATCAAACACTATGGGATGTACATATTTATGGTCTGTTTTTACAACCCTGTTTCCAAAATAGTCTTTCACAGTAGTGCTGGGCATTATGACCTCAAATCAATAACACGATTAACTAAACATTTTACATCGATTATGACTAATAAATGATTATTTTGGGGGTGTCACGCCCAGTTCCGTACCATCCTCCCGTGTGCCACGCCCACCTCGTTACCTCGTGCTCCTGCCCCAATTGTGATCACCTGCATCCTGTTAATCCCTGTCTAGCCTGTGTATTTAGTCCGCGTCTTTCCCCAGTATGTCAGATCTGTCACTGATGTTGTTCCGTGCCGTGCCTGACCCTGCCCTGTTTGCCCACCTGTGCTCATTAAAACCTCGATGTTTGGGACTCCTTGGCTTCGCTCGCCTGTTTACCGCTCACCTGCTACAGGCACCGCGACAAAATGACAGATCTCTCCGAAAGCACAGTGCAGCAGACTGAGCTCCAGAGGCTCGGTCTGCTGCAAGAAGCCGTGTACTGGCGCTCCCAGCCCGAGGTGCTGGAGGACCCCCTCGTTCTGGAACTGGCCACCCGGGGCGCAGACCTCCTAGAAAAGGAGCGCCCACCCGGACAGCAGTACCCGCTCAAACGGGTGCGCAAATGCCTTCGCCGCCTGTGTGAGCGTCTCACCCACCTGAGAGAGGAACGCGTCGCCCAGAGCCTGGGAGACGTGTTCGCGGCGGCTCCGCCTTCTGCCGCCGGCAGCAAAGCAAAGCACGGGCGAATGGAAGAGGAAACCGCCCCGACGCTTTTCGTGGGAACCGGCTCCCTAAGTCCCGCCTGGGAAGACGCCACAGCTGTCTGCCCGATCAGCCCCGCCGATGAGAAGCCGCCTCCACTGGAGGCCTATAACTATCGGCCGGCGCGCCTGGGCCAAGGGGGAATACGCGCTGTGCGGGACGCGAGTCCCCGAATCCCTGTGGCTCTTAAAGGGGCAACGCCCGCTTGGAAGAAGCGGGCTCAGGCAGCGCAGCTGGGCGATCCGGATCTGCCCGTGGCCACTGCTCTGTCCGCAGCCCTGCCTGCAGCGAAGGAAGCCATGCCTGCGGCGCCCCCTGCTGGCCTGAAGCCCAAGGACTCCGCTCTGCCCATGACGCAGACTGCTGCTGTTGCTGCAGCAGAGGGTAAGCCTCACGTGAAGGAGAAGCCACCTCCAATAGAGGCTTACTTTTATCATTGCTTGCCTGGAAAGGGGATCAGCGCGGTGAGGGACGCAATCCCGCGGGTCCCAAAAGCCCTTAAAGGGGCAGTGCCTGACCTGCCCTGTGTTCCGGACCCGCTTGTCCCGAAGCTGCCTGCCGCAGCCATCATCGGCGTAACCGCAGCCCCGCCTGCCGCGGATGTTGCCGCCGCTAAGCCCGCGCCCGCTGAGGCGCCCCCTGCTGGCTGCACGCCCAAGTCTATACTGCCCTGCTCTACCGGGCCAGCCCGTCCTGCCCTGCTCTACCGGACCAGCCCGTCCTGCCCTGCTCTCCGGACCAGCCCGTTGAGCCCGCGCCGCCTGACAAGCTCGCAGCTCCGCCTGCTCCTGCGGCTGCACCCATGTCCCTGACTCGAGTCCCTGAGGAGGTCCCGGACTATGGGACTACAGCTCCTTCCTCCGGAGAGGAGGAGGAGCTTGCGTGGGACCCCTCGGGGACCTCTCTACTGACTCCCGCTCTCTCACCCCAACACAGGCAACCCTGGCAAAAACCCCGCCTGGCAGTGTCCTGTAAGGGCAGGGGACATCTGCGCAGGGGTTGGGTCCCGCCCGCCCTGCCCCCTGGGTCGCCTGTTCATCCCCTGGCCGTGGCTTGGTGGCTGCCTGCAGGTCCGGCGGCGCCTGCTCGGCTTTCGCCTCCGGGTCCCCCTCTGAGGCCGCGTCCCCCTCCGGCTGGCCCTCCCTCGGTGCCTCATCGGCCGCCTCTGGGTCCCCCTGCTTCGGCTGAGCGTCGGACAGCGCCTTCCCGGGCTCCGGCTGCACCGTCACCGGCTGCGGCTTCCCCCTCCTGCCCGCCTCCGCCAGTGTTCCCTCCTCGTTCCCTCTGTCTGTCCCTCCGTCAGTCTCCTTGCCCCTTTCGTGGTCCCCTCCTGCTCCTGCCTCCCTGTCTCCTGCGGCCCCTCTAGCTGTCTTCCCTCGCCCGCCTGGGTATTCTCAGGCTCCCCTGTGCCCTCTGTCCCTGCCTGTCTGGTCTCCCCTGTCTGCTCCTCGTCCCTTTCATTCCTCCTGTTTCTGCCCCTCGTCGCTCCGTTCCTCCTGTTCCTCCTCTGTTCACTCCTCGCCCTGTTGTTTCTCCGTTCTCTGTTCCCCCGGTGTCTCCCTTCCTGGTTTGTCTCTCTGCCTTCCCCGTGTTGTGTCAGGTCCTGTCCTGGCTTTTGCCATTGTCCCTGTTTTGC
>JAODKE010000038.1:5070923-5122468 GCA_026779605.1 Mormyrus hasselquistii
TTGTCCCTGTTTTGCGTTTCCGTCCTGTTCCCCGTGCCGCGTTGATGGTCTTGTTTTGTTTTCCAGGTCCTGTTCTCTCCTGTTCTTGTCCGTCGCCTCCCCTCGGGCGCGCCCGGTGTGCGCACCTTTTGGGGGGGGGTTCTGTCACGCCCAGCTCCGTACCATCCTCCCGTGTGCCATGCCCACCTCGTTACCTCGTATTCCTGCCCCGATTGTGATCACCTGCGTCCTGTTAATCCCTGTCTAGCCTGTGTATTTAGTCTGCGTCTTTCCCCAGTATGTCAGATCTGTCATTGATGTTGTTCCGTGCCATGCCTGATCCTGGGGGTTTTTTTGTTTGCTTGTTTTTGCCTTTATATTTCATTGACAAGGTTTGTATTGTAAACATGCTCAAATATTAAAGCTGGGATATTTTTTAATGAAAGACTGTATATCTTTATGATTTTAAAATAATTGAAGGAAAAACACGTAGATTAACCATTTATGGTTATTCATTGAATATTTCAAAAATAATTAAATGAAATGAAAATGAAATGAAAGTGTCATGTGGAAAAGTTAATTTTAGTTTTAATGTAAAAAAAAAAAAAAACAAGTTCCCTAAAAAAGTAGAAAATAATTAGTTTGCATTTCTTGCAAACATAATAAACCATTTATAGTGATCATGTTCGTCTGGGTGAATTTGATCACTAAAAGCAGATGGTCTTATAATCGATTTTTTTCCTTTGTCTTTTTGTCTCAGGCAGATTACCATCTAATTGACATGTGAATATTTATTACATGAATATAAGATAATTGAATGGACTATTCACAAAATTTTCCTTCTTGCAAAATGGAAGGTTTAAGGTGTTTCAGACGCCTTTCAAATTACAGTACTGAACTATATACTACCAATACGCCATAATACTCTAGCGCCGGCGGTATCTGCATATGCCGGCATGCCTTGCAAGAGCTTGTATATCCCATTTGTATTTTGCGCAGGTATTTGTTGTGCTGTAAATCGCGTTGTCGCATGTCCCTTTAACTGTGGTTCTGGCCTGATCCTCGCGTGTCTGAGCCATCATGCTACCCGCGGTGTGTGCCTTAGCACCCTTACTGTAACTTCCCCGTGTTTCCCCGTCATTTATGTTTTTGTGTTATTGGAACAAGTTCCCTTTAAGGAGTAACATGAAAAGCAACGTCTGCCTTGTCCACACGTACACGGGTATTTTTTAAAACCGTGTTTTTCCTCCCCCATTTAAAAAAAGTCCCCGTCCACACGAACATTGTCTTCTAAAATATCTCCATCCACATGAAACCGCTAAAATGCGCTGTCAAGAGCATGCCAAACCAAGAGGCAGCATTATAACGCTAACCGTACTGCCATGTTAGCCAATCAGAAGCCTAATTGCCAGTCCTGCTAAGTTGATAACCATGGCGCACATTCCAACGCCTGTGTTGATCAATATAATGCGAGAGTGACTCAACATTTATCTGTACACATGTAAGAAGTCCTGTCAGCAAGTTTAGGGCAAGCACTATTTTGGCTAAGTCCAACATGGCTCAAACTCGCCTAATGTATACAGCAAGCAGCACACGCTCTGACGTTAAACAAAGTGGACAACGGCGCACAATGTGACGTTTCGAGCCAAAAACTCTGTTTTCCAGGTCTACATGTCGACGCTGAAAACGGAGTTTCTTAAAATCTTCATCCTGGATGGAGTTTTGCAAAAGCTCCGTTTTCAGTGACCTAAGACGCCATTTACGTGTGGACAAAAGCTCAAGACGTATAGAAAAAGGTACGTTTTAAAAAATACACGTGTACGTGTAAACAAGGCATTCGTGTCATTTACATTTACATTCACATTTAGAGCATTTGGCAGACGCCCTTAGCCAGAGCGACTTACACATCATGTCATTCCTCCGCTCGTCGTTTTCATTCGCCGCGCTGCTATACCTCGGTTTGCTCGCCGTTTCAATATAGTGAAATATTGTACATAAAATAACTGGTAGAAATTGATTTGAAGAATCTCTTATCTATTTTTGCATTAAAGCATTTAAGAGTGACAAACTCAGGAGCGTGTGGGATAAGCTTTTTGATCCATATAATCACTATACACGGGTTCCACTGTATTAACAGATTTTTTTGAGTATTGACAGACTTTTAATAAACCGAAGTAAGCGACATGGGCAAGATTACATGTTCTGAATGTGGATTTCGATTAATTTCCCAGTCCTATTTGACAGTATAGTGAACCCAACTTCAATGCACTTTTCCTTACTAACAGGTTGCCCATTAACCCAATTAGTTGTGAGATATTCAACCAGGTGTTTTTAGCTTTTCACAACTTTTCCAGTCTATTGCTGCCTCTGTTCCAACTTTTTTGAAACATTTTACTTCCATAAAATTCAAATTGAACATATATTTGTCATAAAACAAATACATTTCTGTTTCAAGATTTGATATGTGGTCTGTTCTATATTCAATTAAATGTGGGTTTATATGATTTGTAAATCATTGCATTCTTTTTTATTTATATTTTACACAGCATCCCAACCTTCGAAACATGTTTGTAAATGTTCTACCACCTTAAACACTCCAGGAATCTCATATTAATGTTTTAATTTTTATCTATAATAACTACATGGAGCACATATTTATATGTTATCTATAATATACTGTCATTAAAAAAAACTGCAAAAAGTACATTATGAGATGCAAAACAGCAATCTGGGTCTGGACTTTTACTCTCTAGACGTGAACTACCCACCTCTGGCTACCAGTAGGAAAATATTTTAAAGCAGGAAAAATGAAAAATTTCAGAACACTGGCCCCCTTGTTTATATGTCACGTCAAGCCTTTGTTAGTGAGCCTAGGTCCCCATTTCTGACTCTCCCACCTCACCCAGCCGCCCCTGCTGCCTACCGTCTCCTTTCCCCCCACCCCCCACTCACTCACCGGCAGGTTGCCTCCCGGGTAGCCCATCTGCCCCTGTGACAAAAGCAAACACAGTAGCGCCATATCAGTTAATGCGGCTAACAGGTAACAAAGTGATTCAGCACTGACGTTAAATCACATAGACGCCTGCAGTATCAGCAAGACCGGCACACACATGCATTCAGTTATTCATTAATCTCATGTTTTATCCAAAGTGACTTACAATAGAGGGAAGGGTTGCAAATTACATGTAGTCGCTGGGAATTGGACCCATGACCTTTGCTTTGTTGGCAGAATGCTCTGCCTGTTGAGCTACAGGAACAGAAAGCAGACATACTTACTCCCATCCCTGGGAGGCCTGGCAAACCAACCTGGAGGAGAGAAGAAACACACACAGTGTCAGAAGCAGGTTCTCGCACTCACCGAGGGGTGGAAATCACACCCCAGGGGACAGAGAGTCCACAAGGAAGGAGATGCTTACCCCCATACTGCCCATTCCTCCAGCTGGGTACCCCCCCTTGTTAAAATTAGAAGGGGAAATGATGCTTGTTTAACACAAACACAGATACACACATGTCAATGGCAATTCACTACATGTGACCTACCCCCATTCCTCCGACTGGGTACCCTCCCTGAAAAGGACAAATGTGAGATTAACATATATGTAGGAAATGCATGTGTGCAACAATATGTATGTAGGAGGTTGTGCTTGCAAGCATGGCAGTTATACACCCACAGTAACACACCACTGAAGCAGAACTCACCCCCATCCCTCCTGGAAATCCCTGTACACCTCCCTGAGTAGTGATACAAAAAAAGTACAGTCAGTAAATAGGAGAGAAGAATGATGACCAGTGGGGGGCACTGCTGAGCCATTTTCTGTTACTCTGTGGACTCCATCCTGTTATTCTGCTGTATGAGCACGTGTTGGGGAATGTGGAACATCTGCTGGGAGTCCACACAGGACGTTATCCCAGCGAGACCCTGCACTGACCAGACTCACCAAGGTCTTGATCGCCACTCACCCCAATGATGTTGAGTGTCTGGATGGTGACCTCTCCTCCAATGTTCAAGAAATACACCATCTCAACAGGCAAGCGATGGTAGAAGAAGTAGAACTCAGAGCCATTGATGTTCACCTGCAGGAGCCAGAGCCAAACCTAGGGCTTAGTTTTCTTCCTTAGAATGTCAAGCTGTGGTAGACTGTTGACTGACATACACGCACAATCCAGGCTGACCTGGTATCCCTCAGTGTTCACGATGATGATCAGTTCAAAGGTCTTCCCCTTGTGAAATGGCATCATATGGACGATCTTCTCCTCTTGCCATGCCCCACTCTGAAAGCTGTTGAAGACCACCTTGTCCCATCCGTCGAATCGAGGGTTTATGTGTAAGGCGATGTCAGAGCCCTCCATCTCCCCACATTGCAAATTGCAGAAAAACCTATAGGGGGCAGCAAGGAGCCAGTAAGTCAGGAGAATGACTGGGGGGGCATGTGGTCCACTGGGTTACATAACATTTATTTGGTTTGATTCACAGGAGACACAATATTTATCTTCAAATAGCCAGATACACTAATTATTGAAATTGCATAATTCAGTCTTTAGTCATGAATGGGTGGAGACCTGACTGAAACACTGGTTAAACGCCTCCATAGCTCATATGAAAGGTTATTGGCTAAGAGTAATAATAAGCTCTACCCTTTGTGAGAGCAAACCTTGACGTTGTGATTGGCAGTGAGTGTGGTGATAAGGTACAGCTAGACAGAGGGTGAGGGCAAACCTGGAAGAGTCACACCCAAAGTACACTACACAACTTTCAAAGCCATCAGATCAACAATGATGGCAGCAGTAAAAGCTACGCCGTCTGTTTGGAGCCATGAAAGGGAAAAAAGTTTGGTTGAACTTTAGCAAGAACACCAATGCCTTTTTGAGGCTTCCGACAACCTGGGCTGAGAAAGAGGTGGACGGAAATTGTCAGTTCTCTTCAACAGCCACGTGCCACTACAGCGATTTATCCTGGTGAAAGATCTTGTAGGGTGTGACCGTCTGTTACTGATCAGTCATGTAGTGCGCAAACTACAATGACTTCAAGACTCCCGATTATAAGACAAGTCGTGTAGCATGAAAAATACAGCATTCTGACGGCTGTGAAAGTCATCTACTATTAGCAGGTCTGAGCCCTGACCACATAGCTCTGTCTATCTGTAGGAAACTCAGCTCACCACTTTTCCCATCAGGTGCAAAATCTCAGATGAACACTGAAAATGGCAGTGCTCCTCATAGCCTCCCTCCTAGCTTCGCCACCTCCGATCTCACCTTTTCATGTGATGAGGGAGATGCCCCTGCATGTAGATGGACATTCCTGGCCTCAGTCCTCCATTGATAGGGCCCAGATAGGGGATGCACTGTGAATGATACAGTTAGGATCCAAAACAAGAGCCACACAGAGGAAACACTGTCGGCAGATGTACTTAAAAATGACAAGGCCTCGGTAGAACATCCAGGCTCTAGGAATGCTACACGCCAGAAGAACACTTTGGATTTTCGGATCCATTTTGAGCTGTGCTGAGAGCGGAGGTTACACTCACAAGGTTGCAGACAGATTGGTAACCCTGTGGGAGCAGAAACGCCATGGTGGCAGGTGGAGAGAAGGTTCCAAGGCTTCAGCGAGAAAGTATGACGGAACGTGCAAGTCTTATCTTATAGAGCCCCAAGTGGGAGGGGCCCTAGTCACCAATGGTACCAAGCAGGTGTAAACTGCCCCCCTGCCACAGATTGCCTCCCCTGATATAATCGCTCCTTTTAAAGGCAAAGTCGCTTTGCTTCCTCTGCGTGGCAGAAGCAATCACTCTCTGTAGCTTCATTTTTCTTGCCTTAAGTAGAAATACTCACATGAATTATTTATTATGGAATGTTACAATCAAACCTTAAGTGAAGATTAATAACCTCCTGTGAAGTGTTGCAAATGTAACAGTTACCACATTTTCATTCAAATTTCATTTTCTATCTCTATCTATCTGTCTGTCTGTCTCGTGTTTGACACTTTGATATAGTCATTCTGCTTCAGTATTCCTCCTATTCTGCCTTCTTTTCATACCAATAATGCGGTGATTAGCTTGGGCAAAAATAAATATGTAAATATTGTAAAGATAAATAAATGAAAAGCAAAGCTGAAATGAGATGAATTCATTCCAAATTGACATTAAAATTAGCTTAATATTTCACAGTGAAAAAAACTAAATACTAGGCTGCTAAAAACAAACATTAACTTGGAGGTGGGTGGAGGCTCTTTCCAGAGTGAATCTTAATGAATGTTCATTCTCCCCACACCCCACACACACACACACACACACGTGATGCACGGTCTGTCTGGTAAAATGGTTCTGTCACCAATGTTACTCAGCACAATGGATCCAGACTGTCGAATTTGCCCCAAGCAGGTTTCTAATTCTAACTCTGGGATTAATCAGAGTACATTGGGTGGAGTTGTCACAATTTATCCACACAGACAATTGGCAGCGCCAAGCAAGAAACAGGCAAAGCAAAGATTTGAAAATAGTGAAATCTGTTTAATCTGTATTGAAACACAGGCTTCAGTTGGACAGCACACAGATCTCAGAAAGTGATGGCAGAACGCAGTGATTGTCATTGTGGTTTGGTGAGAGTCCCCTGTAAGCCTTCATGAACGTTCAACAGCTAATTGCACTTTCATTATGAACGAAAACAACCCACCATGAGACCAGTTGTGTGTGTGTGTGTGTGTGTGTGTGTGCGTGCATGTGTGTATAATGCCGACTAAAAGCTATCTGAGATCAGTTCAGCCATGGCTTCATCTTGCATTTACCGAGAAAACATCTTTCACAGATTATCTAAAAAGAGCTAAGTAAAAGTCTAAACTCTGAAATCACAAAAGGCATTTATATCCTTTTACTGCAAACCAGGCATACATCTGAATTTTGCCATTAATTTCTCCAAAAAAAAAGATGAACACATTCACCAGAAACACATTTTCTTTTTCAAAGCTCCACCAAGGGAAAAATAGTGTGTTTTTGGTATTAAAATATTGGTGACCGGGCTTTTCCAGCCTTTTCTGGTCAATCAAGAACAATGCAGTGGCCACACCGTTAAAAAATAAAAAATAAAAAAAAATAGGAAGTGCCGATCATCGTGGGTAAAGGCAGTCGTTCATTTCAAGAGCAGGAGTGTAAACGGACGAGTGTGAGATCCTCTGCTCTTTATCTCTGCTCCCTCAGTGCACCGGCCTCCCACATGAAGTATTGGCCTGTAAGACTGAGTGTTCGGACGTTTAGGACACTTACAAACTTCCACCGTCGCTCCGGTTCTCTATCCGTCATTCCTCACTGAAGTGACGTGGGCTTATTCAAATAAATAACAGAACACTGCATGGGAACAGGCTGACTGGACTTGGAGGCCCATTCCACACGCTCACCTGCAGCATGTTACGGAAACACCACCCCCCCATCCAACCGCTAGCCCCACGCGACTCAAGCAGCAAAGCACCGGGGGATTAACAGACAGACGAACCATGTGACTCATAACACACGTGCAGCTATGCCACTAAACCAAGGGGCCTTTGCATATTTATACTGCTAATATAAGAATAACTACAAACATTTCAGTTACTTGTGAGAATGACGGAGCTCATTGTGTAGTGGGCGTCTCCACATGCCGTGAATTCCACGTCGGGCACGTCCCTGTCGTCGTTCACTCCCGTTTGGTCTCGTGTGCATGAAACTCTACCTCTCTGGTGGTTTCAACGCCGTGTCTCACATCCTGCTTACGTATCAGGAAGGTCATTGTGTGTATTTACACAGCTGTACATAATCACTCTCCCTCCATCTCTGTCTTGTGGGCATGTCTGGTTCATTCACTCCTCCGTTTCCAAGTCGCTGGGGTCGGCGTTCAGTGCATCTCAGGCTGCGTTTGCGTGCGAGGAACTCCATGGCAGTTGCTAAGGCCAGATTTCAGTCTGTTCCATCGGCTGGAGTTCTGATCCCACCCCCCTCCCCCCTATAAGTGCCCCTCCCTCTAGCACGCACCCACAGACATGTGACACAGTTATCCCAGCTGATCCTCATATTGCTTCCGGAAACAGTCACCAGCCGGGAAGAAGTCCCAACAGCGCTCTTGGTACATCTTCCATACGTAAGACTCCTGCCATGATAGAAACAGGGACATGTTATTACTGTCATGTCTGTTGGTATTATTCACCTGCACTTCAAACACATGCTATTAGTGCCATTTTTAAAATAGAAAAATATGAGACAGAGAGAATTGGAAGCAGGATGCAAATGTATTTAAATTAATAAAACATTTAGCACATGGAAACCTTGACCAACATGGATAATGAACTCAACAGAACATCAGGCCAAGAAAAACATACACTGGCAGCCTGACAGCATGGCTGTCTTTACCAATTCACTGGGAACTGTGGGGCCAGACAGAAATGCGGTACTGACCGGCGTGGAGCAGTACTGACCTGTCCAGTGTGCTCTGTTTCGTCTTTGTTGATTAAATACATGAGGAAGAACCTGCAGAGAAAATAAGAACAATGAAAATACAGCGTGGAAAATAATAAGATGACAAAACTATGACATTACAATTATAATTTCATCAGAAACGTCATGTGAAGGAGTGAGGCGGAGCAGGGGGAGGTCAGATGAATAGAGTTAGCCCACTGGATAAGTCCTACCACCCAGGTAACCTCCATCAGTCTCAACAACCTTTTCTCCATTACATTAGGACTGGTTTTCTCGCTAAAATGAAGTCTGTTTTACATACTTTACTTTGCTCATTTTATCAACACATACCTGCCTCATGTCATACTTGAAAAGAAAAAACCCCACCCTGAATAAACAAAGACTCCCTGCCCAATGACCCGTGTCAGGTGGTTCTACCTACATTCCAGATCAGAGTCATTCCAGCAGTGACCCATGATTGGCCAGATTCTGATCTCTTATTGGTGCAGGGAAGGAAGGTGTCGGAGACACAAAAGTACTGACACACCAAAAGGAGACAAAAGTCTGAAAGCAGGGCTGAGTCATGCAGACATACTCGCTAGTGACTGCCCCAGTCAGCCTTCTGATTCGCTGCTCATACTCACATGTAATTGGCCAGGTTGTGTTCTTCAAGGGTGTGTGTCTCAAAGCCATGTGGTGTCGTGTCGAAGTAATCACTCCCAATTCCACAGATGAAGCACTTAGTCTGAGTTAGCAAGGGCAGATAACCAAACAGGAAGGAACAAATTAATGGGTAGATCTCAAGCTCATGTGGAAGGTAGCAAACTGTGTGGCAGGTTAAATATGTGCTTTAGCATGAAACTGAGAATGAGATTGAATATGAGATTGAGAGGCAAAGATAGGATGAAGATGCTGAGAGTCAAGTCAAAATACCATGTGGGGAGAACCTACCTCCATATCCTCTCTGACCTGTTCCTGCTGATCTCTCAGCTCACCAAAGGCATCAATGATGAGACCTGTGATGCCACAACAATCAACAAGAGAAGCATTTATCAACCATTCACAGCTGCTCCAAGGACAGCAATTCAGATCAATAGCTGCAGCTTCTAGATCTTCACTGGGTCTTAAACACCACAATTTCCCTAACTAAGTAATCCAAAAACTTCTAGTAGACATTTCTGAACATTCTCCATACCCTGGATGATGGCCAGAAGGATGACGATGACGAAGAAGAAGAAGGTGATGTCAAAGACCACACGGTAGAGCTCATACTCATCTCCCGCGGGGTCCTCAATCTCATCTCCTATGCCTCCACCAGCGCGCACCCCAACATACATGTGGAATAGGTAGCACTACATGACAGGAAGTGAAAGGATGTGTTATGATCCAAAATACAGCATAATAAACTGAGATATCAAGTCAGAAGATGTACAGAGGGACATAAAGCCTTCTAATTATTAATGCTGCTGTCCAATTTATTTGTATAGTTCTGCAGATTTATTTCAGCTCATTGTCCATGGAGAGATCAATCCACTTCCGCTTACTGTCATCATGTCATCACACTTCATGTCTGGCTCGTCCTCGTCCTCACTCATATTGTAGAATTTGCGGAAGAAGTTGAAGGCCACCACAGTGTAGAGGTAGACTACGACCGCTAGCAGTCCCACTGTCATCACCAACTGGCAAAGAGAGGGAAGGCCAGTTATGGGTGGATCGGGTGTCTGACTCCATGAAAGGGATCTTCCTTAATTCAAATTTTGAAACAATGGATTTATGCATGAGACCTGGGTTGTATTTAGAGATGTGTTGGGATGTTCTGAATAGTGTATGGGCTGTCATATACAGGTTTTGCTATACCTGTTTCCCATTGTGGGTGACAGAGGACAGGATGGTACGCAGGGTCTTAACCCCCATGGCAATATCCAGCAGATGACAAGCAAAGAAGAAGTTGTTGTAATGTCCTAGCAAAGACATCACAAGGTACCACACCAGGTACAAGAAGGTCTGAAAGAAGGATGAGAAGAGAGATACACAGGTTCAATACAACATGAACATGTATGACATATAGTATGGCCATGGATATGTAAGGTGGACCAGGTTCGCTCACATTGTCTGTGAACACTACTCCCAATTTCCAGATCTGGTACTTCACGTCAATGGATGTGATCCTAAGAAAATAGAAACAAGGTTTTTAGCAAATTTCAAGTTTTTTTTCCTTCAGAATTTCTCAATAGGGCCCCAAAGTACCGTACATGTGGCAGTTTACACCATAATTATTTACTGATGCAGACTGATCTCCTTTTTGTTCCCTACTGAGTGACTTTTGCTACACTAAAAAAGGCAAAAACAAAGGCCAGCTATAAAACATGGGATATTTCTCAATACCTAGAACGCAAAGATCGTACTTTTGGTCTTGGCCAGAATGGTCTTGCTAACGTGCCCTCCAAGAACAAACTTGGAACACAAGGAATCACGGGATTGTTTTCGCTGGCAAGGATGCTTCAGCGCACACACAGGGAGTCATTACCAGGTAAACAAGGAGTTGTCAGGTGCAGGCTTCTTCTCCCTCTGCTGGGTGCTGACATCCAAAGAGGCCAGGTCCATGCCAAGCAGCTCCGCTATCCTCTCCCGGCCATAGATGTCACCATACTTCTCCAGGACCTGGATACACAGCAACATCAGTATAGCGACAGGCCCCTCATGCAAACAGGCTATGCTGAAAATGGTTTCTCACCTTTCTCTTGACAAACTTGTCCCAGTAGTTATTTGGGAAGCTCCTGTACGTAAAATACACTTATTTTACTGAAGTCTTTTGTCTTTCAGAACAATGATAAAACCCTTCAAATGCCACTATATGTGACAGCACCCAATAAGTCACATCCCCATTGTCTGTAACACTCAGAGTTGACTTTTATACTTTGGTGTTGCACAGCTATAGTGTGTTCACTTACGGTGTGTTGAGGACCAGTCGATCCCATTGTCCCTTGATGTCATCATCTTCAGGTTGTTCAGTGACATAAACACCGTCAAACTCCAGCTTTCGTGCCAGCTCTTTCTCTCTCTTGAAGATGACCAAGGGGACCTGAAGGACGACCACAGATTTGCATTGACATGTCAACTTCCAACACATGACCTGTGACACCACAAAAAAACATGCAGCAAATGAACCTGCCTTAAGACAGTTGTAACCAATGATACAAAGGAAGGAGATGATGGTATGGATGATGCCAAGTAAGGTCATGGCTGGTTCCATGTAGCCAGTACTCTCTTCTAGGATGTAGTACACCAGTCCATCTTCCTCGTCCTCATCCCCTCCATCATCCTCCATTCCAGAACCCTCAGGCTCAGCCCCAGAACCTTCAAACATCCCTGAGCCCTCATATTCTTCCATACCTGGGGGGCTGTCCGACACCTGGGCAAGAATGGAACATAATTAAACTCATTGCAGAGGTACCAGAAGGATTACTACCAGAGGTGGTCCAGAAAATAAAAATCCAGACCAAGATTTTATTTAAACCAGTCAGTTTAAAAAGTCATAGTCAGAGTACTCAGCTGGTTGGTTGAAACAAAATCTTGGTCTGGATTTTCACTTTCTGGACCTGAAATGTTAACCCATGATTATTATACCCCAGAGAGTTATCATATTGTCAATTTTCAAAAATAATCAAACATATTTCTAAAAACTCTTCAAAGAAATAGAATCAGCACAGCCTCAGTACCTTGTAGAATAGCAGGATGAAGTTCAGAGCAAAAGCAATAAAAAGAGCCAGGAAACGTAGGTTATAAAAGTTACGGGACAGGTAGTTCTGCAGAGGAACAAGAAAAAGAAACATGTAACAGCTTTGTAGGAACCTGCTGAAATGTAGTACTCTTAGTTTGACCAGAATTTAATGGTGAACTGTAAATAATTTTAGATTCTACTGCTAATCCTAATCCCCCAAGATACCGGGGACACTACTTTTTTCCTAACCATGAATTTATTCCTCTGGATGTCCAGTTCATTCCAGAGCTCAAAGCCGTGCTCTTCCCCTGATCTCTTGTCCTTCTTGGCTTTGACCTTCACTGTCTCTTCCGTCTTCTCTTCTGGTGATTCACCCTTTGCTTCAGGCTCAGCTTCTGCCTCCTTTTCTGCCTTTTCTCCATTTTCAACACTGAAAAGAAAAACATACAGACATGGACCGATGTAGAGAAACATAACTAAAGACAAAATGAGGAAGCGAGATGCAGAGGTTCTCACTCAGCCTTCTCAGGTTCTGCAGGCGGTTCCTCTATGACCTCAGGCTCAGCTTCATCTTCCTCAGAACTCAACTGCAACAGTGTGGAACAGGTGGAGAACAGTCAACGAGGAGTATTGCAAAAAAGTATAAGGCACAGAGTGAACCAGTTTTCAATAAAGATCTGATAGCTGGGACAACAATGAGGTTGCACCATGAAACCATGCCTTGATAACATTGAAACATGAAGCATTACTAATGCTGCCATCATGGACACAATGGCAGAGTCCTCCCCCACAAAACTGCTAACAGATTCACACGGTTTAATGGAACGACAACCTCACCACTTTCCTCTTGGTTATGGGAGAACCTTCTGGGGTGGGCGGCTCAGCTGGAGTGGTATCACCTATGTCGCCCAGCCCTCCAGGTATGTCAAAACCAGGCATCCGGCCACCTTCCTGTTCCTTGGAGTCTGGCTCTTCCTCTTCTCCACCACCACCTTCCATCAGGTCAGCTGCTCCGCCCGCTTCTTGCACCACCCCTGCTGCTGGCTCTGCTGGTAGGTCTCCATGAACCTCATCCTGTGTGGGATCTGGCATGCTAGCCAGGATCTCAGTCACAGTTATTTTCTTAGCCCCTTCCACTAGACTACCACCAAACAGTGTGTGCCAAATGAGCAAGAAGAAACCTCTGCACATGCTGTAGATGAAGTGCAGGATTCCCATTAGGATGGTCCAGAAGAAGGTAGCCAGTCCAACCACTATGTCCTTCACGGTCATTTTCCTCACTCTGCGATACTGTCGCCTCAGGTTGCGGAAGGTGAACTTTCCAAAGAAATTGAACACGCCATTGACGAAATCCGCAAAGGCCGAGGTTGACTCTGGAGCTGCTTCTCCATTCTCTCCCTCTTCACTGCCACCCTCTGCAACACCCTCATCCTCATCCTCATCCTCCTTCTCCCCTTCCTCTGGCTCAGAAATCTGTGCGGCAATATTCATTTCAAAAATAGTGTCCTCACAGAAGTTGACAAAAAGTTCCATTTTTTCAGATTCACCGCCCTCATTCACTACATCGAAGATGAACTGTCGCTTAGACTCTCTGACCTGGGGCATCTCCCACTGATTGCGGTTGACTTCGCTGATCTCAAAATAGATGCGCTCTATTCTCTTGCTGGCACCCATTATCTCAATACGGCCTAGGAAAGGCCGGAAGTAATTGAGAACACTCTCTGCTTGCTCAAGAAAGTTCTGCAGCCGTGTATCATGTGGAACATGTTCTGACAAGTTTGTGAGTAGCACTGCAATGTTGAACCCAATATCCTTAGCGGGCTCTTGGAAGCGGTCTGCAAACTCTTCAAAGTTGATCATCTCATTTTCATCGGCTTCCGAGCAGGACAGCAAAAACTGGATCTCTGAGGGCGAGTACTGCTTTTGGCTATCCATAGCCTTCTGGAAGTCCTTCTTGGAGATCAAGCCACGGGGGTCCGTCACATAGTCACGGAATGCATCTGAGGCCACAATGTCCTTGAGCTTGAGGAACATGTCAAAGAACTTGAGAATCATCTCCACATTACTGGAGGACTCCACCAGCATGTCTACCATCTGGCGGGCGATGGTTCCGTTCACAACGTTACCTGGGAGCCAGAGATGGGGAGAAATGTTTAGAGATTATAAGAAAGAGAAGCTGCATGAATACCACAGAGATATGCCTTGTTCAGCAACAGGAAACCACTTACCCTCCAATAGAGACAGAAGCATAACGACCATGTCTTTCTGGAGGTCCAGCAGTTCTTTAAGCAGACCAATCTGACGCGAGTCCTGTCATATGAAAGGATCACAGACATAAATATAAAACATGTACAAGTATTTAGTGAGCAACATGACAGAATAATAACATTATCTTTGAGGAAGAAAAAGCATTTATACAGAACATACTCAAACCCCAGCCCCCAAATCACACAGACAATACCACTTCTGGAATGCCGCATAGGAACTATACAACAGCTTCAGTATTACATTACTTTGGAACACAGAATTTTATTAGTTTTTCAATATTCTAAGTTCTATAAAGTAAAATGACATTACAGATGCTCCTCTACTTACAAAAGAGTTACGTTCCGAACGGCCGTTCGTAAGTCATTATTCAACATCATTTTAAGGGTATACGCAAGTACCAAGAACTAGGATGCTGGGCGTACGCACGCTACGCTGCTGCGCAGTGGGAGCAGCAGCCAGAAGTCGTACTAGCCGGAAATGGCGCGCAGAAAAAAAAATCGATGTTGCGGATAGGAAACGGGAGCCCAACGGACACAATTTGGATTTACAGTCCTCTTCGTTTGTATATCTGAATGTTTGTAAGTTGAAAGTTTGTAAGTGGAGGAGCATCTGTATATGTCCATGTTACAACGCAGAAACAGAAATGGATCAACACTGACCGGTGCTGAATGTTACGTTACTAACTGAAGTTTTTTTTTTCTTCAAAAACTACTGAGCAAATAGCAACATTTTGGTTTCATATCATCATTAGTAATTGTGGAAAAATTGCTATATCGAGTGTCACTCAATAAGACGTGCACTGTGCGTGTCGTTTAGGAACAAATTTATCAAAGTACCAGGAATGGGCCATCTGTTTTTGAGCTCTGACAGAGCTCTGTGCCTAGGCACCATAGTAGTGAGGAGGATGGGGGGAATCATTTTCCTTAACTTCAAGTCACCTTACCTCTGAATGTTTTCGACTCCAGAAAAGATCCTGGGATTGCATGTCAGCAAGACAAACGCATGTTCAGTGTTAAATGAAGGGATTACAAAGACAGGGGAGGCACATGTGGGGAGGAGCAGAGGGGCACTGAGAGCAGAGGCTGCTCTCTCCTCCCACCTAGTGGCTCCTATGGGCATTGCCCTTTCAGTGAGACCTTCAAACGCACAATAGATGAACACTGGCTTACACTCACAAAGGGGGTTACTACACGTGAGCCTTGCACCAACAGCACAGTGGTTGCTCTGGGCAATGAGCGACCACAGCCAGAGCTATTAGACAATGGGCACGTGACAGAACTGCAGAAGCAGGACCATGACACAAAGAAGCTGCCGATCAAAGCAAGGTTTAGCCCCACCCATTGCCTCTACTGTCAGAACACATACTGGTATGGACCAATTGGTAACCATGGAGATTTCCAGCCAATCAAAAATAGTCAAATCCATTTTAAAAACAACATTTTAGAGTACATATTGTCTGACAGCTTCTGTTTAAAGGGGCTTTAGGGTGGATAAGCAAATCATAAAAGACGTCCAGTCAAAATGGTGCTGCAAAGATGAAGCAATAATGGTGATAGCAGTTTCTTCACACAAAGGGTCCATCTTTTGTATATAGCCTTAGTGCCCAATACCCAACTTATCTATAATGGACATAACCTTTCTCATCCAATTGATTTCCATCATGTTTTTAAAAAGCTTTGTGTTTAGCTATTTATGCAATTTAGCAAGTATCCGCTTTGCTGCTGCGTTTTCAGTTACTTTTCTCTATTTTTCTTCTCACTCCTCATTGTGAATGGAATTCAGAATTTTTCTATATTTAATTAAAGAAGGGAATGAAAAGCATTGTGGGAAAAACTGAATAAAACTGCAGAAAGTCTGAATGAAATGTCACAAGGAAAATATGGGAAAGAAAACTCAGAGGAGTTGAGTGGGGAGGTAATGGAGACAGACCAAGCAGAGGGGGAACGATAAAGTGAGCAGGGGGGGCGTGTGCGATAGGGCAGCTGGAAGAGACACAGAATCTTACTGCATTTCGGAGTCCAGGGTCAGGGTGCATCTGGCAGGGTCACATATCAAAATAAAAATGTTATCTAACAACATTTTTAATTCATTTTTGTATATTGCAAATCTCTCCATAACCCCAAAAATTTCCCCCATCGCTTCTGAAGCTGCTGTGCATCTCTCTCTGAGTCTTGTTTACTTTCCGCGCATCTGCCAAGCAAACGCAATGATCATTAAATCGCAGCGGACTGATGAGAAAGCCAGCTGGACTAAGGCCAGAAAAAGGAAACAAACAAAAAAAAAAAACACTAGAGTCAGTTCTGCATCTCTGTTCTCAGCTTCGTGTACTTTGAATGCGTAACTAAATGTACAGGAGGATACAGGATGACTCAGGGGAGTGACTGAGGGTGCTGTGGGTAGGACCAGGGCCTGGAGATCACATAGCCTGTGACTGAGCTTGTCCCTGTCTGCACAGCAGCTCCATAACGCCCATTCAAGTCAAATCACTATGTCACATCAGTTGACACTTGATAAGGGAAAACTTGGGAGCAAAGTCCCACAACAGCAGCGACGAAGTGCAAATAAAACAATCGCAGAAACAGGAAGCATACAAAAATGGTAACATTGGCTAGTGGACGTCTATGCAAGCGAGGCACTTGAGGGAAGCCTGAACTTTTATGAAAAAAACAATCACTGGTGACATCGAAAGACTTGAGGATTAATTCTATTGGGCGGCCAGGTCGGACAGGGGTGCTCGTCTCTCATGGCAACGTGACGTTCGCTGCTGAGTGAGAATTCCCCATGGTTCTAAAGTCAGGCCAAATTTTGCCTCAAACAGGAGAGATTTCCTCAGGGGGACACAAAAATGCATTCAAACATTGAGAACACGCTGGGACCAGTCTAACACACATCGAGAGCCACACATAGCCTAACACACCACGTAATATGCTATGTGTGTGCAAAGGAAAGCACATAACCTTAAATACAAGTGAAGTAAAGGCACACTGATTCTGGATCAGTTACTGTACCAGGGAAAGTCCAGCAAACATTCAGCATGGAAATAGATATTAGGATTGAATTACGTTTTCCATTCCTGTAGCCAGTTAACTGACCAGCCGACGGAGATGAGATATGGGGGAAGGGACACAGCATGGCAGCAAGTAAATACAGACTCTGTGTGACACACAACAGCTGTAGGAAATTTTACACTTCTTTTAAACCGGTGGTGTCAAACTCCAGTCCCCGAGGGCCGGAGCCCTGTGTAGCTTAGCTCTTTCCCTTTTCCACCACAAATGATTCAACTCAAGAGCTGTGCTATAATTAGCACAAGAAGGTGCAGAATCAAGAGTTGAATCAGGTGTGTTAAATGAGGGGAAACCCAAAAATATGTAGGGCTCTGGCCCTCCAGGACTAGAGTTTGACACCCCTGTTTTAAACACTCGTTCAATTCAAGAGAAATTCAAATTAACTTCTGTGTTGTAATAATTCATTAATTTAAATAAAATTTAAAAAAATTCAAAAAAAAAAATTTAAAAGTATAGTTGCGTGTGTGTGTGGTCCAGGTATATGTTACATTGTATGATAAAATATGATAAAAACCTGTTATTCTGACATAACGGGGATCATTTCAGTCCTCACAAAGGGAAATCCAACCTTAGAAAAATCTGTGACTGCAATCAAAAAACTAAAAATGTCAAGAGCTTGTTTGGTTATTTGTGGTTAAGGTTCATTGTTGAGATTAGAGATTTTCCCATAGAAATGAATGAAGCATCCCCACAAATATATCAACAGAGGTGTCTGTGTGTCTGTCTGTGTGTCCATCCAGATAATGTGTGGAGAAAACGCAGAAGCCCCTACCTGGGCCAGTTTCATCATCATATGGGCAAAGACGTGCAGGAATCCCACTACAGCATCCCACAATCTGCTGTGTGCCAGGGACTGCTGGTTTCCAGTGCAAGGGCCCTACAACAGAGACAGTGCCAGTAAAAGGATGGGCAGGGTGGCAGTGGCTCAGGAACCCAGCGTGAAAAGCTTCATCGCCCACCTGGATGTACTCTGTCAAGCTGTTGAACACCTGCTTTGCCACCGTCATGGCTTTGGAGAAGTTCCTCTTGCCTGGCTCATCGATGACATCCTTCCCAGAGTAATACCAGTAGAAGTCGCTGATGGACTCCTGAGGGTTGGGAGATGGCACAACGTGATGGAGAAGAGGCACAGAGTGAGGCAACCAAGCAGTGGTGTGTCTGTTAGCTCACCTGAAGCCTGAGAAGATAGTCCACAGTGCAGATGATGATGTTGATGGTGGTTGTGCTGCCTGTCTGGGTCCGCAGGTAGTTCTGAAAATCTGCAGGTGATACAGGCATTACAGTCAGACCCTGACATTTCATGGTAGAGGTACAGTTAAACCCTGACTCACTGTGGTAGTTCTATAGTTGGACCCTGACCCGCCAGGGAACAGGTACAGTTGGACCCTGGCTCACTGTGGTAGAGGTACAGTCAGACTTTGCCTTGCTGTGGTGGTTCTACAGTTGGACCCTGACTCGCCATGGTAGAGGTACAGGCGGACTTTGCTTGCTGTGGTGGTTCTACAGTTGGACCCTGACTCGCCATGGTAGAGGTACAGTCGGACTTTGCCTTACTGTGGTGGTGCTATGGTCGGACACTGACTTGCCATTGTAGATGTACAGCAGACCCTGCTTTGCTGTGGCGATGCTACAGTCAGACACTGACTCATCGTGGCAGAGGCATATTCGAACTCTGACTCATCATGGTAGATTTATAGTTGTTCCCTGTCTTGCTGGGCAACATTATGGTAACACCTATCTGGTTTACAGCCTTGACTCACCATTATTATGACCTTCGCAGAGCAGTTGCAGAAAGCGGAAGAGATCGCAGGTAAATTCATTGTCAGCCATGACCTTCTCATCTGAGCAGAGAGAGACAATCAAGAACATGTCATGGCATGTCAGGGGGTCAGGGGGAAGCATATGTGATCAGGAATGTCAAAAGGATGTGGTCCATAGTGAAAAGCACTAACAGTGCATGCTTGTGAGTGTCAACAGTCAACTGTAAGTGAGCGCATGGCTGTTTCGAACATTGCGGTAAGGTTAGCTGGCCATGTGCCTTCATGCATGTGCATCCAGTTGTGTTTTAAGGACCGTAGCTGCTCAGGTTACACTGGACACCTGAGCTTGCAGGTACATGATCAGGTCACTCTAAGCCCGTTTTCCCAGTTAGCACATTAGTAGGGACTGCAAAGAGCTTTAGGGTAACACAGCATGTCTGACTGTCTGCGCACTTCAAAGCAAACTGCTGAACACAAGCCGGAAGACCCATAGCAGGAGTTAACCTTCAGCTTTGGCTGGACGTCCTCAAAGCAGCTGAAACGGAGGCTGACAGAACATGCGTAATGGCACACATCTGACAGAAATATACACACCATATCAATATGTGTAAATTCATATATGCACACCCAAAATATACACATATACTAACAAACCCATGACCGTGACCAGGATAAGCGCTTGGAAGGAGGACAGATAGATAAATGGACGCACACACACGCACACATACACACACATACAATCACATACAGCTGTGCTGGGTGGATCTACTGCACTCCAACTCCACATTTGTCAAGTGGGAGAAAACTGAGGACATCCCTTGACCAGCAGGGGGTGCTGTGGGATGGTGCACGTGACGTGTCTGGGAGGAGCTTTCTAGTCTGGGTGCAAGCCGCTGTGTGACCCTTGCAGGCCTGCTCAGCAGTGTTACCATGTCAATTTACACTGTGAGCACCTATGTGACCCTTGCAGGCCTGCTAAGCAGTGTTACCATGTCGATTTACACTGTGAGCACCTGTGTGACTCCTGCAGGCCTGTTAAGCAGTGTTACCATGTCGATTTACAAACAGCTGGACGGCACCCAGTACACAAAGTGGTGTGATGCAGGTACCTGACAATCATCTGGTCATTCAGATACGCCGATGGGAATGATAGGTTCATATTTCTCTCAGTTATGACTGATCCTTTCAAACTGTTACCATGAAGTGGAAAATCAAGAGATTTCATTTTTCAAAGTGTGTGGGGACAACCTTACTTGAATTGCTTCTAATACTGCAGAATGAATTAGCACAATTGAAAAATCAGGAAGTAGGGGCTTTAACTATAACACCAATATTAAATGAACTATAAATGTTCTTTGTTTAATGAGATGCACAGCTGATGTAATTAATATAAGCCTGTCTCACACTTATCAAAAAGACATTCACTGGTACGATCAGTAAAATGACTCACACACCTTGATGTATGAAATTACCAATGCAGTCTCTCAGATAGATAAGGTATTTAAAAATACCAGTACAAGTAACAGCAACCAAATTCAATTAGTTACAACACTTTTTAATCGATTGGCTATGAGGCAGAGCTCACACAGGTCAATGTAATTAGGACTGATTATGTTAAAGTTAAATGTAAGAAATTATTACAAATATACCACGATGCAAAAATATACAAATCGACTTTAGTATAGTTATCCCTGGAGATTTTATGATCTGAGATGAAGAAAGTGCTTTTTTTCAGATGGGATTTGAAGGGGAGGTGGCAGTCACACACAGGATGTGCTCAGGTGCCAGATACAAGCAGATATCTGGGTTTTTAATGTTTTTTTTTCATTATTAAAAACCCATTGAGGATGAAGACCGTTTCTGTAATGGCCAGTTTTCTGCAGGGAGGCTTTTAAGTGATACTATGACTGCAATTCATTTCTGCATGTACAGAGAGAAAGTTACTGACCACCGATGAGGGAAAAAGGACAATCAGTGTCAGTTGACTCATGTCATTTTTTCCCTTCCAGTCAGGAACTAGGAACTGAGTGCTGGAGTGACAGTAGATCTGTAACAAAGCACTCAAGCAGCAAACATGGGGAAAGGACCACCTTTCTGTCATTAATGAAATTGCTTCACAATTCGTAATTAAAAGGTATTAACAGAAAAACCGGTAAAGGAGTTCCACAATGACTCAATTGCAATTTCCTGTCATCGAGAGACAAGCTTCCCCCCCAAATATTGCTCCTTGAATGCGAAATGAAATGCAGACTTTCACAGCACAAGGAATTACAATAAGCGATTAAAAAGAGACGGATATGTAGACAGGGACAGAGGGAGGTGGGGGGGCGGGGGGGCCAGAGACAGAATGGAGGCCAGTATTTACCGCGTTCTAGCTTTACGTCTGAGAACCGGGACAGGAGGTGGAAGCGTGAGGGTGTGGGGGCCAAGTTCATATCGAGGGACAGACAGATGGAGAGATTGAGATGGAGAGAGAGAGAGAGAGAGAGAGAGAGAGACAGAGCGGGGCAATGAGTCCCGGGGCTGCGGCAGCACAGGCCTTGACAAGCTGTATCTAAACGTCCGCTACCGTTCTATCCTCAAAGCACTGGCATGTTTGACGGCGTTTCCTTTATATAAAAAAAAAAAACGTCACGGTTAAAGGGCACCAGGGACTCCACGCGCCTGCTTCCCGGTGGATGTGAATTTTACGAATTCAAACAAAAAGTCTGCAGAAAGAGACAAGAAATGCAAAGGCTGAGAGGATTCCATCAACTGGAAAATCAAATGACCTTTGACCCCTTTCCCAAAGTCGGTGGTGAGTTCTGCAATTACAAGCACAGCATTCGGCATCCAATACAATACTAACTACAAACAGAGCTTCTTCGACTAATTGAAGGGAACATCATGTCGATGCCTATGAGCATAAACCCCCCCCCACCAATACAATCTCTCCTCTTTGCTTGTCTACTTTACCCCAAAATCACAGGGGGTGTCAAACATTTACCCCACTATAAATGAATGTGTTCTATTCACAGAACTAGAAGTCAGGTATAAATTACGTGAGCTCCTCCCTACTGGGTACACTGGGAAAAGAATGAGGCTTAAACCACTGACTGGAGCAGGATTACCATGTCAATCTTTGACTCCTTTGTCATGCTGCATTGGCTCCAATTTGGCGATTGGTGCTGTCAGTGATTGACGGTACATGGTAATTCCACACATTTAGGGGTTTAGAGGTCTCATGCTTCTCATCGGTACTGCTGTGAGCTTGGAAATTGATCCAACATAACCCAGTACCAGTTTGGGAGAGCGTGGTGAAGTGTGTGGGTGGGGGGGGGGCAGGGAGTTCCTCACTTACTTGTGCCCTCCTCAGACACCATGCCCAGCCCCTCTGCCTTGTTCTGTCTTTCAAAGGCGTTCAGGTCCAGGACACTGCCAACAGGGGGGTCATCTTCACCACTGATTTTAAATAATGGATTTTTCTTAATTTTCAGGTGTTTTGTTTAGCTGACCTGCAGGTCTGCATCAGTGCCTGGGCACTCAGGAAGAAGCCCACATCCTTCTTGTCCTTCAAGTAGTCCAGCATTCTCTGTGGAGGAGGGGGAAGGAAGGGGTGGGTTTTTAGAGCTGGCTATCTCATCAGCCTCAGAGGTTACTCTGGTTGAGAACACACATCCAAACCAGAACCCAAAATGGGTGCACCAACGAAAGTGCACTAGGAGCACCAACCTGCTGGACATCACTGTTGCCCCCATTCAAGATGGAGATGCCTAACTTCAGGGTGGAGGACACCATGGATCCTGGCTCACCTGATGGCGGTGGGAAGTGCTGAAGTTACTACATGGTTTAGACCATGCAGTAGGTCTTATGCACCAAGGGTATGTGCACTGTTATGCCGACAATATACCTTTGCAGGCGCTGATCATCTGAAGGACCATCTCTGCCGCTCCACGGTTGTGCAGCCTGGACTGTTGGTATAAGAGCCTCTGCTTCTCCATCTCCTTCTCCTGTGGAGTGAGGGCAGCAGTCACTGTGTTCTCTGGACCTCCTATCCACACATACTGTAGATGGCTGCCCCTGTCACTTCCCCATATTGGTTGCTTTGTCCCATCACTTGTTCCTGTCTCCTTCACACTCCCTACAGTTGTTTCTCAGATATCCATTTCTCAGTCTGTCTGTCTCAGTCATGGAGTGCTGATTCAAGGTCATTACCTTCTCAGTCTGTCTGTCTCAGTCATGGAGTGCTGATTCAAGGTCATTTCCTTAGTTCACATTTGGTTGTCCTTGTGCTCATCGTACTGTCTCAATGACATCGTCAACTCCAGTGCATGACCGCAGTGAGGAATATGCTTACTGCTCATTATTTTCCTAGTTTTTAATGTCCTCTTTAGAAAATATATAAACCAATTAAAAATCAAATCAACAGATCAACCCAATATCCACCCCATCAACAATCTCCATCCCCCAAACCAGCCTGTTTGCAGACTCCCCTCACCCATATTTCCATCCCCGATACCCCTCTACCATCTGAATTTTCCATACCTCAAAAGACATCTCCTCACTGTCCTCTTCCTCTTCGCCTCCACCTTCCTCATCAATGTGGCAACTCTGGGTGGAGAAGAACATATGCAGTACGTTAGCAGCAGCTTACCCATAATGCTTTCAGCAACACCTTCAAAGTTTAGGAAAGAAACCAATGCTGACCTTCGCCATAATGTCAGCATAAGCCATATAGAGATAATCCACGTCAAGTTTCCTGAGGTTGACAAAAGACAAGGACGTTCAGTAGAAACGATGACTAAACTTGACTGCATGCATATGAACAATCTTTACTTTCATTTTATATGGTTTTTGATTTTGGTTTAAATCGACTGTATGCGATAATGTAGCTCACGTCTTTTCCGTGAGAGCCGTGCGACTGAAGTGAAGGATGAGCTGGTGGAGGGGGTCCGGCTTTGCTTCTGCCTCCTCCTCCTCCTCTTCCACTTCCTCCATGACTTTCTAAAATTCGGAGAGAAGATCTCAAGATCTGACCAGGAGACGTCACGCTAAACAAGGTACATGGGGGGGCGGGGAACCTACAGACAGGTCGTCTATCATTTTGTCCTCAAACGAGTAGCCCTCGTTCCCGATCCAGTTGCGCTTGTATGCATCAAGGAACATGTTGGATCCTCTGTGCCTGGAAAGTGAAGAACATACGGCATATGGTCAAAGTGTGGAAGATCCACTTTTATAGGATATGTCAGCAATACAACTACCTCAGCAGCTGGGCTTGGGTTCACACTCTGTGTGTTCACACTCTGAGGCTCTGGGGTCTCACCTGGGGATATTGTACAGAGGTGTCATCCTGAAGCAGGCCACCACGGCACGGCGACGCTGTTTCGAGAGCAGCTTGTGCCATACCATCTTCTTAGACTTGAAGGGATGTTCAGTCTGCAGGGGAGCAAAAAAGCTCTGTGATTAGGCCCCTTTATGTGCATATGTGTGTGTGTCTGTGTGTTTATATAACATTGTGGGGACCGAAAGTATTTTGTTTGGTTACTTATGGCTAAGGTTACGGCTCGGTAGTGGTTAAGACTGTCATTGTTGGGATTAGAGCTTTTCTCATAGAGATGAATGGACGACCCCCACAAAGACGTAAATATAAACATGCGTGTGTGTGAGATACTACTCACCACCTCGATGTGATACAGCACTGCAGACACCTCCTGTACCCTCTTCACCACCTTCTCAGGAGCCTCCGCGTCCTCAGCCTTGCCGGCACCCTCCTTGTACAGGGCCATCTGCCAGCGCATGGACGGATCCTCCACCTGACCCCCCAAAATGCAGCGGGGGTCTCACATCTGCAGCCCGGCACGTGTGGGGAGGACTGGAAGCTCAACCTCACACACAGCACAAAGGTACTCACCTTCCCCTGAAGATGGAGGTTGTTCTGAAGAAAGTCTCTCACCTCCTCGTTTGTGTCTTTCTGTTAGAGACAAGGAAACAAGACAAGGAGTCAAGGAGAGTAATAGAACTTAATAGGTACAGCAGAGGGGTTTGATTAAGAATTAACTGTTTCTTGGGGGGGGGGTCTTCCCTTAAACACACAGTGAGGAGAAAAGTGCAGCAGAAAAACTGAACAAGTAAGGGAATGTGAGAGGTGATCAGCCCTGAGTCCTCCAGGACAGTAGGAGCACTTTACCAGAGAGTATCTAATTTTGGCCATGTTAATGAGCTCCTGGTCCGCAGGCGAGCACATGTTGAGGCCGATGGGAAGGAGCTTCTTCACAGCGGCAACAATGAGCGATGTCTGCACCGAGTAGCGGTCGCCCCGACGCTTCTTCTTCGAACGCTCCACGTCTGAACCGCCCCCCTATGAACAAAGACGGTTAGTGGGTCACCCTTTGGAAAGGGACAGAGCCCAAGCAGAACCACCCATTAAAACCAGTGCAGCAGCAACGGGAACAGTGCAACAGTCTGACAGGCATTTAACCAGTACTGACCCCAAAACTCAGGCATAATGCAATCTAACAAAAAAAAAAACACTCTAAGGAAACAAAGGTCCAGCTCAGCCAGTAAAATCATGCTCTACTTGGGACCAGAAACTCCACAGTCCTGTGGCGACCCAGTGAACTCAGGAAAACTTGGAGGTGTGCTCAGCAACCCTACTGCAAAGGCACTTACCTGGATGATGCGATGGCCTCATCATACAGTACATGCAAATGACCCCTTTTGCCAGACACGGTGTGCCTATTGCTTAAATCCACAAACAACCACAACCAGACAAGCATGGCATTTTTCAGGAGCAAGAGAAGATGGAAAATCGAAGAAGTGATGCTCTATCACGCTTAAAGGCGGGCATCCTACTCAAGGAACAGCATCTGTGTATATCTCCATGCTTCACTTAAAACTGGTTAGGTGGGCAAAGAACTGACTTTGCCTTGATAAAAGCTTTGATAGTGAGACTATACACCTGCATCCATGCGAAAGGAATTTGAACAAATTCCATGGTTAGAGACACCACTATAAAGGTACAGAGAGCAGCTGAAGACTACAGTAAGCCACACAGTCTCGCCTGCACTTAGTTGAGAAGGTCCAGACAACAGCTTTCTCCTAACCATCCGCTTCCAGCAACAGCTCACGTCTGCAGACCCTCATCCATCATGCCTGTGGCCTTTCAAACCCAGCCTGTCACCCTGGGCCCCCAATGCTGTCCACTCTCTACTCTCCTTCAGTGCTTTCCCAGGTCAACCATATGTGACGCATCTGTCCTCAATTCAAAGCCACTAGGGGGGACTTTTCATTCTAGGAACGCTTACCGTATGGACACGTTCAAAGTGTCCAGTTTTCCCGATGATCCCAGAATGCTATCCCACCATTACAACTAAGCATAATGAAATAAAAGCAAACGAAAGGCATGATAGAACAGTGGCTAACACTGTCGCTTTATGCTTCAAAGGTAATGAGTTCAAGCCTGGTTGCCTTCACAGTATAAACATATCGCACTTATAAATATTTTATGATATGACAAATATTTTTCAACATTCATTGCGTTGAAAGGATGTTCGGGTAATAATGTTATTGTAAAACATGTTCTACCAAGGACCTTCACATAACATTGGCTAAAGTTCTGGGAATGTTCTCTCTTAGCTGCGATGGGACAAGAATGACTCAGAATGAGCAGTGAACTGGAGATCCGACAGTAACAGCTCATTGTCAATAGGGGGTTTGTTTTTAATCATCTACATCTACTGCTTGCGATCAAGAAACAAGAAGGTATTTGAAGAGGGTGGTTTTTTGAATGATATCAAATCAACTGTCAGCTCTAACATTTTAATTGTTATGATGGTGTAAAATAGTCAACCATTATGTCAAAGTAAAGGCTGTGGAATCGATGTGTGGTTAGTTCAGGATTGGTTGAAAGGAAGATTCATGTTAGTGATCAAAACTTCGAAGGTCAGTTCTTCCCTGTTTGTAAGATAATGGAATCTTCTTTAATTCCTACATTCCCTATAATCCATTGCCAAAATGGAACCACCCCCTTTCCATTTAATCTCACCCCACTCCACACTCATGAGCACATCCCATGTTAAAGGGAAAGGGAGGGGGATTATAGGGAATTTCCAAAGTTTTGACGCTAATTAGACAATGAGGTTAGTGTGAGGATAGACAAACACTGGGCAGCGATACTGGAAACCAGTGTTCCCCATTGAGAAGGCATTAAAAGCTAGAAGTCCAATCAAATGCTTATAAAAAATAAACAAGGGAAACAATTCAAGGGAGAAGATTCCCAACATGTGACACTCAACCGAAGGCAAACTCAAGCTGAGCAGGGTGGAGGAGCGTAGCTGTAGCAGCAGCAGCACAGGGAGGCTGCCATGCATGCACGTTCCCCCAGCTGCCAGCTCCCAGTGTCGGCCGGGAGTCAAGTGCCCTGTGTCTCCTGATGGCTCCTCCACACACTGGCCTGCATGTGAAGCATGTCTCAACCTAACATCTGTGGGTTTCTGTAGACCTAATGGCTCTGGATTAATGGAGCCGTCCCTAAACGTACTTGCATGACATGAAGTTGGGTGGCATTCACACTGAGGATCAAGGTGTCACTTCAGGTCTTTCTCACTCGCCACAGCCTGTAGCCAGACGCTAAGATGCGAATCCTTTACTGCTGTATGCATGTGTGGATGTGTGTCTCGTGTGAACGCATTATGTGGGCATGTGTGAGGTGTGCCAGTGTGTGGGAGAGCATGATGAACACCCCCAAACGAACCAAACGAATGTGGGGTGCCATGCGGTCAGCATAGCCTTCGTGCAGAAACATGGTCTAACCTCAGCATCCCCGGTCTAGTGACCCCAGCGTCCACATAGAGTTGAAAGAGGAGGACATTCAGAGAGAGAACAACCATTAATACCATTGGTCATTGACGCTGCTAGTACCCTCTCTCCTGCTAGTATCTCCACGCCCCATTCTTCCATTGTGTCTTCAGTGGGAGGGTAGACATATCTGTCAATTCCCTCAACAATATTTCAGCCGAACAATGCAAAGGTAATTTAAGTCCAAAAATCAGGGGGGGAAACAGCAACCCATGTTGATGTCACAGAGTATAGTTCGGTTGATCATTGGCCATTTTTGACTAGCCACGAAATAGCAGTAAATTCACGGGCATCCTTTGTGAGCTTGCTTCCAATAAAGTACCGTATTTATAAAGTTCCTGCTACACTCAATATAGCAACCCTGCAACAACAAAACAAGAGCTGAAATGGTTCAACAACAGCAAGTGGCAAAGAAAAGGCATACTATGCAGTCATCTAATAGATTACTCTGGTTCAGTTCAGATTAATCTAGGATAAACCAGTTCACTACTGGATAATACTTTATGCATTTTAATATTGGTCTAACCTTGCTCATCTTGCTCTTGCTGTCGGCCATGAGAAAAGACATGTTGTTGATCTCATTCATCACAACAAAGTTTTGCTCCTCTCGCTTGAAGTTCTGCAGGAGGTAGAGAAAGGGAGAAGAGGGGGTGAATGAGGAATAAGAAAGAAAAGAAGGAATGACGAAGCATCAGAGATAGACTTACATGAGATTTGGACCAGAAGATGAAGACTTCTCCTACTATCCTGAAGAGGTCCTCTGCATAAGGATCTGGGCAGGTAAGCCACCTTGGCCTGGACCACAAAAAAACATGTGTCAAGGAATTTATTACTGGGCCTTGAGTCAAGCCAGGTGCACAGATCATTTACAAAGTATCAGTGGAAATAACCAGGCTCTTTGAAGCCTGACAGCAGCAGCAGGCTTGTGTCCATACCTGTTGTTGTCTATGTATCTGATGAGCAGAGGGTAGAGGGCATACAGATCCCTACAGAGCACAGCAAACTCATCACGGATGGTGCATTCTTCATTTTCCGACTCAGTTTTCCCTTCCATGCGCATCTGATCCTCCTCAGCCACCACCTTCCCACAGCGTTTCTTCAGCTTCTCCATGGTGGGAATGAAATGGGACCTCAGCATCTCTGGTTTGGCCCTGCTCACTATGGGCTGGGTAAACACTGTAAGAGCATGGAAGCAAAGCAATGACTGGGGGCTGCATAGTATTTCTTGTGATCCCAAGCAGCTTATCATCATGTAACTGATGTGCATACAGCAGTCATTAACATATATGTCTGACTCTTTGGGGAGTTTAGTAGCTTTCAGGCTCTATATCTGCAGATGGATTATTTATACTTTAACTACCATTTCAGGATCTTATATTCTCAGTGTCTGTCAAGTTCTGAATGTTATTTCTCTTCATATCTTCTGAATCTTTCTTCCAACACACTCATTTCCTCAGCCTCCTTTTCCCTCCTCACCTGCCAGCCTCTTCATCCACGAGGCCTCGTCGATTCCTAGGTTGTTAACCACGATTTTCATGATGCTTCCAAGAAGTTGGTTGAGTTGCTCGGAGGTGACGTCTGTGCACAGGCTGCCCTCCTGCTCAGGGAAGTTCTCCACCCCTCTTTCCCACCAGCGTGGCAAATAGTTGCATAGCATGGGTAGGGTGATCTCGATGACATGGGGCATCTCAGTGTAGCGGGCACCTGACTCTGCCAAGTCCCCGATCTCCTTCATCAAAATGTTTAGCTCAGGGATATCTGGGCACAGCTCCTCGACTTGGTTTGGAAGGCCAAGGACTATGTGGAGAGAGTGGTGATTGAGGTTCCAAAGGTGAAAAAGACTAAGCAGCAGGGCAGGTAGGGACCAAGGGAAATTAGCCTGTGAGGATACTCACTGGTTCGTTCACGTGGCGTCTTAGTGGTGTAGACAGAGTAGGCATTATACTCATTGAGGGAAGGCTCCAGGAAGGCCACAGGCATGGCAGCAGCAAGATGACCAAGACACTCTCCTAGGGCTGGCCGCAACCTGCAGGAGGCAAGACATTGTTATACTTGCTCGCAAAGACACACAGATATAGATAAAACGATAAAGCACTCACTTTTCCACATGCGGGGTTTTGACCGTGCCCACAGAGTAGATGCTGCACATAATTCGATAACAAGAGATCTGCAAGTCGTCCACTGATGTCAAAATCCAAGAGAGGCAGGGTTACAGGGAGAATGCGCTCAGACTCTTTCTGATAACATCACCATGAAAGTGGTCTTACAGTGTGAGCAACCAAGAAACCAACGGCACAAAGCCCTGACTCACAGATGACATCATCGCCAAACTGGTGCTGAGCAATGTGATCAAACAGCGTACTGAGGATGGGAAGCAGGGCGACGGTGGTATAATTGATGTTCTGGGACACGCCCTTCACCTGTAGAGAGGGAATGAAGTATGGGGAGGTCAGTGTGGAGATCATCTGACACCGAGGATCGGGATTACCAGACTGAGCTGGCTTGTACTGGTCTGGGCTGGTCTGGTCTGACCTGGTTGCGGCTGGACACCTTCCCCAGCTTCAGATTCTCCACCATCTTCTCAATGTCGTCCGCAGCACTCTCAAAAAATGAGCGCAGGCCTGCTTTCACAATTTCAGGTCCGGACTTCATCACCGTCCTAAGGTATACCAACAAAAGTAAATGGAATGAGAAGCAGGTGCCCATCATCTCCTTCTGTGTGTATCAGATTCTAAAACATCTTAGAGGTTTTTCTCATATGTTCTTACACTTTTGGGCAATGTGTGCCCATCACCGTTGCCAGCGTGTTTTGTGTCAGAGTGGGAGGATGAGAAAGAATGTCACCTGGCATCCAGCGACCGTGACAGGATTAGCAGACAGTTGACCACAGCAGTAGCATCCGTACCTGGGCACACAAACGGGGACACCGTTACCATGGCAGCAAGCCAGGAAGCCACTTTCTGCACCTACACCTGACATTCAGACTGCGTGTGTGCATGCATATGTGGGCGAGTTTGTTTGCGTGGTACACGCAACAAGATGTGGTTCTATATTTACAAACTAGCTTCTGCTATGGAGCTCTGTAGGAGATTCAGAGCTAAATATCTGAAGAAAAACTAAAGCAGTGTTAGTAGATGGTGGAAATACTTCTGAACGTAACCTGACTGTGAATACTATCAAAGAAAGATAGGTGAATATGCAGTGTTGACATCTGTGCTGCTGACTAAGACCTGTTCCTTTGCCAGCAGGACTGGAGGTCATCAAAGACAATGAAAAAGGTGAACATCTGACACAGAGCAATAATGCACCAAGCAACGCCAGACTGCCAAGCCAACTGCAGGCGTCGTGGTCACTCCCTCGTTACAGCAGTTGCCAAGAGAGAGAGAGAACGTAGAGTTGCAAGCTCTGCATCCGGAACGCATGTGCCCCCCAGCTTCCTGCCTGCCTCTTCGAAAAGTGGAACAAGGTCCACCCCCCAAAACCATGCGCTCCAGACCCCCTCAGTTTCAAGGGTGTTTCTTTAGGAGACTTTTCCAAAGAATTTCATAGCATCATCCTTCATTCATACGCCTTCTAAATGCTCAGATAATTTACCAAGTCAGTTCCATTACTTTACTGGTAGTGCATTTCCTGAGAAACTGTAAAACTTCCAGTTTGTGGAATAGCACAAGCCCCATGTGATACATCTGACACAGGGGTAATCGCACGGCTGCATAGCACAGGAGCACATGGTCAAGGCAGGGTGCCCTAGTGGGAGATCATCACACCTGCCTACATGGGCGTGTCTGTCAAGTGAGCAAAACCACTGCTCTATACTTAGAAGTCTTCTGCGGCTCAAACGCGCTCACAGGAAGGACAGGAAGCAAAGCACTGCACAGCACAGCAAAGCCGAGATAGAGGGGGGAGCAAGAGGGGGGTGAAGGAACTACACAGAGAGGGGTGAGAGACCAGGGGGGATCAAAGAGAGACACATGGTAGAGAGGCCTGGGTTGGGTGAGTGAGGGGCACGGGATGAAAGCATGGCGAGTGTGAAAATAAGAGGGGGATTGTGGTTAAAGCAGAGGCAACACACCTCCATGCACGACTCTTACCAAACAGAGAAACTCTGTGCCTCACCAAAGCGGCCATTTTACAGAAGATACTATAGCAGGAAGAGAAAAAAACCACAAAACAAACAGAAAGGGGAGGGAAGAAAGAGAGGGACGGCAGGGAAGAGAGAGTTTGAGGTCTGGGCGAAGGGAGTGACGAAAACAAAGTGGTCATGAGGAGAGCGAGGCGGGAAATCTAGGAATATGAAGGACAGTTCATAAGAAGGAAAGAGCTGCGGCAATGTGATCGTCACGGCTGGCCTCCATCTACTGCCTGTGGCGTGGTACCATGTATAAAGTGTCTGAGGGAGCTGGGAGACACGGCATATGCAAAGCTAAGCTGCACTAGCACACGTCGTCTTACCTAATCCAAAAGACATCAGAAATCTCCTTCTAACAAAGAGAATGGACTTGCAGTCTACAAGGTCACAGAATATTTCATTACCCAACATCTCAGTAGATGCTATTGAAGGTGCGGTGCCAGCATACAGTATTACATTTTTACAATTCAGCACCAGCGCTACACAGTAATAGTCCACAAGACTCATTGGGCTGAATGAACAAGTGCACAGCACAACGGTATATTGGTAGTCAGTTCAGAACCTGGTCCTGGAGGACCATATTTGGTGGGTCATTCTTACAGCCAGCCTCTTTATTACTGGGCTTTTATAGCAGTACAATGCAGATGTCATAAATAGTAAATTACTGGACAAGTATTGAACTATAAAGGAATATATTTAATAAAATGATGAATGGTTATACTACATAATTATATTAAGATCTAAAAAAAAGACAATTTACAAGTACAAATGCGCATTAAAATTAAAGAATTGCCAAATAAATCATGGATTTAATCAGCCATAATGAATCCTAATAATTATAGTACTCAGCATGCACTGCGTGTGTGAGGCACCAGACTGTGTCCTCTGCATAACTGTCCCATGTGCCTGATCTGCCTCCTGTCATACCCCGAGTGTACAGCAGATGGCACTGCAGCAGGAGTTACCTGGCAATCATCTCCTTTTCCTTGTTAGAGGCATGACCGCCACTCCCCAGCAACTTGGCAGGCGTGGACAGGAAGTACATACAGTGGTTCTTAAAGTACTGGTTTATCAGCGGCAGCAGGATCTGGAGGCCCAGAAGCGAGACCTTAGCCATGACTACCCTATGGATCGGAGGGAGGAGCCTGACAGTAGCAGGACTCTCACCTTTGCAAAGAACTTGATCTCCTGCTCATGGGGAGACTTCTCTACCCTGCCGCTGCTCACCACGGCCTCTGTGCAGAAAGAAAAGATAAATGTCCAGCCATGATCCATGTATCGTGTCACACGTATATACAATATGTAAGGGGTAAGACTATGTTCACAATAACTGAGAACCCGGACTTCACCCCCAGTCTACAACCCCTGACCTCATAGCCTAGTCACCGTACCCAAATGTGCAATAAACTCTTGGGCAATGTCCAACCACTTCAGCAATTTCTGCAAGAAACCGTAGGCGAAGCGCTTCTCAATAGAGGAGATGTCCTGTTCCAAGTCCTTCAAGCCCCTGGAATTGCAGAGAAGGGACTCAGTGAGTGGTTGAAACAAAGGGAAAGGAAAAAAGAGGGAAAGGAAAGGGAAAGTAAGAGGAAGGCAAAGAGAAAGAAAAAGTAAAAGGAAAGGAAAGAAAAAGAAACAGCAAAGGAAAAAGGAATGGAAAGAAAGGTAAGAAAAAAAGAAAAAGATGAAACAGCAAGAAAAAGAAGGAAAGGAAAGGAAAGGAAAGGAAAGGAAAGGAAAGGAAAGGAAATGAAAGAAAAGAAAATGGAAGGGAACGAGGAAAAGCAACGGAAAGAAAGGGAAAGAAAACTGGGGATCAAGAGGAAAGAAAAGGAATGAGAGTGAAAGAGAAGAGACATGGAACTACAGTGCAGTTCTTTTGTTTTTCTGTGGCAAGAAGTGTAAAGTGGCACCTGGTGACAGCATATCCATTAAACTGCAAGAATTTGAGGAGGTCCTGGGCTTTCTCTCGATCACGGGCTTTCTCCTTGGCAGTCAGGGTGTCGTAGGGCACAAGCAGGGGATGAGTACCGCCCCCTACAAACATGCCATCATGGTTAGAGCCACAGACACTGGTCAAGCACCTCTCAATGGAAAAACCTTTACACGGACTACAGATTTGATGCAACTTATCTAAACCTTCTCAGAATCTTTCTTACCTTTGGCCTGAAGCTCCAGCTTCTTCTTCCTGCCCCATGTGTTGTGGTAGTTCTCAGCTAACTGCTCTGCCATGGACTAGGAATTAAATAGTAGAAGAGGGACAAACTAGTTTGACTTTATCCAATTATTTCCAGAGGTGTAAAAGTCCTTAAAATGTAATTTTAAGTTTAAGTTTGTAAAGACGTTTTTAATCAGATCAAATATAACTGTGCAATACCTGAAGCTCTCTTGATATTGCCATGCCAGTGATATCAATGGGCTGTGGGTTGTAGCCTTGGCTGGGGTCATAGGTCACCTGCAACACAGACACACCATGAGACGTCGTCTACGAGCCCTCACAAACTTTGCCCCTACTAAGTGCCAACCCTTCTCCGTAGCTTGCTCCCAAACCTGTGCTGTGTGTGATATCTTGCGGGTCGTCTTCTGAGTCTTCTCTTCCTCACCATCCCTGGCCTTTTCAATAGTCCACTCCCAGGCAAGCATGGCCTTGATGGACTCTTTGATGGGCCAACGGTATATTTCTTTGTCCTGAGTAAGACGAGAGCCATGACAGGGACAGCAAGAAAAATAGCACAACAGCCTGTAAACATAATACAAGCGTACAATGTACTACGGATGTAAAATGGAAACAAAACAGGAAGCAAGATTAACTAGAGCTATGAGGACAGAGGAGAACACTGGATATGTTCCTTACCTTCTCAGAGAAAGTCTTATATGGCCTGAGCATCGGGTGTGTTTTCGCATTCTCGTCATGCACCTCTCCATACGTCCAGTTATTCTGAATCTAAAAGCAGAAATTCCAAAAAACAGATGACAAAAAAGAGGAGGGTCACTCACCCAAGTCATTCGACATTGATCATCCCACATGTGAGCTCAAATGAACAAGTAACTGAACATTGTCACAAAAGTTCTCACTACATGGACCAGGTCCTACTAACCTTTTCAAAGGCCCATCTGTCATGCGTGTGTTCAGCAAACTTGTTGATGAAGGCATCGAGTTTTTCAGGGATAATGGTACTGGAAGGAAGCACAGAGATTCTGGCTTGGCGCTGCCAACATTCTCACTTCTTGTGTTTTATTCTGGTCTATAATGATGTGTCTTGCCAATGTCTGTGTTTTACATTCTGTGGCCATGTGCTCTTTTCCTAACTAGGCACAGCCCTCCAGACCCAGACTGCTTACTTGGTGGTCTCCACAGGTCTGGGGTCAAAGTTGCCCTCAGCATCAACAGAGGCTTTCTTTTCTGTGTGGGAGTAACTGGCGTCCACATAATCAGGGGGAATAGCACCAGCAATGGCACAGATACACAGCATGGCGATCTTGAACAGCTCAGAATCATATTTCTATGGAAGAAGAGATAGAGAGGATGAAAGAAGCATAAGCACACAATATACGTATTCGGTCACCTCTCAGATTAAATTTCTTGCCAGTCCTTTACAGCAGGGTTTCCCAGTCCAGTCCTCAAGGACCTGCAGACAGTTCACATTTTTGCTCCCTCCCATCTTCCTGCGAGATAGGCTACATTTTTGCTTAGTTGGGAGGGAGCAAAAACATTTACAGATTTCTGCATTTGTCTATGTGTTAATGGCTAAATTATCTGAACACCTGTCAGTATAAAAATCTAAAGTCAGTGTATTAAGAAGGAGCACAGTGTCATGCCCTGCTCATCCGATCCTCCCGTGTGCCACATCCCCTCATCTACCGCGTGTGGATTCCACATGTTAACCAGCTGTTTCCTGTTGCTGTCATTAGTTCAATGAATTTAGTCCGCGTTTCAGTTTGTTTCCCCAGTCCAGTCATTAACATTGCATGTTGTTACTGAGTGTATTTGCCCGCAATAAAGTCCTTTGTCCGTACCCACAGCTTCCTTCGCCTGCTTCCCCGTGCGAGTCGTGACACACAGATGTACCGATGACCTACCTTATGTGACAGAGACTCAAATATACCCCAGAAGAGCTTGCGGGAAAGGTGTAACTCCTCTTCTGATGAAACACCAAAGTTGGCCCAGCCATTGGGTAGGCAGTAGTACTTCCAACAACGCTCATAGTGATTGGTTAGGAGCTACAAAAACCATCATATTGCAAAAACATTAGTGAGATTATAAATGTGTACCCATATTCATAATTATAAGAGGTTTAACACCTGATAGTGAGAACAGGTAAGCTTGCCTACCTTGAGAGGCATCATGGCATGTGGACTAAGTATTGGAACATCAAAGACCAACCTCCTCAGCAAGTGTTGCAACATGGATGGGCGGAGATGTCTGAAAGGCACAGAGGGAGAACATTGGGGCGAAAGATTTTTCTTCACAGAGACAGGAATTTAACACTGGTACTGCTTGAGAAGAAAACAAATCAAGGATATCCTGTGCAGAGTTTGATGTGTCTCCGGATCAGCAAGGGAGAGGCTTGCATTTCATTTCTTTAACCAATCACAATCTTCATCATGTGACATCACCACATTTGCCCATTTTTTTCTCATTTTCAAACTTAAGGCCGCGCGCCATCCAGGCCTCAGGACAGCAACGGTGTGGCTGAAGCCCCTGTGCTTCTGATCGGAAGGCTGTCGGTTAAAATCTTGTTATTATTATTTTTGTTGTTATAATTATTATTGTTGTTGTTGTTATTATTAGTAGTAGTAGTAGAATTATCATCATCATCATGAAATAAAGATACGCAGCTGTTACAGGTGAGCATATTTTTGTTTTGTCTATGCTCATCTTAACAAAAGGCACACACAATAAATCAGGTACTTAAGAAATATGTGCACCTTGCCACTTAACAGAAAACACTGGTTTTATTTAATGCGGTGATGTCACATAATGAAGACGTTGATTGTTTAACAGAGTGAAGTGCAAACCCCTCCCTTGTTGACCAAGGGACATATTGAACTCGGCAAGGGAGAGACCACTCACTTGCAAAGTGACATCAAGCACTCCTTAATGACGTCCTTTTGGGCCTTTGTGAGGGCACGGCCCCGGGAGAGCCGGTAGATCGTGTGGAGCATGGAGTCGATCATGATGGCGCGGTGGTCAGAGCCAGCAAAAAGCGGGGCGCACTTGGTGAGCAGAGGCAATACAGAGGAGCACAAGTAGCGGTTGAGGGCCAGCGCCATCTCAGTGGTGCTAAAGGCAGCCTGGAAGTTTAACGTGAGAGGGGGAGGTTGAAATGCATCAAGGAAAACTCATAGAAGTCATACTGATCGCCATGTGTGGTCTTTGCTATTTACTATCGAATACAAAGATGCCAACAGACTGACAATGCTCAGACGATGGTTGAATAGACCACACATGAAGACACAAACTATACAGTGCCTTAAGAAGCATCAAAAATTAAGGGCTCACCGTATCAAGGGAAGCTGCTGCCCTCATGTCTGGTAAGAATCCCACCTCCAGCACGTGCAGCAGAAAGTCCTGGTTGTCAATGCCGTAGACTCTGTCCAAGAATAGCACCATGGAGGCTTTGTGGTCTGGGACAAAACTGGCAGACATTTTTGGCTCAATAATGCTCTCGTCTGGATTGCAAGAGAGACAGAACCAGGAGAAAGAAGAGATAAGAATTTCAAAATATAAAGACAAGAAATCAATGGGTATATTTAGTACACAAAGAATAATCCAAGGAGTGACCCACTTTTGTGAGGCCATGTTCAGATGGAATATGGTACGATTCGTTTCCCTACCTTTCCCGAAGCTTGGGATCTGAACGGGCAAGCTGATTACGCCTACTAGATCATCAATGGGCACCAGGGACCTCAGGATGGCCCTGATTCTTAGTGCCTCACCCTTGCCAGCCTGGATCAGCTGTGTGGAGAATGGAGAAGGCCTCCATAGCAACTCATCGCGCTTAACCACTAACGCCACCATTCCGGCAAATAAGACGCAACACATTAACCTCTGCAACTCACATGCATTTCAGGAGCACAGCGGCCCAGCAGGTCAATGAGAGCTGAGTAGAAGGACATGATGGCGTGACCAAGATGCACGCGGATCTCCTCCTGCTGTTCTCCACCAAACCTAGGAGAAGAAATCATGATACTAAATTAGAAACCAGCAGCATCAAAAAGGAATCAGCAGGGATGACATGGAAGGGCATCTTGTTACACCGTGATCCTTTCTTACATAAAGCGCCTGTCCTTTTTGGGTGTAGGTCCATCCCTAGCTGGATCCTCAGAGATTTTGATGGCATCCTCTATGGCAGCTAACAGCCCGGCACCACCCTCACCCCTCAGGGCCGGGCCGAAGCACTCAGGCCTCCGGATAAGGAGACGGACCACAACATTGGCATTCTCCTCCACGCTCTCCCCTACAGAGAAGACCACAGCAGAGATTCCACTTGCAAATGGCTGCGGTTGAGCTCATAGCACAATTTTTTCATTAAAAAGGACCAATGGACATCCCATCATCTACATATACTTAACCAGATAGAAACTGCTGTGTGAATTTTATGTTACTCTGTTGACAGACACAAAGTCTCTTGAAAATCAAACCCTAAATCTTCTAGTTGCATAGCTATTTCTGCAGGATGACAGTGACAGTGCACTAACCATTGACAAAGACTGCAAATCGAAGGAAATCAAGGTATCGCTCTCCTCCGCAAGGGTTCCAACCTATGTCAGGGTAGCCTTTAGACAGAAGGATGGGGCAACTTTGTAGGCCACAACCTGCCAGGTATGTCACAACCTGTGCCAAAAACGATGGGGAGTTGTAAATTGTAGGAAGAACAGACAGAGGAAAGGAGAGAGAGAAACTGGAGAAGAGAGGCATCATTGGGCAGTGTTTCAGCCAACCAGTAAGATCACAAAGAGAGCACTGACCTTCTCCAGGTCCTGCTCCTGCAAAGCCAGTGCCAGTTCATTGTTGTCAATACAGGACGCTGCTGCCACATCAAGAGGGGTGGAGCCACTCATTCCTGCAAGTGCACATCACAAAATAACTGACTGACCAAAGATACAACTCCTGTGAGCCTTCATCTTATGTCAGCATGGTCAACTGCACCTGTAAGGAACTGATAAACATGTAAGCCACACGAAAATGGTCACAAGCCAAGTCTGATGATCTCCTGACAAATTCAACCTCATTCATCATTGCTGTGTAATAGTACAACTCATCTGGCATGGACTGCAGCCTTGTTCATTTTTGTAGCAGGTCACACAGTGTCTCTCACCCAAGCCAATGCCACTGTTCTCCAGCAGGTAGCTGAGGTGGTCAAACATGGATCGCTGATTCTGTCTGCTGATGCGGCAGAAGTAACACAGGAAACGACAGCAGCTAGTCACCATCTGTGGGAATCGGATCGCCTGAAAAGGGAGAACCAAGATGAAGTAAACAGACACCAATACAACAAGAAGCATATACTGGGATGAATAAATGAAAATTCTGATGGACTTGATGGAAGAGGCCACTAATGTTGACTGTACCTCCCCTCCAGCTCCCAGAACATTGACCATGACCTCCATTACGGTCTCATGCATGCCTAGCGCACGCATCAGGTTGGGGTGCTGGTAGAAAACCTTGTTGTTCATGATGTTTCTAAGGGATGACGACAAAGAATGAGCAATCACTTAAAGATCAGAGCCAGTCCTGGAAGTGAACATTCGGAGTTGGCAGCACACTGACCCAATGCTCTGAATCATAAGCCTTTCCTCCTGGGGGCCCATCTGGACAATGAGCAGAGAACGGATCTGGCCAAGACACTCCAAGAGATCCATGGTGTCCTGCACGGACACGGCATTGATGGAGTACGCCTTAGGCAGCGCACGGATCAGCTCCCCGAGTGGATCATACTGTCGGTGCAGCAGGCTGAACATGACCCGCACTAACTCTGGGTTCTGGATGAAAGACTCCTGGGCCCAATGGATCATGGTATGTGAGATGAGTTCATGGAGGGTGGCTTGATAGAGAATTGACAGAAGAGGAAAACCACCTTCAGTTAAAAACATTAGGGGAACATTAAGGTAAACACTTGCTCCAAGTCAGACACAGATGCAGACATCATAGTGAGCTTTACAGGGTTTGGGCTCTTCCTCTGACTCGGGCTCTTCTTCCTCCTTTTTCTTCCGGAGGTTCTTGACCTTCTCCACCAAGCTCAGGAGCCTTCCGTGGAGTGATGTGTCTACCTCCTCCTCTTCCTCCTCCTCTTCAAGGTGAACACCTAAGAAATAAACATGGTTGAGCACAAACGTCAACCTCCCGTTTCTCACATCATATACAGCATTGTTAAATCAAAGATTTCCTGTATCACTGAAATGGGGGGCTGACCACAGTGAGACAGCAGCTCCTTGTGGAACTCCTGCAGAATCTCCCGAACCTCATCAGGGACAGGACAATCCTCATCATCGGGTGAATTTTTGAAGTTTGTGAGCAGCATAACCTAGGACAGACACATATAACGCAGTGACTGAGCAGTGATTTCCCACTTTTTTAATACAGAGAAAGGCTCTGACCATGATGACAGCAGAAAAGAGTCTGCGTAAGGCCTGCACCTGCTCCTGCGGAGGTGAGCGGAACTCGCGGGTCCTTCGAGCAGTCTCCGCTGCAGTCATGGTGAATGCCACCATCAGGTCATTGTACCGCTGTCGTTGGTTAGTCTGTATGTTGCTGACGAAGGAGTCCGAGAAGGCAATTATGGCCTCCACACGGTGCCGGAGCTCACAGTCACAGAAGTACTGCAGAAGGGTGCACATCTGGGGTACAAGCAGCACAGAGACAGTCAGACCCTTCGCTCCAACCCTAGCTGATAGTAGCGATACTATAAATGATCCATGAACTCAGCACCAAAAGTCACCTCTTGGTAAGTCTCAATATAGGGTCACCCATAAGGTGCTTCTCAGTATCAAGAAGGCAAAGATTGTACTTGTCGAGGTCTTGCTAACTTGCCTCCCAAGAACAAATCACGGGATTGGTCTCATTTGCGGTGAATGCAAGTAATGCGTCCTTGATATTTGGGGACGGGGCAAAAATGACATCTGGGGGATTTTTTCCATCCTCTGCACTTCTGTTCATGAGTATTGGAACTGGTGTTTGGCAATGGAAGATGACATAATATGGGTATGTGAGATCATGGTCAAGTATGCATATTGAGAAACACCCATTGTGTTATAAACCCACCTGTAACTTTACAGACTCTGGGAGCTTCATCTGGAGCAGGCCTTCCTCTGGTGCTTCCTCTTCCTCTTTTACTTCATCCTCTTTAGGTCCAGATTCCCTTTCCTTTTCCTCTGCGGTGATCTCTCCACCCTCCTTTTCTCCCTCTTCCTCCTCCACATCTTCCGTCTCTGACTTCAAAGCCTTCAATTCATCTTCCTCTTCCTCCTCTCCCACTCCCTCATCCTCCAGCTCTCCCTCAAGACCCTTGGCCTCCTCTCCCTCTTCTTCGGCAGCTGCCTCCTCTTCTTCTCCCTTTTCACCCTCCTCCTCCTCGGCCGCCTGTGCTTCCTTGCCGTTGAAGACGGAGGGGTCGATCATCTTTAGGACATGCTTGACATCCTCATCTTCAAAAATACCCACGATCAGGAGAGTGCTGATGAGTTTGAGGATCGGCACAAAGTGGAACTCTACACTGCCCCCTACTGGGTCGCGCACAGCTTGACTCCCATCAAACACAGCCTCCGTCAGCATGCTGATGGCTTTGATCTTCAGAACCTGTGGTTTGAGTCAACACATTAACGTCAGTCATCAGAACGCTTGTCTCCTTGCCACACACTGGTCCCGAAACATCTGAAGATATGAATTTATGTTTTAGTACCTGCGCTTTCAGTTTTCAATGGAACAAAGTTCATGTTTCAAACTGAGTGCCAAGTAAGTAAGCTGGTGAGTACCCACAATAGGCTAAAATATTTCTAAACAAATTTTTCTCATTAGAGGTTACTTAACAGAAGACTGTTTTTTCATTGTTCCTTCGTCCTTTGAGACAAATAAAAAGCATGATTTTGCTCCACCATCATTTGATAAGATATTTTTTCATTGCTATTTTCGAAAACTAGGCTAAAACGTCAAAATCCCTTTCAATCCAGACAGTATATACTGTCTGAACTGTATAATAATGTACAATGTACTTTCTTATTACTGTATTTAATATCGGTAATGTCTAACTGTGCGTAATTTATGAACTAATTTTTACCATATGAATGTACACAAAATTTATGGTATACATGGGGTCCTTGAATTGTGTTGGCTCTCTACGTTAAAACATGATGCTAAAACTATGGAACTTAAAAACTATGAAAACCCTTTCTATACCTGTTGTAACCCACGATAAATTAACAATCGATAGTTGCCTCTTCTTTTGACACGTACTATTCACACTTATTTCCCTCAGATACAGGGGGCTACTGTACGGCAAAGTGATTTTTTTTTTTTTCATTTTTCCCATCTGGACCAACATGCCATGATCCCATCTATCCACCTAAGTAGTTACCTGCAGGGGAATTATGGGGCTGAGGGTGTAGATATCCGGGTCGGTGTTCACGAAACCAACTGGCGAGTAGTGCGGTTTGGGCCGCAGGCAGGTTGTGAGGCCCACCCCGGGCAGGGCGTGGCCCTCGCTGTACAGTTGGATGCTGAGCGTCTCCTCCGTCATGGGCACGATGAACTCCCGATTGGTCAGCAAGCGCGCGCGCCTGGCCGATTCCAGGTGGATGCTGATCAGCAGGTCATAGTAGCCACTGCGCAGTGGTCCTGGCAGGAAGGTGCTCTCGATGGCGTACAGCAGCTGCGATTCATCCACATGGCTGCAGAGGGCATGTGCAACGCGGTTGTTGCCCAGCGCACACACAGCGCAGTACAGCTTTAAGGTGTGGTAGTGGAACTTCAACAAGTCCAGGCGCTCGGAGAGCTCCAGGACGTCGATGCATCTGCAGCAGACAAAACAGACAAACAGAGAGAGACAGGGTGATGCTTTACGGCCGGGATATCAAACTCCAGCCCTGTGTCGCTTAATTCTTTCTTTGTTAGATGAGGGAACACTGATTTAGCAATAATTACTTGAGACGGACAATTAAAGCTTTCCGGACAAGCCGGTGGGAGCACCATCATCCGCCCTTCCCCAGCCTTGTGCCAGCATGCGCAGACCTGTTCTCTTCCGGGATGTGCAGAGCCATCATGGTGAGCGGCTCAGTGCATTCCACCATCCAGCCGTGCCGCTCACTGACCCGTGACACCTCGGGGTACAGGAAGCCGTTAGGCACTCGGCTCCAGATCACTGGTGTCAGCATCTGGAAGTCTAGGCGTGGGGGGCACTGGGGGACCGGGTTGCTACGCTCGCTCTGGAACATGGCGGCTGAGATGGGCATGATGTTCTAGGGAGGGAGGGGCAGAGGAGCAAAACCAGCGTGGGTCACTATTCAAAGAGGGAAGCTCTATTACATCAATTCTGCTTCTTAGTACAAACAACTAATAGTCGATGTGATTATAAACAAATATCAACATATTAAAAAAAAAAAAAAGAGTATGAAAAGAGTGGGACATGCACTGACACTAAAGAATAGCTGCAATGTGGGCAGGAGTGAGAAAACGACAAGCCACAAATACAGAAAAGCTCCTGAGGTGCAGACCTTCAGCTTTCCCAGGTCCACCTGCAGCATGTTCTGGCTGGAAGGCACGGCGAACACGGCGGGAAACAGCTTGGTGTTAGGCTCCACCTAAAACGCACAGCACGGGGTCACTGAGATTCTCTGCACAAAAACACGCCCTACACGTCCTGAGTCATTGGGATTCTCCCTATTTACCTGGAAGAAGGTATTCATCTCCTTCCCATTGGCCGTGAAGGTCATCAGCCCAGTTGCCAGGTCGACCAGGCAGCCAATCACTAGGTCCTCTTGACTGAAGCAGGCCTGCTGGGAGCTGGTAAACTCTGCCCCCCACACCATGTAACAGTTACTCTGCTTCATGCTGGAAGAGGGCAGGAAGTAAATACCAGTAGAAGTGAGCACAGATTGATTTTCTTATCTTTTGTTTGGTTACTTATGGTTAAGGTTTAAGGCTGGGTGGGGGTCAAGGTTGTCACGTTGGGATTATATGTGTGTGTTTACCTGCCATGGATGTTGCCCTTGTCATCACCAACAGTAACAGTGACACAACGCACTTTATTGAGGTCGAAGTGCTGGTCGTACTGGTGAAAGTCAGGGGTCACCCAGCCCACCCACACACCACTGGGCTCCTGTCCAGCAAAGATCCTCACAGAATAGTAGTACTACAGAGAAACGGGGGAAGTGAGGAGCAGAGTGAGCCATAGCGCCTGGACCGTTCCTAGGGAGCACTAACATTCTGATGAGACCGACCACACATGGTGGTCCAGTTTCAGTGGGAAGAGAACATATGAAATGGCTGACCGTGGTGGTGTGGAGAATAATTTCTGGGTCGTCTCGATCATCTGGGACAACATCTTGCACCAAGCGGGGCATTGTGGGTACCACCGGAGGGGGAGTGATCATAGCAGCTTTCTTGGCTTTGAATAGGAACCTGAGAAGAAAAATACCATAAAAATTGCCAAAAAGCTAAAAATTCTGCTTCTCCTCAAAACTCTAGCAACTTCCTTTATTAAAACCTGAATATTTGCCACGATCAGCTACTCTTATGCTCCTACTCACCCTGCCAACTCTATTCTTCCCTGAAAACACCACAGCCGTTCTCTGCCTTTCCTTTTTTTAGCTATAGATTTAATTTCTCACCCTCTCTTCTTGACCTTCTCTGTCGTGACGTCCTTCTCGTTCTCCGCTTTGACACCGGGGACCTCCCTGGCCACGGAAGCCTCCTTCTCCTCCTGCTCTTTGCGGCTTGCTGACTTCTTCAGCACCTCGTACTCAGAGTCAGGTTCCACCTCCAGTACCTCATCCTCAGGGATGGTGAGGGCACGAGTAAGGGGTGTGGCCCCAGCCTGAACCTTGAAGGTCTCATGGAACTGCACCGGCAAGCTTAACCGCATGAACAGCATATCTGTGTTGGCATTCTGAGAGCCAAAGGTCTTGTGGGTCAGCTTCAGACAGGGGGCAGTATCCGCTGTCCCATCCACACGAGACACCTACGAGGTCAAAGAGAAGGAGAATGGAAACACCAACCTCAAAAGAGATGGAAAAAAATGTGAGGGCGAGGAACATGTCTTCATGTGTGCTTGATCACAGACCTCTATGTGCGGGTGGTTGGTTGGCACAGAAACAAACTGGGGCAGACTCTTGCTGAACCACATGGTAATGTCTCTCTTCATGTTGATGCCGAAGGGCTCAAAACCCTCCTGGAGGCCACATATGGAAAAGAAACGAAGGGTGCTGACATTCTGGCCCAGGTTGATCCTGCCCACCTGGGATTGACCCAAGCTGCACACAGGGATAAACCCTAAAAGAAAGAGGAGTCGCCAAGCTGAAGTTTGCACAAACATCTCTGGTCAACAAGTACTTGCTGCTTTTCCATCCATCTCCATCTGAACCCACTCCCTTAGACATGCATCTGATCTGCTTTCTCTCACCCTCCCCAATCTCAATTTCCTTGAAGGCCATCTCGGAACCAGAGTCACTTATTAGCATCTCCCCGTTGAGGGTGAACATGATGGTCATCTCTGACAGGTCGATCATGCACCCTACTACGTCACCCGGCTGCCACTGACGGCCAAAAGGTTCATTGCCAATGTGCCATCGCTGAGCCTGTTGGAGGCAGGTGAGAACATTTTTGAGAAAAAAAAAGACAACAATAATCCAGAAGACCATAATGAAGATATCCTGATACTTATAATTTATGGACAGGTGGGCATGGAAGTCTGACCTTGTTCCCATTGAAAACAAAAGCCAGCTCATCTGTTCCCAGCTCAATGTCGGATCGAACGCTGGGTCGGGCCCAGCCCACCCTCATCTCTCCAGCTGTCACAGCCTCAAACTCAAAGTACCATTTCCCCTGGGTCACAGCATATGACTTTTCAGCTCGGAATAGGCGCACCTTGTCAGTGTGCCCATTCTCAACACCATGGCCACCTGTAACAGATGTAGGGAAAGACAAGAAAGGTATAAACCAAGAGAGCAACGCTAGAAAAACCAAGTAGCTGCATAAGATCTGGTAACTCCTACAAAACATGATGATTACAGATCCCACTATGCGAACACGGTGTGAATGAGATGACCATACCAGGTTCCACTCAAGATGAGCAAGACAAAATCAAGATATAAGGGACAAGCTCACGTAACTGTAAATGCATGAAGCCCCGTGAGGTTCGAATAAAAGCACCACTCACTGCTTTCCTGGTCTGGAGGTTCTATGTTGTACCCATAGCCAATGAGTGTCCTCACAGCTGCGCACACACTGTCCCGGTTCGTTTTCTTGGTTCGTTCATCCAGCAGGTTGTAAGGCACCAAGCGAGGGTTGCGTTTGTTCATAATGTCCTGATGCACAGGCCAAGACATTTCAGTAACATTTAAGACCGTCTGCAACGGCGCAAAGTCTGATATTGAGACACCACAGTACAATAAATGGGAAGAGAAAGGGTCCAGGAGGCACCTGCACAATGCTGTAGGTCCAGCCCTGTCGCACCCGATCCCGTGCCCACACATTGTGGCCATTCTCGGCCAGTTTCTCCACCAGGGTGTTCTGGTTGGGTGTCAGCTTGACATGACTAATGTCCAGGGGGGCAGGCTTGTATCCATTGCTCATCATGTAGCTGATGGGAGACAGACACATGGAGACAAGGAGATGGTCACCATGAGGTCCCTATAAGGCTGCGTTGACATAAGAAATTTACAAACGAGAGGAGGCCATTCATATCAAGCTTGTTTGGATAGAGCTCAGAGTTGTTAAGATCTTGTCTAGCTCTGATTTAAAAGAAGCCAAGGTTTTAACTTGCACTACACTAACAGGAAGACTATTCCATAGTCTAACTATATGCTGTGCAAAGAAGTGCTTTCTCAAATTCAGTTAAAATGTTCTCCCACTAATTTACACCTATGGCCACGTGTTCTAGTATTTAAACTAATATTGAAGTAAACCTGACCTTGAGCTTCCAGAAGAGAAACAGCTGTCTGTGGAGAAGCGTCATGGCTTTGTACTTTGATGAAATGCTCACTTTGCTTTAGAGTGAAATTTTACTCCACATGGAAACCAAAACTTACGTCTTAGGAAGTTTGATCTTTTTCAGGTTCTCCTCTGCCTTTTCATCCCCCATCCCCACATGACACCCCAGGGCCAACAAAGTCCTGCACAATCACAAGAAGGTATCATGAGGTCAAGGCTGTCAAGATGAGGCGATTCAGTTACTGTCTTGTCTTGGACTCACTTTATGGTTTCTCCAGACATTTGAAGGTTATAGTTTCGCTCAGGCTCTGGAAGGTTCTGGAAATCCACCAGGCAAGGGTGTAGCTTTTTGTTGTCATCCCGGAACTGAAGGAGAACCACAGATAGACCTGACGTCTGCATTGCAGCTATGGATATTGGAGTTCTTGTTATTGTAGTATGAATATTTCATGACAATCATTGCTGGTTCCTCACCAGCGACCTGGGGCTTACCGCTGCATAAGTCCAACCCTGCTCGATGCGGGTCACCGCCCACAGTTCATGAATGTTCTCTGCCAGTTTCTCCCGGATGCGTTCCAGATGGGGGGGCAGCACGATCTGAAAAGACATAGTGACCGTGCCAATATTATCAGGGTCTGACAAGAGGAAAACAAATAAGAAAAACAGTACCATCGTAGAAGGCATGGATACTATAAGCGTGTGACCCATACCTGAATTGTGTCCACAGGATAGGGTGTGAAGGAGGTGTGTGTGAGTGAGTGCATGGGACCCAGCATACTGCGGACACCATCAAAGTCGTGCGTGTACTCCTTCACAGGCTCAATACGCATCCTCTCCTTAGGCAGCAAGGCCTCGTAACAGGGTGCATAGCCAGGAGGTGGGAGGAACTTGAAATCCCCATGGCGACCACCAAGAAGAAAGCGAGCTCTGAGAAGCAACAGGAAGACGGATAGGATGATTATTGTTTATTTACTTAGCTGTATTTTTTCAGACTTTGTCACACGGTGAAACACTCCTCAGACGCTCATAGCGCTTCTCAGGATCCCTCTCTCCTAAATACACGAGGCTTTCTAGCACTCTGCTATGCGCACTGCTTGAGACCCTCACTTGACACCCGCGGAGAAGCTGATGACGGGGAAGAAAAGGCCATCCACGTTGAAGTTCTCAAACATGCCCTGGACGGGATGACCGTTGATGCGGAAGGAGATGCTGGGCACGCTGAGGTCAAGGCAGCAGCTGACGACATCATCCGCCGCCAGAATGTGCTGGCTATGTGAGGCCACGGCGCGGGGGACGTGCCCTGGGGAGAGACAGGAATGAATGCAGTCGGTGTGCGGTGTCACATGCAGAAGAAATCCTGGCCAGCCCAACTCACCTGACCACAAATGCAGGCCGTCAAAACCATAGGAATAGAGGTCATCCCCAATTCCGTTGCTGCCCCAGCCCTCACCCCCACCAGGGTATGGGCTGTAGCCTATGTTCATAGCCCACCCTACGCGCAGGTGAGCAGCCTGGGCCGTCACGAATGGCTCCACGTAGTCAACAACCACCTCGTAGTACCACTTCTTGTACTGTGTGGAACCTTCACACGTCCCAAGGAAGATGTTTGGCCTCATACTTAAGGGAGAGGCAGCAGAGATCTTATTATAAAACATCCCTGCCTGAATATTACAAGACTTATTTTTTAAATAATGCTACGTATAACAAATATGCTACTATTATATTTATAGCTTTTTGAATGTACCTGGTGGCATAGTTCACTAAGTTGGTCTGCAATAGGAGGTCACGACCTGGCAGCAGGTTTTCAGTGATGAGGTTCTGATTGGACCTGACAGCCACACCATTACACACACACAGAGAGCGCAGCACGTCCAGCACCTGTGGGCGACACAGAAAGCATGTGTAGGCCAGCCAATCAGCATGCAGAGGCAGACCACATGATCATTCCAGCGGCTGACCTTGTAATTGCGCCCGTGTTTGTCCAGAAGGGAGATGATCGATTTGATGTGGTTTTCCTGGATGATATTCAGTACTTCTGGGCTCTCGATCAAGATGCAGTACAACACCTCCAGAATCCCTGTCAAGTTGAAACACAGATGAAATTCGAATTGTCACTTATTTACTCAGTCAACAGATGCTAAGATTGGCTAAGTCTGCATATGAAAAGACTGTATGGGTGGTACCTCCAGAGGCTTCCAAGCGATCCAGTTTGCTGACCAGCCAGTCAAGATTGTCACAAAAGAGAGCACAGTTGGAGCGATTCCCTCGGATCAGAGAAGCTTTGAAAAGAGACACAGAAAGCATGAACAACCACAGCGTGCTGTAGCTCTTCACCAGACATCAACAGGACACGTGAATCTGCATGCAAATGTCATTCCGGCTACTAGCGGCTTACCGAGCAGCTCGTACAGCAGGTTGACGATCTCCTTCCAATACTCGCCGGCTTCCTCGCCAGCAAAGTCCGCAAAGTGGGCAGATGTGTTGTAGACGTTAAGCCGGTCGATGCAATTCAAAACAAGGGTGATCATGCCCTGAACACAGCATTCAAAGTACACAGAGGACAAGAAAAATAAATAGATAGACAGTAGGTTGCGAGGATTGCGTCAAATTTTAGTTGAGCCAATGAGCCAAACTAGTGCTATAATAAAATGTTATTAATTCACATTTTGCCATTTAGCATTCTAATCACTCAAACGTTTCAGTACAGACCTCCTCCTGAAAGAGGTTCTGCCGGCTACGGAGAGAGCGCAGCTTGGTTTGCTTCTCCTCATGCTCCAGGTCATCTTCAGGGTAGCTGAAGTAGAAGATGAGATCCTGCAGGGAGAGCACCACTCGGTCCAGGGACAGAGACAGTGGTGTGGGGTTCTTGTTCTTTGGATTCAGAGCATCCAGTTCCCTGTGAAACCAGAAGAAGGACAAATAGAAACCAGGGGACCGTTAGAAGCGTGTTGAAGCGATGTAATGCCACAGGATTCAACACAGAGGAAAGATGCCTGTGGAATATATACAGGTATATATATATATAAAGATTGTATTAAATGTATATAAATGGTATGACAATAAAGACCAAATAAAGATCCATTACAAAAATCCAAGATTCTTGATGAAATTCAACTTCATACTCCATAAGAAAATTAATCATCGATCGCATTCAATCAAGGAGTTTCTCTGGGTTTCTCCTAAATGCTGGGGCTCCTACTTGATGAACTGCGTGAAGAGACCCGTGGTGTTGAAGATCATGCGGGCCGCCTGTGACTCCTCCACCTGTGAACGCGAGGGGCACAGCGCGTCGTCCATGTGTCCCTCCTGGTGCAGTATGGCCTGGGAGAGGGAAGGCCGGTCAGTCTGAAAGTGCTTTTTAAGCATGTTGCTGCTGGAAGAGGTGTTGGTGGTGCATCACAATAATGGTGGTTTGAACTATTTTATTATATATATTTTTTCTATTATTTTTCTTACATAACTTATGTGTGCATCAATACTGCCAGAACAAATTCGTAGTGCAAGCATTTGTGCATCAGAAGTGGCTCCCCATTGGTTCTGTAAAGTGCTTCGGGAAAGTTCTGAAAAGTTCTGTATAGATGTAATATTCATTCATACACTCATTCATTCATTTGATGCCACTAGTGCAAACCTCCATCCGACCCATTTCCAACACCTCCCAGCCCCTGCTTTCCCTACCCTCCTCTTGAGAGGTCCCAGGCGAGCCTTGGCATCCACTGAAGCGTAGGTGAGCCACAAGCCCGTGGAAACATGCTGCATGAAGCACATGGACTCTCCGTACTTGATCTCTGGTAAGCCCATTCCCTCAATGTCACGCTTCGGGGCCACTTCCGTCTTCTCCTGCTCAGAGGGTTACGGGAGGAGGCCGGAGACAGCGCCGAGAGTGGAGGAGAGAGGAACGAGGGACATGAAAAATCAGAAAACAGGAAAGGGATGAAAGCTACCCATTTTAATTCTGATGCCAGGACCATTTAACTGGACTGTGACACAGAGAGGAGAGACAGCAGTAGGCGAGGCAAAGTGGGCAGCTTGGACCCGAGGCCACGATCCGCACCTTTGAGGCTCGGAAGCAGAAAGCTGACATTTTGGTGTTAGCCCGCTTGGGATCTAGGACCATCAAGCCCTTCTCTTCATGCAGGCACAGATATCGGCCTGTGGTCACATGACGCACCCGAAACGGATGCCCCCACTTCATGTGGCTACCGCTCCACCTACAGGGACAGAAA
>JAODKE010000038.1:5138733-5179186 GCA_026779605.1 Mormyrus hasselquistii
CCCCCCACTACACATCCATGTTTGTCCCCACCTCGGCCAGCCCCCCTCCATACCAGCTAGGCAATGCTACATGCAGATAGTACGCCAGGGACTTCGGGCCCCAGGGGTTTGTGGGTACTCAAACCCAGCACCGGTGGCTCAGGTGAGATGACACTTAACCTTGGCAGAAGAGGTACTGCATTGCCACAGACCACCTAACCACCCCCAACCTACTGGGACTACGCTCACTCTCTCAGGACATTCAAGAACATCTATGATCATTAAGCTCCACTGAGTCAGCGCTGTCCAAGTTCATACATTTTCAAAACGCTGCAGAATGAATCATATTGCAACAGAAAGGCTGAAATCAGGAGCTAGGAAAACTGAAGCTCATTTCACTCTAAGAATATATCAAAAACTATATGATAATGATTACGAGGTGGAAATGAAAGAACGTGGTACTAATACTAAAAAGTCCTAAAATTTCACTTCATAATTTAAATGAGTGTAGATGCCATGAACAGTTCATCAGTGAGCCACTAGAAGCAAACCTAGCTTAGCATTACCCCAGGGAGGGACAGCTAAAAACACCAACCCCGAATAATGTTAAACTGGTGCGCAGAGAACGACAGTCGTGCTTGACAGAATCCCCTGCCATACTCAGCACAGCGTGCTCCGTCCCTATGCAGAAATTCGGCTTTATGGCGTATTGTGCCCCCTGGCGGTACATGTGTGGAACTGCCCCTTCTTCATCGTCGATGTAAATAAAAGCTCATAAATACAGACAATAGACAAAATAAAAACAAAAGCAATAAGAAAAACCCACATACTTGAATCCCTGCACACTAAAGTAAAACAACACACTGGACTCAGTAGATATATTTCTGAAAAATTAGGGCTCTGTAGTCTGCATGTTAATCTTCAGCAGAGAGCACCTTGTAGATAGTTGATAACAGACTTAATATTCACTCTCACAACCTGTATGTGTTGATGTCTATAGATGCAAGTGGATCATGAATCAGACATATTCTCGGTGCAGTAATTCACTTGTGGTCTCGTCATCCTACTCTACTAAACACTCTGTCAATGTCTCCCCCTCCATTTTCTCTCAAATTAAACGTGAACCTACGGCCTCCCCCTTTTCGTCTGTGTTCACCTGTTCATCAACTGAAAGCTAGCTGTCTCTAACACGCAGCAGATCCTGGCCTGCCCGAAACGCTCAGATTACACCTCAGGCCACCGCGTAGAGGCGCTGCGAGGCAGACACGCCCCTTTCCAGTCCCCACATACTCCCGCAAAAACATGCATATCTGCATCAGGTTTTTTTTTTCTCACCTCAGAAATCTCCATCTAAGTGTCATCTCTGAGCTTGCTCCCCCTCTCTTCCATCTCCCATAGCAACCAAATCTGTCCGTTAGGCTGAAATACCCCTGCCTTTTGAGGAGGTTTTACTGAGCATCTCGACAGCAGGCATGCTCAGTGACTGCTGATGCAGGAAGGCAGGTCCAGGACAAGTTAACTCAGCGCATGAAATGCATGCTAGGAAATGGCGTTTTTCCACTGCTTTTTTTCTCTTATTTTAGACCTGCCGTAATTCTTATTTTTCACCATGAGGTGGCAGCGCTCCCCCGTCTATGTGACCCAGAAGCCTGAAGGCGATTTTTTTGAAAGAGTGAAAGAGAGAACCCCTTGTTTGTCTTCATGCTGATCTGCATTAAGGCACAAATAATTAATAATGAATTAATGGAGCGAAGTCGAGTCCAGTGAGGAGGAACCGAAGTTAATTCCACTTAAACTTACATACCTGCCGGTGAAATCCTTCACATTATCCAGTGCAGAGCAGGAATGTGAACGGGGGGGTGGGGGGTTCCTGGGTTTCCCCTTTTGGTCGAACGATTTAAAAGTGCCTCCCTTTCGGGGCCTGCTGAGTGCCCCTTTTCGATTACTGACGACCACCAACTTCTCAAGCCGCAAGTCTAATTTAGCTTTGGTGTCCCGGAGTTTCCCCACCTGCTCGGGCACCAGACCCTCGAAAAATTTCTATAGACCTTAGTTAATTAAATGCTTCTGTGATGAACTGTGCTTTCTGTAAATCATCACGGAGAAAACTATGGTGCAGTGAGAATGTGTATTAAAGCCAATGCATGGCTGGAAGCTCCTATCACCGGACGTGGGGGTTCCGACGCCGCGGCTGCATCCGTCAGATGCAGAATTCCTGCAGTGCTGATAAACCTGGTAAATTTACAAAACGTGTCAAACCCAGCACCTTCAACAAGTGAATATAGAAAAACAACATGTATATTGTACGCACATTGCCCACGCCGTAGTTCATAGACTGGGCTCCTTTCAGTCATATCTGGCCGTATTGCAGTTGCAACATTAATCTCGAATAAAAAACCGAAATTCAAAGCTGTAGCGATTTGCATTTATTAAACCACTCAAGTCCAGTTGCCTAATGCCGGTTTACCAATGTTTGCGTTCTTAATACCAAATGTAAGAGTTACAATTAAAAATAAGCTTTACAAGTAATAAAAAATAAAGTATTTTATTTAAAATGTTACATGAATATTTTATTGTAATTGCCTGAATGTTGTCCTTTTCAGTGAACGGTTAAAGTCGGCTCTTATAGGGGTTAAATACTGTTAGGAGGAGTAATCCGCCTTATTAATCATACTCACGTCTTGAAACAACGCGTTGCGTAGCACATATTCACCTACAGGGAGAGAAGACGACGCCTTATATCTCCCTTTCTTTCCCTGCCTAAACAAGGATGCTTTTCAGTCCCAGAGCCCAGCTGGTTCTACTGGAATCCAGCCCTGACTCCGGTGAGGACTGGCAGAGAGAGGCGAGCGGCACAGGGGGGAGAGAATAAAATTTTAATCAAGGTAAAATTCTTGGAGACAAATACTAGTACTACTACTACCAATACTACTACTACTACTAATAATAATAATAATAATAATAATAATAATAATAATAATAATAATAAAGATATCACCTAAGAAGAAGTTGCGGAAACACATTTCTCGAAATGCTTGTGACAACAGTTACTACGTCTCTCTCCCCATAAAATTCCATTTAAAATAAGGGAATTTCCACTACCGAAGCTTTCGTCAGATGATGTTTTTTTTAAATGCAGGTTATTGTGTCTGTACTTGTGTCTATACTTGTATACTTTACTGTCATTAACCCTCTCTCCCTCTCTCTCTCTCTCTCTCTCTCTCTCTTTCTCCCCCCCTCCCCATCACATACGACTGAGACAGTTCCTCTATCTCCCAGATCCAGTTCCTCTGTTTAAGTGTCGCTGATCTTGTGCTTGTAAGACAGTCTAACAGTTTTTTCCTCTGACTCCATTCACCATAGAGCTCAGACCATCTGCCATCAAGCAGGTCTCATTCTCTCCGCTTGAGAAAGTCAGACTTCCAGCAGGGCCTGGCCAGCCGCCTACCAGAAGTGCCAGCGGTCCCAGCTTCAGGAGACTGGGGGAGTCAGCAGCGGGGGCTCCTCCTGGGCATGCCCAGCCCCATCCAGGGCGGGCTGGACAAGAAGGTGCGAGCCATGGAGCTGTAGCGCGACGGTGCCCCCCTGGGGGGGAGGAGGCGCAGACGAAAGACTGGGAGCCTGAGATGAATCGTAAGGAGAGCAGGTATCCAACGCCTGTGCCATACACATGCCAGGGTAGGCATGTTGCAGCTTCCTGATTTGTGTGGGTACAGGGCAGCCGATGATCAGGAATCTGTTGGGATGCGTCTGTCTGTCAGTGTCTTCCTGACATCTTTGAAAAAGGTGATGCTGCATTTGCTGTCCAGCGTAGGGTCTTCAGCTCAGGCTGTGTGCTGTCCCCGTGGTTGCTTGTGGCTTAGCAGGCATGGATGGGTATTCGACATCCTCCACACGTGTGGCTCTCGGAACGGTAGGTGTGTTTCTGAGTGACTTGCGGACTGTGTGAACTTTTGGCTGAACCCGTCGGTCAACCCTGGGTGTTTCTCACACACACACACACACACATACACACACAAACAGGTTTGTAATTATATCTTTGTGGGGACTCATTCCTTTCTATGTGGAAAACTCTAATCCTAACTTGACGATCTTAACTGCTACCCAACTTGAGACTTTTGGCATTTTTACTTCTTTGATTGCATTCACAGATCTTTGTGGGGACCTGAAAAATGGTCCCCACAATGTCAAAATAGCAGGTTTTTATTACATTGTGGGGAATGTTTGGTCCCCACAATGTAATATAAACATAATCCACACACACACACACACACACACACAGATATACACCAATGGTGATTTCCCCAGTTCCTGCATTTCGTGCATCATAAACATGGGTGTTTTCTGACAGAAACTTAAAAGTGTCAAATGAAAACAGAGGTTTGGTGAATCAGATTTCAGGATTGCCACATAGGACAATCATCTGAACCATTCGGCACCTTATAAAAATGCGATGGCAGCTGTAAAACAGGGGGATTGATTTTTTTTTTCCACTGTGATCCAAATTCTGTCAGCCACACGAAGCCAAGGTCTGAGGCGGGGGGAGTTGGTTGCACAATTATATTGTGATTATATTGTGTTTCTGATGTGGACGGGTGTCCATCATTCGGTTCCTGCTGCTGTAAAGTACACATAGAAACACAGCCCTCGGACGTGGGAGGCTAAACCTGCGTCAGACCTCCATTCACGTAAACGTCCTGTGACCTTTAGGGCTGAACCCGTCAGAGACAGGAAGCGCAAGGCGACCGCCGGCAGCGGCAGACGATGATCCTCCGCACTTCCGTTCTGTCACCCTCATTTTTGTCTTATCTGAAGGGCCTTATCAGCTTGTTAGAAAATGGAACTTTCTGTGGGTGTCGCGGTGGTCAGGAAATGCAGTTCTTTCATACCTGTGCCACCACGCCAGAGCACCACACCAGTGCCAACCCATTCCCGCATGACACGTCACCTTTGGGCATGTGACAGGTTTGCCCCGCCCATATTTTTTAAAGAAAGGTACTTCTGAAATAAATAATATAATTGCTTAGAGACTTTCAAACGAGCTGTAGAATAATAGAGTGTCCCATCTCGGGAAGACAATGTGGGACGTACAGTGTCTCTCTCAAATGACATCACACACTTGGCACATTTGGTTGCTGTGTTTGTCTGTGCATGTGCATCCCTGTGCCAGGCGGTTTTTACATTTTGGTGGCGAGGGGGGAGTGATTCTGTGATCCAATTCACAGAATACCATCTCATCAATAACAATTGTAGGCTGCCTGGGAATGTTTATGCTTGTGTGTGCGTGTGTGTGTGTGTGTGTGTGGGGGGGGGGGTGTTCAAGAGAAAGGCCATGGTACACAAATGGGGAATTCATATAGACTCCATTGATCAGTTAATCAAAGGAGAGGGGAATTTGCATGTGAAGAAGGGAGACAGGAAGGAGAATGGGCTTCTCAGCCTAGGCATGACCACAGCGAGGAGGCGCTGAGGGGAGGGGGACTTCCAGGGCGGTGTTTTTTGAAGCAGACGGAAGAGGAAGGGAAGGGGCAGCGAGGGGGGTGGGGGCTGGCCAGGCGCTGTTACCACACATATGTACTATGACCTGCAGACGGGCCAGTTTCTGTCCAGCCCTGTAGCTGCGGTGTAAGTAGCCTGCATGGTACAGGGTTGGTGATGCGCGGACGGGCTTGGAGGAGTGCAGACGGGCTTGGTGATGCGCACACGGGCTTGGAGGTGTACAGACGGGCTTGGTGATGCGCAGACAGGCTTGGAGGAGCGCAGACGGGCTTGGTGATGCACAGACGGGCTTGGAGGTGCTCACACAGGCTTGGTGATGCGTAGACGGGCTTGGAGGTAGGCTGACCATTAGTGGCATTTCGTAAAAAGCAGAAGGACGGGAGAGCAGGGAAGCGAGGGGGGGAAGTGAGAGGGCACATGTTAAGGGCCCGTCAGAATGCACCTCAGCCTCAATACAGAGATTTCAGGATGTGAAAAAGGCGGCCTGAAATTCAACTGAACAATCAAGTGGAGAGGTTGGCGCGGCTGAATTCGCTGCTCTCTGACGCCACCTTTCGGCATCGAGGGACTTTGGGATGAGCAGGATTTCCATCACACTCTGACGCAATCTTGTTGCGTCAGATGAGGTCGTGTTTTTTTTTTTTTTTTTTTACGTGCCTTGTACAAACATAGAGACCCACATGCAGATATTCCTGAAGCTGCCCGTCACATGCTGAGAGCGTGCAAGCCACAGTCAGGTGAGTGAGCGCAACTCAGAGTGCCCCAACCCCGGGTCGGTGCAAATCGGGCACAAGGGATTCAAAGGTAAAAGAGTAGCCCAGGGACAGCCCTGTACTGTGTTTATCCCACATCTGATGCCACCAGCAGACCTAAATGCAGGACTGCCTGAGTTAGGAGAATTCCAAGGACTCTTGAGTGACAGGTATCCTAAAAAGTTTGGGACATATTTTAATTGATCTGGACCCCTGTCCCACTCCAGGAAGGCCTGTAAGGAGGGCATGGCAGGGCCGAAATGTCGGCAGAGGTGCATGACGTGTACAAGCCCCTTGGACACCCGGCAGGCGCTGCAGACACCCGACGCCGGGGTGCTGAGTCACGCCGTCAGCCTGGAGCAGCTCATCCGATGCTGCCTGCACTGCTTTGGTGAGGCCGTGCTTTAGGGAGACAAAGGGTTAACCTGCCGGGCGCTCCCCCCATGGGGCACCACGCTCTCTATTTGGCACCCCTCTCCCCCCCGTCCTTTTCGGGGTCTCACAGTCCCCCATGTTATCCACAGCCAGGTTACATAAGCTCATCTTTCAAGCACCAGTAAGTGGGAGGAATCCACGCTGAAAGCCGGGCTGAACATGCAGGAAAACAACCCAGACAATCCCGCTCTGTTTCCCTGTGGGAGCCGTTCGACGGGAGCCTGCTCCCTGGCCCGGCTGCCGCATTTCGCCAGGCTCATTACCAACGTCGTTGCAGCACTCAGGAAGAGCGCGCCGACTTCCGCCGGCGCTGACCTGCAGTAACCAAGGCGGCGGTTTTGTGGTTTTTCTTTGTTAATGACAGACGTGCGATTCTTTGTGTCACAGACTCAGATGGGAAGCTGTGCAGGGGCGGAGACCTGGTCCACATGACCCTGATGATGCACAGCTGGGTGGTGCCTTCGCACACCTTTGCACGCACGCTGCTCTCTCTATATCCTCTTGCGTGTCCAATCACACACCTGCGTGTATGGGGTGTGTCCGCCTATGAGTGTGTCTGTGCGTGCGCCATGGTTCTCGCTACCAGATGGTTGCATCCTTGACTCTGTCACCTATAAGGAGGGTCCCGCAGAGAGGAAGACACAGCAGCAATCTCAGGTCTGCCACCTCATCAGGTGGGCACATCCCCATATGCTGGAACCCCAGTTTGTCCTTCCTTCATTCATAAGAAAAGACTGACTTGATAACATCCCCCCCCCCCATTCAGGCACTGGATCAGCCTATTTCCTGCGGTGTTCAAGACTGACCCCCAGCTGGAGCAGGTGATGCAGGACATGCGCGACCTGGTGAGGACAGAGGGGGAGGAGTCTCACTGCAAGTTGCTCAACACCTCCTACCTGTAGGTGGCGCCGAGGCGCAGTCCCTGCGATGTGGTGAAGGAACCTGGGTTTCGTTTACTCTTTGTGACCTTCCGTCTCCGGATCCCACAACCCAGGGACCCCCCTGTCAACTCGTCCCAGTGTCCATCTCCCAGCTTGAAGAAGAGGAAGGTCTCGCTGCTTTTTGATCACATGGAGCCAGAGGAGATGGCTGAGCTGCTCACTTACCTGGAGTTTGAGCACTTCCGTAAGGTTTCGGTATGTGTGCTGGGCTGGTGCGGGCGAGGTGGGGGAGTGGTCAAGGTGGGTAGGGGGTACGGTCATTATTGGGTGGGAGTGGTCATTATAGGTGGGTGTGGTCAGGGTGGTGTGGTGGCATGATCTGGACAGGCACTGGAAGACAACGGCTGGAACTTATTGGCCCTCTCTCACCCTCAGCACCTGGACTACCACAGCTACATCGTGCATGGCTCAGTGCATGGGAACCCGGCTTTGCAGTGCTCAGTCATGCTGTGCAACGGCGTCTCGCAGTGGGTGCAGCTCATGATCCTCAGCAAGCACACGGCACAGCAGCGAGCCCAAGTCTTCACTAAGTTCATCCACGTGGCTCAGGTGGGTGATGCTGCAGTACAGACACACTGAGCGGTGGGACAAGGATCTGCAAAAAAGGAGGAAAATTAAATGTCCCCACCCCACCCCCCCACTGCAGAAGCTGCGGGTGCTGCAGAACTTCAACACGCTGATGGCAGTGATGGGGGGCCTCTGTCACAGCGCCATCTCTCGCCTCAAAGACACAACCTCTCTGCTGCCTCCCGATGTCACCAAGGTCAACTTGGGGCTCCAGTATTGGGGGGGGGGAGTGGCTTTTTAGACATGTAGATGGGGAGTAAAACAGTAAGAACAGAGTAAAGCTTTTAACAGTAAGCAACAGCTTTACAACAGTGTTTCTGACGTTAACTCTGATGCCTCAGCACCAAAGCACCAGTAGGGGGCTCTAGCGCAAACAGGCACTTGTGTTTGCCATCTCAAAAACACCCCCCATTGCTACAGACCCTGAACGAGATGATGGACCTGCTGTCCTCCAGTAGCAACTACAGTAGCTATCGGCGGGTGTTTGGGGAGAGCAGGGGCTTCAGGGTGCCCATCCTGGGAGTGCATCTGAAAGACCTGATCTCCCTGAATGAGGTGCTACCCAGCTACCTGGAGGAGGACAAGATCAACCTGAGTAAAGTGCAGCACCTGTACAGCAACATCAAGGAGCTGCTGGACATCCACACCTGCACACCGCCCTTCGAGCCCAACAAAGACCTGCTGCACCTGCTGACGGTGATGCACAGGAAGCACTATGCTAAGATGTGCATTAGCATCACAGCCGGGCAGCAGTGTTACTTAGTGAGATGCTATGCTATGCTAACATGTGCATTAGCATTATAATCAGACAGCAGTGTTACCTGCTAACAGTGTGGCAGTGGGGAAGCGCTATGCTAACATGTGCATTAGCATCATGGCTAGGCAGCAGTGTTACTTGCTGATGGTGAAGTGGCAGGGAAGCGCTATGCTAATATGCGCATTTGCATCATAACCAGAGAGCGATGTCACCTCCAGCACTGGAAGGCTGTATGCAAAGCTGTAGCATAGCTGCTTATTTTCATCATGGAAATGCTAACCAGTTATATACATGTTCTGTTGTTTGATTTTTAAAAATGTCTGCTTGTCCACAGCTGTCTTTGGATCTGTACTACACTGAGGATGAAATCTATGAGTTGTCCTACACCAAGGAGCCCAAGAACCCCAAGGTCCAGGTAGGCTATCAGGGTTGAGAGATGTGCTCCTTCCTCTTTGCGTTTAAGCCCATGTTGTAGGTTAGGGAATTATGCTACATCTGTGGTCACATGTTTCTGTAGGCCGTGGTTCCAGTTAAGCCCCCTATTATCGCAGAGTGGGGATCAGAGGTGACATTCCAACTGGATCCAGAAACTATCTCGAAACACGTCCAGCAAATGGTTGATGTGAGTCTGAGGAGTATTTTGACGCTTTAGAAAAGACAGTAGCTGACTTTTTTCCCCCAAATTCAGAGGACATCAGATAAAACTGTAACTCATGTGTTTGTCGCCCCCTGCAGTCAATAATGAAGAATTACGACCTGAACCTGGATGGCTACATCTCCTTGGAGGATTTTGAGAAAATAGCTGCCAATTTTCCCTTCTCCTTCTGCACCCATGACAATGACAGGTAACGGGTACAACAGATGGTCCTAAAGTAATCATAAGGGGATCAGTCAGGGATATCCAGGTCATACCACCATGGCTTTTCGTAGATCCTTGTGCCATAACCCTTTCCCTCTCCCTTTTTTCAGGGAAGGGGAAATCAGTCGGGAAGACATCACCTCCTACTTCCTGAGGGGCATGTCCGTGTGCGCCAAGCTGGGCTTCAACTTTCAACACAACTTCCACGAGACGAGCTACAAGAAGCCGACGTTCTGCAACACCTGTGGGGGTTTTGTAAGTACGAGCCCCCTGGCCCGTGCCCGCCCATGTCTGGCCTGGTCTTCCTTAGCCTGTGACCCTTCTCTTCCGTTCTCTTGCAGCTGTGGGGGGTAATGAAACAGGGATTCCGCTGCAAAGGTAAGATGTTTCAAGTGCTGCCACATCCCAAAGCTCTGTCCTCTCAGCACCGAGAACATTCCGGCATAAAGCACAATGTAGTGCATAGCCAGTCTGGCGGGTTGATACCATGTTTCCCCCTCCATGGCAGATTGCGGAGTTAACTGCCACAGGCATTGCCGGAATCAGGTGGGCCTGGAGTGCATAAAGAGGTTCAAGACGTCTGCAGGGTCCTGCCCCTGCACAGCCACCCCCGATGTCAAGGCCAAAGCAAACAGCTGGTGTGAGTTACCTCTGTTTCCCTGCCTGTTGATTACTTCAGCCAGTGCAGCTTCGTAATCTCGGTAACTTTTTTCTGATCAGGTTCCGAGGAAGACACCTACCCGTTCCCTCAAAGCCAGGGGACAGACACAGTTGAAGACCTCTCTATGCCACAGAAAAATGGAGAAAGGTCCAAGCTTTTGGAAAAGTCCACCCAGACTGAGCCAGGCGTGTGGACTCCGGAGCTCCCTGAAGGCAGAGTGATCTCAGAGCCCAGCCCAGATAAGGTAACCAAAGACTCATATTTTGTCCTGTGTGGTATGGAGATAGGAAGTGTGGTGATCCAGGACTGTGGATCTTGTTCATTTCTTCAAGCCTTGAGCCGGGACAGGCTGGGTCTTTGCAGGACAATCTGAGAATCCCTGGAAGAGATAGTGTTTGTTAAGGTCACACCGTTTTCCTTTCCAGCCCTTCTTCCAGAAAAGAGCTGCGTCTTACATCTTCCAGGAATTGAACCGAAGGCAGGAACAGCAGCAGCGGCCCCCTACTCCCCCCCAGAGGCGGCGGGGCTGCTCCATGCCTCCGGCCATCCTACTCGACAAGATGGAGGAGCTGAACTTGCACAAGGACAAGAGCAGAGATCATAGTTGCCATGGCACACATCCCCCAAGCAAGCTGAGCCTCTTGTAGGGTTACCCCCTCAGCAGAACCCTGCGGCTGCACACGGGCAGCCCTGACATCCAGCCTCGCACAGCTCTGGGTTTTACCATGAGACGGCAAACCTTTTCTTGACCTACTCATGGGGTCCAAACTGCTCCTTCCAGATTCCGCTCGTAGTCTGACCTTCTTCAAAGACCCCGCATGATAGCCGTCTACCTCCAAAACCCACTGAGGCACAGGAGGACAACAGAGCCCCCGAACTATGGCTCATCACCCCAGCAAGTGTCAGAAAATAAGGTTTAAGGAAAAACAAGATGATCAGATGTGAACTATAGACCATGACGGACGCAGCATTCACAGTCTGTGGCACACGCCCACTCGTATGCCGAACAGACACATACCCTAGCAGGAGCACAGCAAATCTTTGGTAAAATCGCTAAAGGACAATGGCAAACCAAATAATTATTAGTATTACGACATTGAAATGTTTGTGTAAGAAACGCCATTTATGTGAAAGGAAGAATCTCACAGGGCTGGAAGGAATCAAGACTTTTGCTGAATCTCAAGTTGCAGGTAGTAATGGTTCACAGGATCTGGGTGGTGACTGTCTGCAGTGTCGTCTCTTGGTGTCTGTTGTCCCTTTCCAACTTTTCTTGAATTATTTCCAGTTTAAATTGCAAAATATTTCTACATTAGGTAATAACTGAAATATTACTGCATTCTTGAAATCCATTAGCCTATTATTTTTATCGATGCCCTAAAATGTCGTCATAGATCTAAAACTAAAAAGTGTGTTTATGATTCACCCTGACTAACGCTAATATTTAAAAAGCCAAAATGATGCGCAACTCACTTTATAAGCTTAAATTTTATTATAACTGACCTGTCCGCAAGTTACCCGAACATTGTAATGCTTTGACTCATAAACGGGGACACATTTCTTGAATGAGAACCATGATTGAGAACCTGCGGGTTCCCCTGGTCACTGCAGGACAGATCTGGGCCAAAGCCCACAGAGCAGTTTGTACCGGCTGTCATGATCATTAAAATTGAAAAAGGTAACATTAGGTTCAAGTACCATGAATATTCACAAATACGAGACTTCTATTCCAATACGTAAAAATGAGTAAAAAGAATAAACGAAAAACTGATTCAGAAATGTAGGTCTTTCAAAAAAAATTTAAAATGGAGGTGAGAAAAAATGAGCCTATTGTAACTTTCATGTGACATGCAAACGCCCCCACTGGCATAGTGAAGCTTGGTTTTTCCCAGGCCTGCTGTAGACTAAGTCACTGTGGACTTATGGTTACTGTAGTTTTCAGATGAGGTGTCCTCTTCTCACGCTATTTCCACAGTTTTTGTATTTTTATTTACAAACAAAACAAATAACATTTTCCCTGCCTTATTAAATCCAGTATTATCTATGTTTTTTTTTCTAACTTTAATAAAGTGTTAGTACTTTTTTTTCCTTTGTTAGTCAAAATCACCATCATCGACATAAATTACCCAGCCTTGTGCCCTTTGCTCTCTGGGATAGACGCCAAGTCCCCCGTGACCAGGGTAAGCTACGCTGTCACAGGTGGAGAAGTACTGAGGTGCTTTGGTCCAGAAGTTATATTCCTGAGAGACAAGTGATTAAGTAAAGAGTGAGTGGACTATGGTGTTATGGTAACACACTGCCAGCGAGCCAGAGCAAGTCTGTGGCATTTATACCCAACATGTATGACGGCGGTGCAGAACGTGTGTAAACACGTGGTTGGACCCCGTGAACCCTGAGGCAGCTGGGTGATTTGCCTGATCTTGGGTATGACTCCTCCCTTGCACGTCCAAACTGAAGTTACACACGGCAAACTGCAATAATATCACATTTAATAGGTTTAGTACTTAACGCAAAACTACCACAAAACTAGTAAACAATAGTTAACACTCAAAATCATGGGAACGGTGATATAGGAATATATATATATATATATATATACATACATACACAAACAGAGAGGCGCAGCTTAACATTCTGCCCCCTCCCACGTCCCTTACATGATATAATTTAATCATTTTACGTATTCAAGGGTTCCTGTAAAATGCCTGGCCCCCTGAAAAAGTCAGGGTATCCCCGCCCCTCCTACACCCCTGGATACATATATTGCTCACATAGATGATGTTTTTAAAAATATGCAACTGGGTCAATTTCTTCACAATGCACTGATTTATAGGCTTGACTCTGCGAATGTCCACTATAGACATTCCTCTACCTATGTCAGTGCAGCAGAAGATGGGCCTGGAACCCAGCTCTTGGTAATGAACCTACTGTAACCTTAAAAAGAAAAGACACATCTGAGACGGACGCTCCATAATCAGGGATAGCGGCAGTCGCTCCTGCACTGGGACTGGAACACTGAGGTCACCTGGAACGGCTGCCATCTGCTAGCACTGTATCAGGGTTGGCACTATGTGGGCGGCTTGCAAAGGTGAAAAAATCTTTTATTGGAGTTTTACTTTCTGGACCTGAAATTTCCACCTCTGGCAGATCCACTATCTGGAGGTGCCACACTCTATGCTGTTTTTTTTCCCTCTTGTCTTTTTGAGGTCATTATTTGTAAAGACACCAAAGCTGCCATTTCAAGGGCAAAGTTGTTGGAACTGAGTAAGAGCATGTCCACCCCAGACTGTGTACCACACAGCAAACCCGCCAACAGCGTGGGGTGAACCGCCACTAGTCTAGCCCAAAGGAGGAGGAACAAGAACAAAGAAAACAGATGGACAAGAGTGGTGAGCTGGGCTTGTTCCACAAAGCAAGATTTCTCGCTTAGATGGGTTAACTTAATCTAGAAGTCACGACTGTCCAATGAAAGTTTAAGCAGGAAGTATTCCTATTGGACGATCACAATTTCTAGCTTAAGGTAACCCAGCTAACCGAGACATCTTGCTTTGTGGAACACCCCCTGGGCTGAGCAAGCCCACGAGAGGCCAGCATCCCCAAGGACAGCTGGCCCGGGGTCCAAGGGGGGCGGGGCTAACGCCCACCTTGACTGCCCTGGGAGCCCTGGCTGGAGTAGTCGCCATACTGGCCATAGTACTGGTTCCACTGGCTCTGATTCTGGTAGTACTGCTGCCATTGTTGTGCATACTGGAGAGGGAGAGAGAGGGAGGGAGAGAGAGAGAGAGAGAGAGAGAGAGAGAGAGAGAGAGAGAGAGAGAGAGGAGACTGGGCTGTCAATCTATCAAAAACAAGCTGCACTGTCACCAGAAAGAAGCTGGGTGACAGCAATTAAACCTGCCCGCACCTGCTGGTACTGCTGATTGTAGTTCGGCTGCTGATTGTAGGCGTGTGCTGAAGGCTCACTGTAGCTTTGCTCATATCCAGGATACTGGCTGTAGTTGCCATAGTAACCAGGGTTGTAGTTGTCTTGTTCATAGCCTTGATTGTAGCCCTGGCTATATCCCTGCAAATAACAATGAGGACAGTGAGGATCTAATATTTTAAATGCTTTTTACTGTTAGCCGAGAAATATATGCCACATGTTTACCTGACTGTACACCCCCTTGGCATAAGGACCCTGTCGGTTGTGACTGTAGCCTCCAGAATAGTTGCGACCGTAACCATCCCTGCCACCAGAGGCGCTGTCCCGCTGATTGCTCCATCGGTTCTGGTGGTTTCCACCACAGCTGTATCCTTTAACAGAAACAACAGTATCAGTAAGCTGCAGCACATACGATGATGAACACGCACAGACACATTAACACCAGACAGTTACCCCCCCTGAAGCCCCCGCCACGGTTCTGGTAGCCTCCTGGGGGCCCGGCGCGGTTCTCATAACGCTGGTATCCGCCACGACCACGATATCCGGCCTGCCGGCCCTCTTGGCGCCGGTCGGGTGGCGGTCCCGCCTTACGGCCTTCCTCGTTATACTGCTTCACCAGCAGGGCGGCCTCCTCCTGCTGGAGCTCCACAAACAGCACCTCATTGAGGAAGTCACCAGACTCAGGGAGAACAAAGTTCGCTACAGGAAATGAGAGCAGCACAGGTGTTTTAAAGTCAGAGTAACCGGCACAAATACACAAGATGCAGGCAAGTCTGGGGGAAATTTCTGTTGGCCATTGGCTTCCTACCCTTCATCTCCAACACCGCGTGATCAGGCACATCCTTTCCCTCCTCTTCGATCTGCCTTTTCGTTCGTTCTTTCAGGTCCTCCTCAGTTGGACAGATCACAACAGCTTTGCGCTGGAAACCTTCAAAAGGGCGCATTTTCCGTCTCTGGGCTGATCCGTAGACATTCGTCTGGCAACAATGACAAGGAAGCAGCAGAAGCTGTTTAGAATAGGCTCCTAAATTCAGGCATATTTTTGGCCACCTTGTCCTATGCAACAAACTACAGAGGACCCCAATGAAGGTTAATTACACATGTTCTGAAGACCACAGAGAGGTAGATCGTTACAGCAAGTTGAGGATGAGAACATGTGATAAAAAGTAACAATAATAAATTAAATCTGAATAAGCTAACCGGTTTCTATAACACATTAGATACCAGGAGGGTATCTACCAGCCTTTGACAGTACAAGCACCCCAGGAAAAATAATCCCAACCCTCCCTCAGAGCTCTAAACCTGGCCTACCTTTGTATACACGTTCAAACAGGCCCTAAAATTGTCTAGTTTATCCCCATTTGTTCCTTCTTACAATGCAGATGTTATTTTCAAAGCATGACTTGTTCTGCTAGAACTAATGACTTGTTCTACCAGAACTAAATAAAATCCTTGAAAAGCTTTTACAACGGCAGCTACAAACCCAGGAAGACCAAGCTATACCTGGTCCAGGATGTAGTTGCGCCTCTTGCGAGCAGCAATCTGGATCAGCCGGTTCAAGCACTGTGTGGCTTGCTGGATCAGGATGTCCCAGCGCCCCGCATAGTTTCTTTGTCGACGAAGACCCATGACCTGGATAGAGAGTCAGAGTCAAGAATTTGAGCACTCTTCAGGGCTTTGAGTTTAACCAACAATCTCACCTTCATCTTCTCCATGATGGAGTTGGTTCCCAGAATGTTGTACTTCTTCTCAGGGTTCTCCAGAGCATACTTGATGGCCCATGTGGTCTTCCCTGATGCAGGTAGGCCCACCATCATCAGGATCTGAAGACAAGAGACCACAAGCTGTCAAGTGCAGAGTGACAGCCCTCCAGAACTGCAGAAGATCTGGCTGTGCCCAGTTAAGAGGAAGGAAAACAACCCATCTCACCTCACAGTCAGATCTGGTGGCTGGGCCAACCGCCCCCCTCGTCCTGTCCCCCAGCTGGGCATGTTGGATGAAGGTGTAGTTCTCCAGCGGTGGGAAGTTGGGCTGCTCCTGCTGGCCAAAGTTGAACTCAACAGCGCAGTTCTTGACAAGGACGTGAGGGAAAAGCGACCGTCCAGCAAGCTCTGCCTTTGCCACATGAAAGGCCACACCTAGAAACCTCCCGTTCTTCGAGAAGGCCATCTCCACCTCGTCACCACTTTCAAAGTCCTGAGGGAAGATGAAGGAAATTCTACGGGGGTCTCCGGTCTCTGGCAATGCAGGTGTGAGAAAAGCACTTACTATGAAGCACCCGATGACATCGTTCTCGCCAAACTTTTCTCCATAATCCTCGAATTTACAGTTAGATGATTTCTTCCCGGTTCCCCCATACCCATATGAGAAAGCGTCCTCACCTGAGAGCCAACAGGAAAGAAAAAAAACAAAAAAAAAACAGCACGTAACATTTACATTAAACCCATGATCTTTGCACAATGTTCTGCTTTTTGAGTTGCATGGGCTCCGGGTCTCACGGTGAGCCATGATTGTGTACACTTGTGCATGTGTGTGGGCATGTATATATATTACTTTGTGGGGACCAAATTTCCACCCAACGTCATGAAAAACCTGCTATTTTGACCTTGTGGGTACCTTCTGCAGACCCCACAACAGAAAACTCACCAAGCTGTGTGCTACACGAATCCAGAGACCAGCCGATTCTCGCCACGTGTGGGTCGGGCTCACTGCTCGGTAAATGCTTCACTGAAATTTCCTCGTTTATCTGCACAAAGAGAAAGCGGGTGGTTTCAAGCCGTGAAAACACCACAATTAAGGACATCTTTATAGAAAAGTGCTGAGGAGGGTCTCAGCTGACATGGCAAATGCAGAGAATCAACCCTGTCGTGCCAGAGCAACTTGAGAACAGCATTCTTTTGTACCTTCATCTCATAGCAGATGCGACCACTGCTGACCCCATACGAGGCCCGGGCTCCGGACCACAGGTACGCAAAGCCCTCGATGGTCAGGGGGTAGCCACTGTACCGGTCACGGGAAACCTTGAAGTGCAAATCACAGTTATCTGTGGGAAGACAAGATCCGCGCACGTTCAGAGCGCAGACGTCTGCAGTCACGGCAACATTGAAGAAAGGTGCCGGCCTCCAACACGGCTCAAAGACTCCTCCATCCCCCCCAGCAGCAAACTCAGCTCAGCACACAACTGGACGCATGTGACTGGCGAGGAAGACAGCAAGAGAGTTATACGCTCCGGGCCAATCAAGTCCTACCGCATTTAACACAGCACAAGTCATCATGATAAAACCAATAAAAAAAAGATAATAAGCAGGTGTAGTTCTTGCGTTTGCCATATATAGCCACCCCTATAAGTCAACGCATTCCACTCCACAAAGAACACAGACTATAAAATGTAGACCAACATTTCCAATGAATTGTCTGAGTGATGCAACAGTCATCTGACTAAAGTCTGCTGTTGTCTGACTTTATAGCTCATAACCAAACTTGGCACCACTTCACTCTAGCATGTCAAACCAGCCACACCTGATGCCCAAGCTCTGCTCTGTGCTGCCGAATGCCAAGGTGGTGGACGAGACCCCCAGCCTTACTCACAGGTGTCAATAGTCACAAGGGAGTCATCAAAGTCTTCTTCGTCCTCTTCCGCCGGAGGGGGAGGGTACCGGGATCTGTGAGATAGACAGCCCAAGGACGCTATGATCAGGTCATTGCTCGGCTGAGATATTTATCCAAAATTATTTAATGTTACATAACCCAATCAAACAAGTCCTTTTTGGGGGCCTCAACCCCAGCACATTCCGGTTACAAGTACAGGCAGTCCCTGAGTTAAGAACATCCGACTTACAGAAAACTCACGAACAGACTGCCATAAAGTCTACTATATTCAAAATTTGGGTTAAATAAGATGGTTCATAATAACGAACACAAATGCTACTTTGTGACGCTCGTGAAAACATCGCGCAGCATCGGATGTTTATTGGCTTGTGGTGCAGTACAGTATGTAGTTTTATTTTTTACCGTATAATTATTATTACATACTATATTATTATTTTTCCAACTTAACTACAAATTTGACTTAAAGGCAGATTTATGGAACTGATCTTGTTTGTAACTTGGGGGTTGCCTGTACTTGTAACTGGAAGGTGCTGGGTTGAGGCCCCGAAAGGGACTTGGGAGTTTTACCTCTTGTCTTCAGAGTGCTCATAGTAGCTGTGTGCACTGTCCTCCTTGTAAGGCCTCTTGCGGCCGTATCGCACTTCCTTGGTGCCCTCTTCCTCCTCCCAGTCATCGACTGCCCCCCGTGCGCGATGACATTCATCTGGCTGCTCAGATCCCTCTTCCTCCTCCGTTTTCACGTCAAACCCTATGCAGCGTACATCACAGATCTGCTTTTACACATCCTCCTCACATTGTTTCTGGAGGCATGCACATCTCTGGGAGGACTGTCCTGGTTTTGGCTTCCCTACCAGGTTAGAAAGGGTTTGGTGTAACTGGGTTACTCATCGGCTGCCTGCGTACTCAGCATGTGACTAATGTACCTATAAACTGGGGGCATATTAAACAATTTATGGGTAATTAAGAAGGTGGTGCATTTGGGAGGTGCTTTGAATATGTAGCAATCTTTAATAAATGAGAAGAAAAACTAGCAACATACCATCATGATCAGTTATAATGATGCAAAACAATATAGAAACTCACAAGGCTGCTGACCAGAATGCAGCCCTGCATCTGGCTTAGACTGATGTTCTCCCAAAATCTCCAGGCTTTCTTCACCAGCTTCATGATCGAAACCTCCCATGTGGGGGTTGAACTCTTGACCTGCCTCTTCCTTGATCTCTACACCTTGCCCTGTCTCCTTTTCCAGGTGCTCATTTTCATCTTCCTTATCTTAAACAAGAAGAAGTGGAAATACTAAACCAGACGACCAGACTCCAATCAGATAGGATGGGAAGTCCTCCAAATGAGGATTTAGCGCAAGAATCACAACCCGGCCCGCCCGTGCCCACTTTACAGCTGTCAAACTAGTTCTTTTAAATTGACTCTCATACCTGGATGACGACACACTGCGAAACCGCGATCCCCGCCGGTAAGTCCAGCTCCCTCCGCGAAAGCCTCCCGGATGTCTAGCTGCTCCTTCAGCTCGTTTACCGGGTGCTTCTTCACGTCCGCGCTGCTCATGCCTACTGGTTAAAGGATCAGACAACTAGTTAAGACCTGGTTTTCAGATGGAAGGCGCCGTCGCTAACCCATTCCAACCTATCGGCGCATCGGCAGACGGGACACGAACCTCCTTCAGTCCGTCGATTTTAAACAATCTATGCATGGATTAATACCGTAGTGACGCTGGCGCATCACGCGCAGTTTCCCCGTTTTAATATTACCCCCCCGCCAACCTCGGACTGATGCAGTCTAGCATCCTGGATGCAGCATCAAACTGCATGACTAAGGGATATGATGCAAACGCACAGATCAGCCCCACAATTCAACGCATGCACCTGCAAATCAACATGCATAATTGAAAGCTGTGTACGTTAATGAGCAAGTGGATATTTGCGTGTTTTGGACGTTACCTACTGGACGTGTCCGACAGCTGCTCCTCATTCGCGTAATGGTGACGCGTTAAGCCTCGGCCCCATTACCGCCCCCTACCTTCTGTCAAAGAAATGAACTCCTTGAGCTGCTGTAGACCAAACTTTGGAATTTACGACCATACAGGAGGTGTAGACGGTCGGTATTTTATTGTTCACGCAAACTCAAAATTTTGGTTGAACGGGGCAAAGTTTTACAATGCAGTGTTTCCAACTATCAAGGATCAAGCGTGACCATGGGCATAAATTATGTGGGGTGGAGGGTGTAACACCCCCATAATCAGAACCGATCAGTACAACCCCCTTCCCCAATAATCATGTTGTCATAATGAATTGGTGGGGACCTCAACCCCCCCCTTCATATTCAATCCAAAGTTACGCCTTTGGGGGTGACACTCATTCCTTCAGACTCTCACTCAAGAAATCTCATGGCAAATTTATATTATTCCATTATAAACCTAAAATTAGCTACAACTGGGGTAGTTTGTAAACCCTAGAACAGTGTTTCCCAACCCAGTCCTCGGGGAACCCTAGACAGTCCATGTTTTCGCTCTCTCCCAGCTCCGAGCCAATCAGGAACACCGAATACCTGGTATAGGTGCTGGGAGCTGAGAGGAAGCAAAAATTTGGACTGTCAGGGGTTCCCCGAGGACTGGGTTGGGAAACACTGTCCTAGAGACTATTTACAAGGTAATAAAACGGTTACATGCATGTAAATGTGTGTGCAGACCTGTCTTGAATTGAAAATCTCATTCCAGCCAGCTGACCAAAGTTGTTATCCCCGGACACATTCTTACCAAAGTGTGTGCCACCAGCTCTCCAAGCACATTTATAGGCCCAGAGAATAATACAGAGATATGACAAGTCAATAATTAATCCCCCTAAGTGACTGTCATTTCTGACAGCTGATGGTTGTCAGACAGCATAGTCAAACCACTGAGAAAATCCACAACTACCCAAAACTTGAGAGTATAGGTCAACCTGCAACCCAGTGTTTAACTCTCATGGATGCTAACGTACAAAGAAAAAACTTATCAAAAAATAATTTATTTTACAATAACTCATTTACAAGTCACCTTTTGCATACACCATTCCATAAATCAAAAGGCAATGTTTTGAAAACACATCCTAATATTGAAATCCCAATACCTGTATAAGAACCCAACAAATATTTGAAAAGGATGACAACTTATAATAATAATAATTACCAGTGTTACAAGCCAAATTCCCTTGTTTCATAAGGGCCTGGTTACCCCCAATTACATGGACTAAACTGATCCCCGGGTTTCCTGAGAAATCCAGCCCAGGAAAATTACACAATTCAGCAGATGCACATCTCCAACATAAAAATACAGAAAGCATATAATTTTCTGTCAAATAAGGGTCATGCCAAAGTGTTCAACAATGACGTTTTAATAGTCTTCACAAACTCACCAGAATGCCAAGGTAGTAAAACTATCAGTGAGATTCTGTGAGATTTACATTAGGACATACTGGTAGCATGTAGATCTTGGTGAGGTCTTGAACAATGATGAGAAACATGAAGCCTTGAAATATAGTGAGCAAGACTGAGCCAAACACTGACACAATAAAGTTAAAATTGGCTTCACACCAAGTTTGGTGGTCTAAACTTGCTGCATGGACATTAAACAAATATTGATAATGGCAGGAACAGAAAATGGACACATTTCATTCCTGTAAGCTTTGTGACATGCCAAAGCACAAGGCAGTGATTTCCTGTCCCTTTTTATAGAGCTGGAGAGAGTTCCACATGTGAAAAATTATGCCTCTGTACAAAGATATAGCAACTCCACACATGTACTGCACCAGCTGCACACCAAGCTGCTGGAATTCTTCCACTATTTGCCAGAGGGGGCAGGTAGGGCCATCAGCACCCGGTTGACCTCCTTCAGTCGGGTATCATGAATCTCCATTTCCAGCCTGAGTTCGGCTAGCTGTGTCTGTAGGTCAGAGATGTTCTGGTTCAGCTCCTCCTCCTTACGGCGCGCATTCGCCGTCTGCCTGCTGTATTCCAGAACCAGGCAGGCCCCACCAACCATGAAGATGATGGCCTCCCCCAGAAGCTCCGCCCCCAGGTCAGCCGCTGCCTCCTCATTTAGGGGCTTAATTGCAGCCCCACGGAATCCCATGATCCTCATCTTGGTCCTCATCTCGATCCAGTGATAAACTGCATGAAGAGTGATCCTTCTCTGAGTTATATAAAAATACTTAATAAACAATGTCATCCAAATAGTTTTGACGTCTCACTCATTCTCTTTTCTTTTTATTTAAACGTGTTATTTACTATAACACTGTAATTGAAAGATTGCGGGTTAGAACCCCCGACCAGCAAGGCACCACTGAGGTACCCTGAGCAAGGTACCGCACTGCTCCCGGGCGCTGAATTAGCTGTCCCCTGCTGTCACATTGGCACATATGGGTTAAATACAGAGAACACATTTCGTTATGGTGCACTGTGTGTTGTGGTGTGTCAACAATGACAATTAATCACTAAACACTCGTAACACTATATTCTCCACTAAACACTTACAGACAGAACACATTTATTTGGCAGACGCTTTTATCCAAAGCATCGTACAAATGAGAAAGCAGGGACAGCCCTGGAGCAACTTGGATACCGGTCTTCCTATAAAGGTGAGCCACACACGATCAAAATAAATAAAAACAGATGTAACATGAAGTAAGAGTCACTGTAAAACGATCCAAAGCTGCACGCTACCATCAGATAACGACCCGTGTTAAATAGATGACGTTTAAATATGATGTTTCGGGATAACTGTAAATCATTGTTAGACTCTGGAGATTATGGATTAGATGTCTTATTTTTGGTTTCTTTTTTTATCAAGTCACTTCATAGTTATGTTCAATGACAAATGGATAACGCCCCAAAAATCCCCGTGTAATATTATTTGTCGATTCACAGCGTAAACGCCAGCCCCTTAAACAGACACAGCCTTCCAATTGGTGTAAATCAATGTCAACCAGATAAGAAAGGCCCAATGAAAGAATAGTTTCAGTATCCAGAAATTTGATAGGTTCTAATTCAGAGAAGCTCGATCCTTATTGGCTTACGTGTCCATTACCATTACTGTTCAATCCATAACTACCCCTGGGTTATTTTACAGGACATAGCGTTATATCCAGTTTAAAAATTACAGCTTCACTTACGCTGTGCCGGAGGCAGACAGACATAATTCTTGAAGAACTCGCTTCTTCGAGCCCCCGCTTTCATTCGGTTAGCGACCGGCTTACTCAACTGCCGCACGCCTAAATAAAGCAGCTTGGCAATAGGAAAAGCACCGACAACCATCTTGGCGGAAATACGGGGGGCGGGTTGTAGAGGGGGTTAAAAGCGAAACAGACGCCTAATTAATATTCATGACGTCTACTTAATAATGTGAACTTTGATTCTATTTTCATTACAGTTTAACGGTGATGGTTATCGCGTCCTACGGACCGAAACTGGAAATGCTTTTAAAAATGCATGACTGGTAGCTTTAGCTATAACTAGCAATCTACATCCCCCATATGAGTAACTCATAAACGAAAACTATTTCAGAATACTTTCAAATAAAGGCTTAGAGAAATGTGCGCAACACACAACTGTGAACATTCCTATATTATGATTAATGCAAAAAACCATAACTATTAATAACGTTAATTTTTATGAAGCACTGCAACTTTCAAAGTATGTATTATAAATTAATGCCAATGTGGACAGAATGTCGCAAATGTCTGAATTTACCTGGAACACCTGCAAACGAATGTGTGAATATATTCAAAGTTAATATGAGGCGTCCCGCAGCGGGAGGGGGTCCGGAGGACTTACCTGTGCCGGCCGTGTTACGCCAGCACCTGGATCCAGTTACTGCGCAGTGGGCTGGGCTGAATCGCATTAATAGCGAAGCCGAAGACGCCCTCGGCGCCTCCGTCAGGCACTCGCATAACTCACTTCACATAACTTGGAAAAAGGGTCAATCGGAGCGACATAAACTGGAGGGGATCGAGGATTTCCGATCGGGTGAGCCTGGGGTATTTTCTGCTTGAACATTGTCCGCCTTGCACCCCAGTAGCTTGGATTGAACTCCGCTGAAAGAATGTGCTTCCCTTTCGGGTTGTTTTCATAATATGAATTTACTTTTAATTAAATAAGTAGCATATTCGATGTTAGCACAAAAATGGCAAAGTCTCCGTACGAGTATGATTGTTTATAACACTTTTAATTAGCTTTTTTTAAGCTCTTCCACACTTTTGGCGAGTGCCTGCAAGAAAGAGTCATAGGAGGAGGCTGGGAGGTTTTTAATGGAAATCAGATGTTTTCGTGGCTTGAATAAAAACGATTTTACTTGATGCGCTGGACAGAACAAAGGGGGGATTCAGTATTTATTCGTTACTTTAGCTACGAACAGGACGAAGGCCGAAATAATGTTTTGTAGAAGAATGTTATGTAGACGTAGAAATCGAATATATGTATTTTGCAGTTTTTTTGCGAGCTGGAAGGCTTCTTGATCAGTAAAACTACCATGCGAGTAGTCAGCAACATTATTATTTATGTCTCCTACAGTTATTCTGTACAGTAGATCAATACTGTATTTACGTGTGAATTGTACATTAAAACTTCAGACCCACATTGTGCCTTCAAGTCGCACAAAATACTGCATGGCAGAGGGGCATTGTGATACCATTGTTAATGGTTATTATTATTATTGTTATTATTTGTTATTATTAATGATCATACGTATCTACAAATATCTAGACATGTATTTCCAGAGACTGCGCAGTTTTATACAGCAGTAAACTATGGTCCATGGTGTTACAGCTGGAATGAGATTCTCTAGATCTTTCTATGTGCATGTTCAAGACTTAAGATTTTTATTTGTCACATGCATATACAGATCTAGCGGATCTTAAGACACCTAGAATGCCAGCTGTATGTTTATATGTACGATATGTATTTTCCTATCATCACGTGAGTCTTACCCAGCAGTAGAACTACCTTTGGTTGGCACCAGTCTGCAGAATATTTGAATTTCACTAGAAAAGCATGTTGCGTAATTGCAGATATTTGCTAAGCTCGGGATTAATCACACACTGAATAAGTATCTATTGCGTATTGATGTACGTATATTGCTTTGCTTGTCTACGCTATATCATTTCTCAGACATAAGAGGGAGGCTCGCTGTTCACTTCCACGTCGGTCAGTGTGTTTTCTATGTGGCTTTTATGTAGTTTTGTCCTCACAGGTGACGGTCACATTTCATGCTTTCATTTAGGGTTTGGTCCACCACTCACGGCTCTCCCATTCTTCTGTCTGCACACCGTCCATTCTACCACGCTGTGCCTCATGCACACGTCTAGGATTTCCATTCATGGCATAGAGCCCCCGTCCCTGTCCTCAGCATCAGGCTGTAAGGACGGCTTGTGTGCAGGTGGAGCAGCGGGGGCGGGGCATACTCAGGAAAGCAGCTATCAGCTGTGGGAGCTGCCCTCGAGATACCGAGTGCTGCGATGAATGTCTCGCTCAGTACGGGCCGGCTTGTAGGGCACCTGAAGCGGCTTCTCTCCAAACCAGCTGGTCCACATTGCCTTGTTTACCGTGCTTAGACTTGTCTTGTGGCTCACTTTAACCTATTCACCTGTCCCGCATCACAGCTTTCCAGAAACCCTGAACTGCCTCCTTTGCAGTGGCAGAGAAGAAAGCATGTGTGTTGAAATTGGTAGAGGTCTGCTGTGGGGTCCTGGTGCCCCCCCCGCACCATCTGCATTTGATGCCAGACCATTTTCTCCCCCTCATTCGCGACTTGTGTGAGCTTTAGGACCTTGCGCAGCCCTCGGTGGGGATAACAGACATGTTGTGTAACCGCTCTGGAATTCCAGACCTTCCCATTGTGAAGACTCGAGAGATTCCTCAATCACATGCTATCGGAAAGCCGAGTGGCTTGGAAGGTGCTGGTGATTTATGGTGACAGGGGTGCTGCGGTTTCAAGAGGGCATGGTTTGGGGTGGGGGCGGGCTAGGAGTGCCAGATGGAGGGTGTGACCGGTGTGGGTGTGTGCGCAGAGCTTAGTGCCTGAAATGATTTGTGCAGGATCCGATCCCAGGAAGAACTGTAACAATGTGTGCCAATGCGACAATCGCAGAGAGTTGGCTTTTTAGCGTAATTACAATCTAATGTTTTGTTTGCTGGTAGATAACGTGTTTATTGGCTTGTTCATTAACTCGCAGTTGTATTTTTATTGTGTGCACCTGTTTGACTGGCTGATTGCTCATGACCCAGAAGTTCCCTGACTAACCATGACACTGTCATCACGTCCTCAGGCCTCTCCAGAGCACATGAGTACATGGTTGTCAGAGAGAGGGTGTTTTAACTATTGAGAAAAGACTGCAGTGAATTTCAGCAGATTGCTGTTGTTGTTGCTCCGTGAGTATAGTTAGAGGAACGAGGTGGGGCTTCCGGTGTTTTTTTTTGCGCTGAGATAGCGCCCATGAACTGAAATAAGGACTGACGTTGAGGGGTGTGTGTGGGTGTGGGGGGTCAGAGGTCACATTAGCGACACCTCACCCTCTTAATAATGGTTTAGGAAACCGGCAGCCTAGAGTGAGAACCACATACCGGTTGTCACTTAACCGACAAAAATCAAAAGCATTCTGATAGCGTCTAAAGTTTTCTCTCTAGAGAGCGTTTGGGCGTGAAGATGCTGAAAGTACATCGAGGGACATCTGCCCGAGGCTGGAGAATATAGGCATTTTTCCCAGCCTCTGGTGGATGAAATGAAACCTTTAAGACAAGGTTATTTCCATGCCAAGCACCTTATCATTTGATTGGGGAGATTCCCGTGTTGATGCTAGTCGTTGCAGTGGTGTGGGCATTTTTGCACAGCAAGTCATGACACGAGTCAAATATAATCAGTGAAGCGCTCCAGGACACCAGAGGGGGGCGCTCTCTAGCGACATCATTCTGCATAAACAATGAGCGATGAAAGGAGTTCAGCGTAGCTGTGATGTGGATGGGAGAAGCTGGAAATACGAGAAGCGGTTCTGTTAGTGGAATATGATGAGGACGGTGTGCTTTTATGCCGTTGATGTCCTTTGATCTGCGTTGCATCTACAGTGCTGTGCAAAAATCTAAAGCGGTCAAAGGAAATGTTTAAAGCTATTTATCTGAGTAGAGGCTTATATTTGCTCCTAGCAAAAACACAATTTAACACTAGAACATGCAAATTAAGGATAACACAATACAAGCTACCAGGAATTTCGTTTGTTCTCAAACGTTACTGATACCTTGTTGGATAGAAGAACATCGATTCAGTTCCCAAACCTCCCCCAGCCGTTCCATATGTGCGTTACATTTCACATCCAGAGCACTTCATTCAAATTATTTGAGTAATTAATGCTAGTGGTCAATACATGAGGTCTATTGGACCGTTGGTGCAAATATGGGGGTGATTTTAGTAGAGGTTTTGAACATGAAGATCATTTAAACATCATTTCCTTTGACTGCCTAAGACTTCTGCACAGTACTGTACTTTACTGCATCCCTGTAGCCTTTGTGATTCAACAGTTTGCCAAAGTACCACAGTAAGGGAGGGAGGTGTCCCTCAAACCTACAATCCCAATTTGCTTCATGTTCAAGCAGGGGTGGGTGAGAATTAGCCCCTGTGATTCAATGGGCCGCAGTATCGATTGGCTGGTGACTCGCTCAAAGGCATGGAGGTCAAAGCCTGTAGCAAGAAGCCAGGTGTGTTCTGGAATGTGCACTGCCTGTTCTGAAGTCAGTCTGCCCCCAGAAACAAGGTGTGTTCATCAGTTCAGTTTACATCGGACAGGGATTAGACCAGAAGGGAATTGGCAAATCCTGGTGCGAGAGGTGTGTGTCTCAGCGGGCTAAGCCTCTGTGCCTGTGATCAGAAGGTTGCTGGTTCGAGCCTGGACTTCAGCAGAATAGTCACATGTTAGCCCTTGAGCAAGGCCCTTAACCCCCAGCTCCTGGGACTGACCCTGCACTGTGACCCCCAAGCATTCTCTCACCTGTATGTGTGTCTCATGGAGAGCAAGATGGGGTAGGCAAAGTGATCATTTCCCCATGGGAATCAATAAGGTGACACTATTTTATGCAGTCCTCAAGGAAGGACGTGTCTTCGATATGTTACTGGTGAGGACAGACCTTTCCCTGTGGCTTTTCTGTGGCTGACAGTGAACTTCCCTTAAGGTCGCATGCACAAAAAAAGCACTTAATTATACGCTGTGCTTGGGGAACAGAGAGGCGGCCGTCTCCATCCAGCTGCGAGCGGCTACGAAGGGCAAGGAACATGTTGCTTAAGAGATCTTCCCGTTACCAGTGAATTGTTACAGTGTGTGATCAGGCATGAAGTCGGAGTCGATTTCAGCCCAGTTTCATGCCCAAGACCAGCCAATTTTGTCTTTGCTCTGGGAGAACTTTGAAAAATGATCTTTGATAAAAGTCCTATTTTTCTGATAAATTTACTGACTAAATTAAAATATAATAATAATAATAATAATAATAAATACGGTTAAACGGTTTAAGCAGTCTTTCTCGTCTCGTCTGGTATCTTTCTAACATCCATCGTTCAAGAAACTTCCAGTGATTAACGATAGCAAGCAACTTCGTAACTGCGCACTGCACTTACTCAGTTCTAAATCACAGTCACATGTACAGTGTATTTGCACATTTCTTTATACAGAGCAGTTGTGGTCTATAGTGTGTGTGTGTGTGAGAGCCTGAGAAAACTGGTTAACATTCTGTTAGTGTTGTAGAATTTTTTAATTTGTAAAATTGTTTCCTACCAGCTCAATTTTAAAGTTGTCAAATTATTTTGTTGACCAACACAACAGATAAGTAGCCCAGCAGGAATTCTCCCGAGTCTCCCCATTGGTCACTTCGGGCCTGGATGTGCTCCTATTGGACAGTATCCCACTGCATACCCAATACCAGATGCCCATGTAGGCTCTTCATGGCTTCCTGGCGTTCAGTGATTTCATTTGTGAGTGTAGGAGTGGCTGTGCCTGTTCCCAATGTGGAGGAGCATCACCTACCCTCCATTTGGTGTTTTGTCCATCACAGACGCTTTTCTTAATCATGTAGTTTGTCACGGCCTAGTAAATGAAGCACAGATGTTCTGCTGGTGACTGTTCCTTTGCGTAGAGGTTTCTGAACTTCCACTGGCGGTCCCAGCAGACAGTGTCAGTGCCAATGAGATGTGCTTGTAGCGTGTCTCATTGCTCTGCAACACCTGCTCTGTGTGCTGAATCACAGAGTTGTGCTCATTGCCCCAGAGCAGCTCCTGACCTCTGACCGTGCTTCACTGACTTCACTGGATCCAGGTTGCCAGTGAAACTGTGACCCAGGCTGTCAATCAAAAGTTCCTACCATTCCAGGAGACCACAGACGTTGTAAGAATCAAATTGAGGCTCACATAGTGACAGATCTTGTAAGTGCACATCCTGCATATGGGTGACAGCTAGTTGTTTGCGATTTTTGAAAAATTATTAAAATTTGGCAGGGCAAAGGTGTCAGAGCCTGCCTGAACATGACAGAACATGACGCTGGTTTGCTGTTGCAACAGAAATCTTTAGAACGTGCACACCGCTCCTTTTTTGCCCAAAGGGAAAGGAAACAATCGGTGGCGTTTAGAAACCAGAATATTTTCCAGTCCGAGGGTGAAAGGTCATGCTGTGGTGGAGAGCAAATCCCCTCCCGTGTCACTGAGCCATGCCGGACGAGACAAATGATATGCATGGTTGCATGCTTTTTCTTTTTTTCTTCACATGATCCAAACATCCTGAAAACAATCCAGAAGCGGAGCTTAACACCCAGGCGTCACCGAAAAGTCAGAGGCCATGCAATCGCAAGTTGGATTTACCAGCATGATGTGTGAGTGTTCAGTCACCCACTATTTCCTGCAGTTAAGGCATGAAAAGCGGCTTGCTGTGTGACTGTTGGTGTGTGTGTGTGTGCTTTTATGTGTCTGCAGTCCAGAGCATAAACGAAGACCTCAACGCGTCCTTGGCCACAGCAGACGAGCTGTCCCGCGAGTTCAACAGTCTTCTCCAGGAGTGCTCGCCCACCGTGGATCGTACTCAGGTAGGTGGACCACCCCCATCCCCTGACCCCTTGCTTTTACCTTCAGTGATACCTTATGCACCTACATGCTGCCCAGTTGCCAATCATGGTGCTGGTATGTCTCACCTCAGAGGAAACCTTGTTCCTGTTGGTCTTTCAGGAAAAACCTCTGTTCCCTGAAGAGATCCCTCAGAAAGCTCCAGATACCAGCTGCTCTGCCACCTCCAGCTCCAAGTCCCAGTACACAACCAGCTCCCAGTACACACCTGGCTCTCAGTCCCAGTACACAACCAGCTCCCAGTACACACCTGGCTCTCAGTCCCAGTACGCAACCAGCTCCCAGTACACACCTGGCTCTCAGTCCCAGCACACATCAGGCTCCCAGTATTCTCCAAGCCCTCAGTCCCAGTATACAACCAGCTCCCAGTACACGCCCGGCTCTCAGTCCCAGTATACAAGTAGCTCCCACTACGTGCCTGGCTCCCAGTATACACCTGGCTCTCAGTCCCAGTACACAACCAGGTCCCAGTACTCGCCCAGCTTCAGCGGTCGCTCTGTGGATCCTGGGAGTAGCAGTCCCTACGATGCCTCATCCCCCAGGTTCCCCAGCAGGTCCTTCCCATCACAGGGGGGGTTCACATCCCTTAATCGCCCCCCCACCGATTCCAGCTTCAGCGGCGATCACCTGAGCCTGCCGACCCTATCGCCTAAATCTCAGAGGCGTGTGCCTGCCACGTACATTCCCACGTACTCCAGCGGTCCCATTCAAGTACCACGTGGCTCTTCTGGCTACGTGGATGAAATCCCCCCCCTTGGGCCCCACGCCCCAGCATACGAGCAGGTCCCCCGCATCACCGTGCAGCCCCCCCCAGGGGCCGGGCCTCCTTTACAGGGCACCATCAGGAGGGACAGAAGCCCCTCCCCTCACCGGTTCAACCCATCTGCCTCCAGCACTTTGCCTCGCAACTTCACGTCCCCCCGGCTGGAAGGTGAGTCTGGGGGTCAGGCAGGTGACTCGAGGCTGATCTGAATGAACTATGCAGTGCCAGGATTCACACACCTGAGACTCGAAGCACTCACAAACCACCCTGGCAATCCTGTGTGTGTGTGTGTGTGTGTGTGTGTGTGTCCAGGCAATACTGTACCTTTTGGGCACCAAATATCCCCTCAATGATTTTTTTTACCATATTTTCTAAAAATCTGTTACTGTAATGAAAAAACTAAAAATGCAAAAACTCCTGCATTTCATTTAGTTATTTATGGTTATGGTTAGGGCTGGGTAGGGGTTAAGGTTGTCATAGTTAGCATTAGCATTAGCATTTTTCCCCACAGAAATGAATGAGCAGTCCCCAAAAAGATATGGTCGCACGACTGTGTGTCTGTGTGTGTTGCCATGCATAGCAATTTGCATTTGTCTCTCTTCTCCCATTGATCAGATGACATCAAACCCAGACAAAAAAGCCCCGCCCAGTGGAATGAGACGGATCTTGACGTCTCATACGAGCGGAAGCCACACCAAACCTACGACAGTGAGTCGAGTGGATGATGTCATCCGTGACGTTTTAACAGAATGCACTGAATTTCGTCAGAAACCTGCTACTCGACCATTAATGTAGTATATACCGTATGTATGCATGAGAATAGGATGCATGCCCTCGGATACACTTTGGTTGCCATCTTGCACATCACCTGACGTAGATGTTTACCAGTGATGTAGCTTGACCCTGTGAAAGCATACAAACTGATAAAAAAAGACAAACGTTTTTTTTACTGAGGAAAAAAAAAAAAACATATTCCTGTCAACTTAAGTAAATGAGTGTTGTTTTCTACTTAAACTATTTGTACACAGACAGTACTTCCTCCTGAATCTTGACACAAATGTCTGAGCAAGCAATGTTCTTCATCTCTGCTTGCAGCTCCAGTGGCCTTGTGGGATAGCATAGTGTCTGTTGGTTGCACGCTTCAGAATTTTGCAAAATGTAGTATTGTCATCCAGGAACCATTAGCCTTCTGTCTCATCTATACTGAGTATTCAAACATATTACTCGAATCGGCATATTTCACCTACTACATAGCAAACAAGTATGCAATTTTGGATGTGCCCTCAGTGTACTAATCCCATCCCAAGCTGACATCTGACCCTCTCGTTACAGAAGCCGATTGGCTTAGGCCATCGGTGCCAAACAGCAGCTGGAGGGAGACCAACTTGGATGCGGCCCCCCCATCCAAAAAGGTGTGTTTTCATGTTGTTGTGAACAGTTCCCAATGCTGAGCTTTTTTGAAACAAACCTACCCCTGTTTTTATGCTCTCCAGCTCCCGACCACCTACGCGTCCCTCCCCCGTGGCGTGTCGCTTTCGGGGACGCCTGATCGCCCTTCCCCTCTCCTCGCATCTCGTAGCTCGTCAACCTACAACCCCCAGCCAATCATCTCTCGGATCTCCATCCCACCTGCTGTCAGCAATCCTCGCCGCAGCCGCCCCATCCCTTTGTCCATCATCATGCGTCTCCAGAACCCGAATTACCCCATGCCATACAGCTGTCACCCACACGGAGAGGAGGGCCAGTACCAGCCTCCGATGCCTCTCCCCCAGGACTACCTGCCTCTACCTGGTCCTCCTGAGCAGAGGCAGCCTGAAATCTACGGGGAAGGTAACCATGTCAAGAAAGGACAGACCCTACGCAGCGCCATTTTATGACAGATTCCCTTATAACTGGCTGTCTGCTTGTCTCCATCTCCACAGTCCTCAATCCTGATGACGTTGACGCTGAACTGGAGAGACTGGAGCCCAAAAAGACTCAGATGTCTCAGAATGGAACGGCCTCTGAGACAGGGGGGGAGAAGGAGGGAGAGACTGAGGCAGGAACCGTGCCCCGACCTCTCAGCCCCACGCGCCTGCAGCCCGTCGTGGCCCCAGAGACGGTGGAGATGTCTGAGATCTTCCGCATCCTCTCTGAGGTCCCCAGGGCGCTCAGGCGGAGGGGCTCTGACCAGGTTGTGCTCGTGGAGAAGCCCCCCACCCAGCCTACCAGCCAGTACAAGCAAATGATCAAGAGGTTTCTGCGCAGGAAAGGAGATCAGAAGGTGCAACTGAAGGGGGAGCTAGAGAGCGACTCGAACAGCTCCTCAGAGGATGAGGACCAATCGATGACACCGCTGCCCCCAGTGGCCCCAGTGTCATCCCCACGGGACCTTGCAGGGCAGAAGGTAAGAGAAAAACAAGCACTTATAGTGGTTCATTTCAGGTTTCTGAACAACGGTACAGTCTCAAAAAACATCAGTATGTGATTCAGTGGCATGTCTCTGACACAGGGGCTGAACTCTATCCTGAGGCAGCGCAATCGGGAGCGTAAGAGCCCCGGTCGCCGCGCCCGCCTCAGCCCGCTGGTGCTCCTGCTGGATGGTGCCTTAGTCGGGGAGCTGGAGACTGTGCAGAAAGCCCTCCAGGAGGTAAGGACTCGCGTGGAGAAGCATCCCGGTGCACAAAACACCAACAATACTGTGTAACCTGCCCTGTATGTGTCATCCAGATTACTGATCCCAGTCAGCCCAACGATGAGGGTATAACAGCACTGCACAATGCCATCTGCGGGGGACACTACCCGATTGTGGACCTCCTGGTCCGTAACGGCGCCAATGTGAGCGCCCCAGACAGCCATGGCTGGTAAATACATCTCCCATTAAGCACTTGATATGACAATCTTTACACTACACGAATGTAAATTTATTACATGACCCAGATGTAAATGTTTAAATGTCCAGATGTCCGCGTCCACTTCGCCTCACCTGTCCTCTCTCTGCTGTCCTATACACTGGGTAGGACTCCCCTGCACTGCGCTGCGTCCTGCAATGACCTACACTTGTGTGAGTACCTGGTGAGGAACGGTGCCGCCGTGATGGCGGTCACAGAGAGCGACGGGGCCACCGCCTCGCAGAAGTGTGACCCTTTCGCAGTACAGTTCGAGGAGTGTGAAGGCTTCCTGAGAGGTGAGGCCACAACGCCGGCTTTGCGAGCATTTTATGGACGGCCCTTTGAGCGCCGCGGAATGACGTTCATACGCGTTTAATTTATCAGGTGTAGAGGATGCCATGGGAGTAGACAATAGCGGAGTGCTGTACGCCCTGTGGAGTTACCCGGCCCAGAACTCGGACGAGCTGAGCTTCCGCGAGGGCGACATGGTCACCATCCTGCAGAAGCCGGAGCAGGGCGACTGGTGGTGGGCATCCCTCTGCGGGAGAGAGGGATTTGTCCCCAACAATTACTTTGGGGTAAGCGGTGTGGCCCAGCGTGAAGGTGCCAACCCCCAGAAAGATGCTGAAAGGCAGGTGGTGCTGAGGATGGGGAGAATCAGCAAAAGCGTCTTGCAGTATGCCAGGTGCCTGCTGCTTGCTGGTTGAGTTCCTACCACTGAGCTCCCATTGGATCGCCTCAAAACATTTCAAGAATGTGGGTGGAGCATAATCAAGTGGGAGGGCAAACAGTGGGGGCGGGTCTATTGACCAGGGCATAGAGCAGGATAGAAAACTAGGAATAATGCAAAGAGATTTTTTTTTTAGTATGTAGCCCCAAAGTATTATTGTAAATTCATTGTCATATATTAGTGCTACTACCAGTAAATGCAGTATAATTATTAATAACGAATACCTAGAATCATGGAAGTGTTCTAATTTTTTTTTTCCTCTTCAGCTGTTTCCAAAGGTTCGCAACAAGACCTTGTGTTAGATTCTCCTCCCCTGGATGTTCAACAGAAACTTGGAGGATGCGTGGATGCAGTTCGGGAGGAACTGCACTGTATGCCGAATGGGCCATAATGATAGAGCCAGCGGCGCATCCAGGGTCTTCTGTTTGACCAGAACAGGCCCATCGCTGCACACGCCTAATCCCTGTGTATGTCCAGAGCTTTGGGCTGTCTGTGTAATCTCTGATAACAGACTGCTCCGTGCTAATACTTGCATCTTTGTTGTATGTTTGGATTTCCATACACCCTAGATGTCATGGAACTTGTGTTCGCCCACCTCTTGCCTTTGAGTCCTTGAGAAGCACTTTATCTTTTTTTTTAAGATAGAAGACAATAAGAAAAATAAGGACACTCGCCCTCTACACTTCGTCGGTGTGCATCAGCTTAACATAACTGATGGGCCTTTTTAAATAACCCGCAGCCAACAGTTTGCTGCAGCGCTTTTACTCAAAGTGCTGTCAGAGAGGGAGCTGAGATGTTTTCCAACCCAAACTGCTAAGAAGGAGCCTGGTGACTCAGTGAGGGCCGTGCCGTCACCTGAGGGCTCTGCGGCTGACAGAAGAGGCTTTATGGGGCTGTTGTTTCTTTGAGATCCAGAAGCGCTGAGAGGGTTCTCTCTCCTCCCCTCCACCTGGACGTTTTCAGTGGCAGGTTTCTGCAGTTATACTGGTCACGCGTCACGAAAAAGCAAGGATGCAGGACAGTGCCTCTCTCTGTGTCTGTTATTTGTGTCTCCATGGGTCGGGGTCTATGCTTGTAACCTGAAAGTATTTAACCTGGATAGTGACAGTAAGACGTCCAACTGTATTAAAGCAGTGGGTAAAAATACCGTGTGTAGTTTTGGATGTAAAGGTCAGTTAAGCAATGAAACATTGATAGAGAATTTATGAGTTGAGTCATCAACCAGTACTACAGTATGAGTTTTTATTTTCGATTGGTTCTCGCTTGAGTGTTAACTTCTTTTAAATCAAAAGCTGCTTTTCTATTTTCTTTAGCATGTGAAATAGGAAATCAAATGATCTCCCTGTCCATTTTCACGAAACCTACAGTGTATTGTGGTAGGATGTACAGTAGTGTCCACTGGCTGCATTATTGCCGTTAATGATGACTTTTGTTTCTCTTCTGAATCGTAATGCTGTGCTGGGATTTCACGGGGGTAATTCACTGCACGTGCCGGCTGACTCGCGCGCGAATGTGAACGTGCCTTACTTCTGACGGGGATTTCTGTTACGGACTTGATAGCGGAAAGCTAACTAGTGAAACGTCATAATAATAAGTGATAAGGAATGGCAAAGAATGATGTCACCCTGGAAAAAGATCGTCTCAATCTGTATTGCCTGAACAGAAGCTATTAAAGTTAAGTGCCGCTGATAACGGCTGAAGTCGTCTGTGGACGTGCGCGTGAGGGTATGTGGACTTTATCATGGGTGTTATGCATTTTTAGGGTATACTACACAAACAAAAAGGTCAGGGACACAGTGTTGGAAAGGGGTTCTTTTTAAAACACACAAAAAACCACAAAGAGCAAAAGGGGTCATTTCATGGAGATGGACTAAGGGGGGGTGGCAATATTATCCACAAAGGGTCGGTATGTATGCAGGTTTATGGGATAACCTGTAGGTCAGCTGTTCAAAATCCAGGTGTGAGGACTCTTCAGCCAATCAGTCCTCTAATTAGTAATCTAATTAGGGAGCTGTAGCAAAAACCCCCACACACCGGCCTTTTGCGGATAAGATTGGCCACCCCTGCACTAAGGGATAAATACAGCTATGCTCACGAAACTACATGGAGCTGGTTGGTCGCAGCTCCAGACTTGGCTGCCCCCCGACAGCCCCCAGCGCCCTGGCTCCACGCTCTCCGGTGCAGGTACGGCCTCATCCGGCAGTCTGCGTATAGCGGCTCGCTTCAGGAAAACCTTACGGGTACATTATCCGGCTCGCCGTTGATCCGCTGCAATTTTAAACAGCTGAACGGGTTGTTTTTATTATTGTTGTTGTTGTTGTTTTAAACAAAAGATGAAATCAGGTGCAGGAAAGGAGACCTGTTCAACCAGACGGGGAATGAATCCGAGAAACCTATTAACCGGTCAATCCTGTGACGCACCGGGGCGTGTTTCGTGCATTTTATTAATCATTTTAATAAAACAAAAGAAGACACCGTTAGGGGTAAACAGACTGCAAACGGCCTGTGGCTGGAACCACCCGGGCGTGATTAAGCTCATAATGCTCAGGCTCGTCTTCCTGCAAGCAGGGGCGTGTTCGTTCTGGCAGGGGCTCTGCTAGAGATTTTGGGCCCCCAACCCAGTCCAATCTATTTATGTTACCATTTTTTAGCGCCCCCCCCGTCCCTCGGGGCCCTTGGAATCATGCTAACTTTCACCCCCTTTATGGTGCCCCTGGTTTCACTCAAAAGGTCACCCTGGGGGCAACAGGGCATTGGGGGTCTTATCCCGATGCGTGGCGGTAAACTGGCGAGTTTGTCGTTACTTGGATATACCAGTAGGTGACAGTGTTGAGCCAAGGTTGGTGCGCTCTGCATGCGACGTACACACTAACACTAAATGTGTCATTTCACTTTTGCAGTTGTTCCGTTTCAGTTGCGCCAAACATCACTCAAATGTATTTATCTGCGGTTTCTTAATTTTTTTTTAACTTTATTTTTATTATTGATTTTTTTTCCATTACAAAAAGATCACAAAATACAAATACAGAAGAGAGAAGGAGAGAATAAAAAGAAAGATAAAAGAAAAAACCGAAACAGTCTGGATTGATAGCTACTGCATATATATCAGTATTTCAGTCCTCATCTTGTCGCTGAGAACAAAAACACAGTCCATTTTTTTCCATTTCTCCCGACCTTAGTCCTCTTGAATTCTTATTTTGTGAGTTAATTGCTCCGTGGTATATATTCCATGCACTATTTCAAACCATTCTTCTTGCGTTGGTGGGTCTGGCTTATACCATCTCTTTGTAATAGCCTTTTTACTGGCTGCTAACAGCTAATATCTATCATCTCTTGACACAATATTCCCTGTCATACTACCGAAATACATCATCATACACAGTCTAGGTATATCATAAGCCAATACTTTAACAATAGTCGAGTGGACATTCTCCCAAAACTGTACAATGGCAGGACAGAGCCAAAAAACGTGAGAATGGTTTACATTAATTGCTCCACATTGTCTCCAACATGGTTGTGCTACCTGTAGAATTTTACTTCTAAGTTTGGGGGTGATAAAAAAAATCTTACGTTTTTCCAACAAAATTCTTATTGCAGTTTCTTAATTTTATTTATTTCTTAACATTTCATATATGATATAGTGGGGTGGCAGAGTGGCCCAGTGTGCAGCGGCTTCGCGCCTTTTGGGTTGGCGGTGTGAATCTTGCCTCTGCCCTCTGTGTAGAGTTTGCATGTTCTCATGTGAAGCTGATTTTCCTCCCACAGCACAAAGACATGCAGTTAGACTATTGGTGTGTTTTGTGTGTGTGTGTGTGTGTGCGTGACTGTGTGTATGCATTACACACCCTGCAATGGACTGGCACCCCGCCCAGGATGTACCCCAGCCTTGTGTCCTGCCCTGCCTAGCGTGATCTCCAGGCTCCACCTTGTGAACATGGTTGGATCGATTTAAAACATTTACTCAGGAACTTGTTGCAGGTTCCCCTGTGGTTTCTGAGTGCCATATCTTCTAATACATTTATGTTTACAAGCTGTGATTTCAGGCTAATAAATTACAAAAGCACCATGAAATTACACAAACACACACAAAAAGCACAAACACTCACTACTCACCTACCCGCTTTTTCCCGTCTTCGCTGTGGTGATGCCGTGTCTAGCAGTGATTGCGCTGGCCCAGCATCTCATTTGACGGCTCATTGAAACCCTGTTATTTCAGAGACGGGAATAAATGAATAGCTATCGAGGCAAAGCGCCTGTCAGGCTCACGCTGGCCTCCCCTGCCTTCCTGCTGCCTTTTTATCTCTTTCTTGTCTCCGTGCCACCACCTGCATAAACCCAAAGAGGGGAGCATTATCGGTATTTACGACTTTAACAACATCAACAACCAACAGCTTGTCTCAGTTGGAAGGGGTGGCCTCTTTTCCGTACAAGCAAATGAAATAAAAACTGTCATCGTATGGCTTTTCAGAGTCTGCGTACTTTACTTTGGGGGGGACGGAGGGGGGAGGGGGTTGAGCATTCTGTGATGAACTAAGACTGAGAGGCAGACCTGACTTGAATCAAAAATAAATGTGTGTGGATGGGGAATCCAAGTGATTCAGCAAAGCCAGTCACTGCAGATTCCACCTACTGTGTCAGAGTAGCACCAATCAGACTAAACAGAGCTGGAGAAGGGTTCATTTTTAACACTGAGAGGGAAGTTAAGTGTACTGTAGGGTGGGAGACTGGACCACCATTCCTGTTAGAGTCCTCAAGTTCAGGATTCCATGTGTTTCAAACGCTGGCTTTTAAGTATTAAACAGCAAACCTCACTGACGGCCACAGACAATCTGTTGTGTCAGGTCAGTGGATGGGAGATCTTTCCCAAATGTGGTTTTCCAGAAGAGCAGCGTTTAATTATTAACAGGCAGAAGAACAGCAGGAGCCCACGGGCTGTCCTCCCATGATCGATGGCCAGGCTGCCACTCCTCAAACACAGTGTTGTTCATCTGGATCAGACCAGTCCCAATACCTTTAGTATCGACAGAGAAGTGTTTTCACTAATTGGAAAATGCTGGAAAATGACAAGTCCTGCAGGAACGACCGACAGCTTTAACCGTGACACAGCACACGTCGGGTTACCGTAATCTGGCCAGAGGATATCTAAATATCAGTTGTATTTTTATCATATTTGCATGACTATTAAAATTCCTTTCTTCCCATGTGTTTTGCGTATCATGTAAACAAACTGCGTGTTGCGGTGTTCAGAAATACTCCGTTTTTGCCAGTGTGGTGTACCCACATGTTCTCTAGCTGCTAATGCTACAGAACGCCGCTAATGGGAGTCGACATGAGACAGATAAGCAAATAAACAGGCTTCCCCTTCCTCCTCTCCTGTGTAGACTCCCCCAGCTTTGCTCTCATTCTCAGTGATGAATAATGGAGGGGCCATTTCTGCCCTGTTTCTCTGGTGTTTCCCGCCTGGCTGCCTTCTCTGTTTGCCTTCATAAATCACACAGGCCTCTAGGATAAAATGCCCGCTGTCCCAGGTCAGGGCTGGCCAAGGGCAAGCCAGAACAACCCCTCCCCCCGCCCCTAGTTCCCTCCACTCCTTAGTTCTGTAACCCTTATTCACTTGTGTATCTTAACATCAGTTTGAACCCAGAGAAATATGAACACAAACCAGTTCTGCAGCTCCATGCAACTCAAAAATGACTGACTGACACCCCCATCTGTCGGGAGCGCCATTCCGCCCCAGCCTCCTGTGCCAGAGCAAAGTTAGCGCTGCAGAGGTGACGTCAGCATCCCCCCCCCCCCAAGCAGCCTGCCTTCACTCCCCTCCCCGAGAAGCACAGTTCAGGACAGCACAAAAATCCATGCATATTTGTATGTGTTTGTGGAGGAGGGTTGGATTGTATGGGAAACGGCCCCCTCTCAATTCACTTACCGCCCCCACCATGACTGACAAACCCCCCCTAACCCAGACACTCGATTAGTGAC
>JAODKE010000038.1:5189058-5204707 GCA_026779605.1 Mormyrus hasselquistii
AGGGACTCAAAGGTTCTCAGTTTAAATCCTGTGATCAGCAGAGGGACTCAAAGGTTCTCAGTTTAAATCCTGTGATCAGCAGAGGGACTCCACCATAGAGCCTTTGACCAAGGCTCTTAACCCCAATTGCTCAAGGGACTGGCTGACTCAACTTTTTTCCTGTATACCAGTTTCATGAGGTGACCTTCTGGGATGCTTATCCAGCTATGCTGAAGGAGATCCCACACATATGCTGAGCTCTCATTAGCAGCTTTTCCTTCACTCTCTGGTCAAACTCCTCCCAAACCATTTATACTGTGTTTAGGTCAGGGGGCCGGGTCATGTGATGCAATACTCAATCACAATCACCCTACTTAGTAGGCAGCTTGGCATGTCCAGACCAGTGGTATTTCTAGCTATTGAAAAGACCAGGTTTCCCTGAAAAGACCAAGAGCTAAGTCAAGTTTACCTGAAAAGACCAGGGCCTAAGTCCGGTTTAGCTAAAAAGATCGGGGCCTAAGTCGGGTTTAGCTGAAAAGACCAGGGGCTAAGTCGGGTTTAGCTGAAAAGACCAGGGGCTAAGTCGGGTTTACCTGAAAAGACCAGAGCCTAAGTCGGGTTTAGCTGAAAAGACCAGGGGCTAAGTCAGGTTTAGCTGAAAAGACCAGGAGCTAAGTCAGGTTTAGCTGAAAAGACCAGGGGCTAAGTCAGGTTTAGCTGAAAAGACCAAGGGCTAAGTCAGGTTTAGCTGAAAAGACCAGGGGCTAAGTCAGGTTTACCTGAAAAGACCAGGGGCTAAGTTGGGTTTACCTGGCATCGGGGCTAAAATACTCAAAGAAAACTTGGGGCTGCAGTTCCAAGTGATCAGACATAACGATGCCCATGGTCCAGACTCTTGACTGGTACTGTAGTTACAGTGAGAGCTGTGTGGCAGGTGCAGCTGGCTTAAGTACTGAACTGAGGAGAAAGCGGGACCGGGGAGGGATGGGGGTGCTGGGAAGGGGGGGCAAACGAAGCCCACATGGACTTGGTGGTGTGACTAAAAGTGGAGGCAGCTGGCATACTGGCAACGGAAGCAGCCGGAAGCAGCCATCCCTGGTGCAACTGAACACTTGGCTCTGAGACATAAATACCAATGACAAGGGAATATAAAAAATACACAAAAAAACCATCATTTGGAGACTTCAGTGTCTGTTCATCCCCATTACTACTTCAGAAGCAGTTTGAACAGCAAAGGGTTAAATCCTGTGCCAATTTAGGGTGCTCTGCCTTTAACGGGAGAACTTAACATCCTGTACACCCTTGTACAAATTAATTGAAACAAGATCAACATTGGATGTGATTTGGCATAGAATCCAATGATCTCAAGAGTCTTTGATTAACTTGGTGTTCCGGTCCCGTACTTGAATTAATGCCTGAATAAGCTTTTCTTTTGTGACACAGTCCATTCCACAAAGGCGTTGCTTGCAGATTGATCACAGATTCTCTATAGAGTTTAAATCCAGAGAGTTTCCAAGCCAGTGAAGTGCCTTGATTGTTGATGGAATTTCTCCCCATTTTCGACATACGGCACAAGGCCAGATCATGCTGAAAGATGCGTGACCCTTCAGGAAATGTAACAGTGATGAAATTTCCTACATATGATGATGCAGCCACAACACATTGAAAAAGTGACTAATGAACTTTCCGGAATGAAACTGAAAATAGATCGTAAAAAAATCACTACTTGCTTCAATTAATTTACACAAGGGTGTGTGTTACGTCTAATGAATACCAGGATACTAATCATGGTTAATTATTTGCTAATGATTGATTAATTGAAAATAAATATCCACTGTGTTTTGCATTTCCTGATGCATCTACAGAAGGATGTTCTGCAGTAATCTCTATCTGTGCAAATTAGGGCCATCGATTGTATGCGGCATATTTGGATTAATTATGACTGCAGTTTGGTTTGCACATGTGAGTTTTTCTGCAGTGAAACAGCTTCCAGCAAGGTGAGAAGCAGTGTGTCACCCTTCCCAAGTCCCCAAGTGTGGGGGGGTGACGCTGTTGGCTTATTTTTTGCTCCAGTTTTACCCACAATGTGGAGCGTGTGCAGAACATGGACGGGTTGGCACCCGTTTTCAGCACATTGTGTCGAAAAAAGAAGCAGGAAGGAAAGACAGCTGACTGCAGACAACATGAAACTCACCCTGATCAAGAACATACGAATTACAGCACAAATGCCATATATATACTCACCTGGTGCTGTTCTGATTGACATTTTCTTATTCAGCAGATGCTTCTTGTGTAAAGCATTAAAAATTGAGAGCAGGGGCAGCCAGTCCCTGAAGCAATGGGGGTTAATGGCTTTGCTCAAGGGCCCAGTGGTGAGATCACTCTGCTGACCATGGGATTTGAACCAATGACCTTCTGAACATTAGCACACTGTCCTAACCCACTGAGCCACACGCCACCTCCTATAAATAAAGATGAGGGCAACGGTGACAAGAGTGTGGCAGAGTCTCATGGTCATGGCTGGCCTCCGGACTGCTCAACGAGAAGCCTCCTCCTCAGAGTGCAAGCTGCAGACAGCGATAAGTCACAAAAAACAGCAATGACGTTTCCCTGTGCAAATGACCATTTGCACACAAGGACTTATCTTGTATAACTATCATTATGCTGTGAAATTCATTTGTACACAACAGATTGTGTTCACTGCAGAGCTTTTATCTTAATGCCCTGGAAGAATGATACTTCTGTGGGGGGTCTTTCAGAAGCACTGGTCACTGGACAGCGGATGGTGATTGGCCAGTGGGCAGCATGTGGGACTCGTGTAGTGTGACTGGTGTATCTTGCTTCAGTGTGTGTTGGGTGCTAGATCATTTTACTCAGACATATTAAGCGGCAGATTGCACAGACCCCACTGTGCATCACACCAGCTCCTAACAGCGCTGCGGCAGCCTGGTCTTCACTGTGCGGCGTGCACCAGGTTACCAGGAGCTAATTTGTTTTGATCCAATCTAGCATTTCCAAGGGGGAAACAGTTTATTCACTGCAATCAGAAAATGTCCACAAAAATATGAATATATCACAGTGTGAGGAACTGTCCCACTTCCTTTAGCCCAGTGTTTCCCAACTCAGTCCTTGGGGACCCACAGACTTTCCATGTTTTTGCTCCCTCCCAGCTCCCTACCGGAGCAAAAATGTGGACTGTCTGTGGGTCCCTGAGGACTGGGTTTGGAAACACTGCTTTGGAGAGTTTATATACTGGATTTTACCAGACCAGTGCCCTGGCATGAGAGCATGTGAATTTCTTGTAAGCAAAGTTGCCAGATCATTCTCAAGATGACTGCCGGCTGGCGTCCTCTCCCTGTCATGACCCCCAGGACTCCTCCAGTGAGGACTACAGCGACACAGAGAGCCAGAGCAGCTTCTCCCTGATGATCCCGCAGGACCACCTGGGTCTCGCTTTCTTCTCCATGCTGTGCTGCTTCTGGCCCCTGGGGATTGCAGCCTTCTACCTTTCCCAGAAGGTAATGAGGCACACGAGGGGGCAAACAACAGGGGGGGGGGCTCCTGCAAATCAGGCAGCAGTCTCCACAGGGGGTGTCACTGATGCCGAGGCGAGAAAGGTCTCTGCAGGGGAGAACAATGATCGTCATGCTGCAAAAACTGCAAGACCCAAGACAGGGTGATAATTAGCTTCCTGCTAAAATCACTTTATCGAACCAGTGTGGCCATTTTCCCCCTGTTGGTAAAACACAATGCTCCCCTTGATTACGGCAGGCAATGAAATGATCGGCTTGTGCAACATCTGATAATTTAGGATATCAATCGGTATGGAATTATAGACTATATTTCATAAGGGATTACAGGGATGTTCAATGGATTATGACCAGTGCAGTGGAAATGGTCCAAGATACATAATGAAAAATGACTTTCCATGTGACAGGTCTGGACCAATCAGAGATGAATCCCTCACTTATCCATCAAGGACAAAGGCAGGCCCAGTGGTTCAGTGTGAGACAGAACTGGTTCTCTCTCTCTCCCTTGTAGTTTTGTTGTGTAGACCTCAGTCACATGATTACTTATCGCAGCAATATGAACAGATGGCTTTTGCCTCCTTTCTGCTTGTCCTTTGTGTGTATCCTGAATTCACTTGTGGGCAGTGCTGGCTTGATGGTTAGGGGAGACACACTTGTAATCGAAAGATTGCAGGTTCAAATCCCCCACCAGCAAGTCACCACTGAGGTACCCTGAGCAAGGTACCGTCCCCAAGCACTGCTCCCCGGGCACTGAATTAGCCGCCCCCTGCTATGTCACAAAAGTCACTTATGGGTTAAATGCAGAGGACACGTTGTGTGCTGTGTTAACAATGACCACTTATCACCAAATTCATCCCAGTGGCCGTTTACACAGCATGGTTCTTCTAACACCAGCAATCTTTGTCGAAGTTTAATTTGGGAAAAATCTTGAGTGTAAAAGTAGGAGAATGATCAAGAATGAGTGAGGTGAAAAATGAAAAGAAGAATAGGAGGAAGTAGAGGGCAGGAGATAGCTGGGGCTGAGTAAAGATGTCACGGACAAGAGAACATACCAGAATCCAGTAGTAAAATGCCTTAAATAGGGTTCACAATACTGCCACCTAGTGGTCATTGCGGAGAGTAACAAGGTAGGCTCCCAGCAAATGTCCACATGGTCACATTTCCTCTCTTCCTGCCCACAGACCAACAAGGCAGCCGCTCAGGGGGACTTCCAGGCAGCCAGCTCCGCCTCCCGCCAGGCACTTTGGCTTTCTGTGCTCGCCATCATCTTCGGCATCCTGACATACATATGCGCTGTCACTGCCCTCATCTCCTACCTGTCTGGGAAGCCACCTTAGAGACCGCTTACACGCGTTCCCCATCCCGGCTCACCCCCTACACTCCCAGCCTTGCACTTCCTCTAATAATAACACCCCCCCCCAACACACGAATATACCTGGTTAGAGTATGACAGACTTGAACCTGAGCGCGAGCAGATGAGCACTGATGCATGACGACTTCCGCTGCCACCTCCTCTTCCGCTTTCAAAATTTCCATCACGATAATCACTATGGACAGCAGCGTTTGCTATACGACGGTAACCATGCGGCTGCCTGCCTCCGGCTCAACCTGGCGACGGCGGGCTTGACGGGGACGACGGTATGAACCACACGTTGAGGCGAGGACGTGTCACAGTGATAGCATGGACCCCCCCCCCCCCCTTAGAAGAAGGTGGACGCCCTAGTGTGATAAAAGCGTGAGCATCCCAAGACCAGCGTGGATCTGTCAGAGACGCATTAGCATGAGAATCCAAACAAGCCGGACATCCAGTGTGTCAGGGACGCGAGAATGACATGGAGCTGGCAGGAGGAGGCTGCCAGCCAGCTGGAACGGCACAGGAGCCAGCCCCTAATCTCCCAGCACTGGGATCATACATTAAGGACTGCTGGGAATGTCACGCTAATGATAAGCTCTTACTGGGATTAGAAAAACTGGAACCTAATTAAAAGCAGATTTCTTTGCAAACAGGAGCTGAAGAGAGACATGAGAACCTGTCCTGCTTCTTGAATGTTTAAACGTTGTGCTATAAGCAGGTCCCACTTGCGAAGGTCCTGTCCTCCTTCACGTCCAGTCCAACTGTAGCATCCAAATTGACTTTTTGCATAATAGCTTAATCACTGAGGGACAGGACCTTCTGTGCCCAGCTGCCCGAGTGGGGCCGGCGAACGCCTGACCACATGCTGACTCAGACGGCACGGCTCATGGTCAGCCAGCGTCAGCAGCACCCAGCCGTCACCAGGTGGTCCGTGCCTCGTTCCGCCAGCTCTCTTCTGAACTGTCACTTCAGGTATGTAGCTGTGTGACTGGATTCCTGCCTGCGGTGGAGTTTGGATCTCAAGTCGTCTCACAAAGGGAGTAGCTGACATTTCTGTGGGGAATGTGCCTCCCTCAGCTGCAGCCTAGGGCCACGTTTCAGGTGTTTTTGTTTTTAACACTAAATTGTAAAATCTGTACCTAACATTTACAGCCCCAAGTTTTGATGCTTTCTTTATACTTGTCTCTCCAGAGAAAATGTGTTTAGTGCTCAAGACTAGCATTGCTGTATTAACACTAAACGTTAGGAATAAAGGTCAGTAAAATCCAGCAGCTCTGCCTGATACCATCCTGGGGGCTTGGAGTCACACAAACACCTTAGTCGTCAGGCAGCTGACAGCGCTCTGTAACATCTCTCCAGACAGAGATACCAGCTTGGACGTCCACTACCGCTTCCCAGACACAAGCATTATATGAAGGGTAAAGTGACTCTTCACGTGATCACACCTCTCCACAGGTATGACAGCCCGGGTCACATGTCCTGCTGCATCTGAACTGGTGAAGAGATGCACTCATCCTCACCGTGCATCAGGAGAGAGGCGTCTGACACACACACAGACACACACAGACACACACACACACAGACACACACAGACACACAGACACACAGACACACACACACACACACACACACACACACCTGCAATGTAGCTCTCAGACTAAAAAGAAAAGACCATCTAGCTACTCAAATAAAGCATGTTAAATTAATAAGTCTCTTGAAAAGATTGCAAATAGAAAAACTGTCAAGACCAAGAAACCCCCGTGTTCCACGTTGTCTCCGTGTGAAGGAATGACTGCAGCACTCTCATACAGTATGGCATTTTATTAAAGAAAATGAAGGACAATCACAGCAAAAACAGGCAAAGCGGCTGGAGAGAAAATAAATCAGAGTGTCTTGGAGTACCGTCTGCGGACAGAGTCTCTGTAAAACTGAAAGATCTCCTCCGACGCCTTCTGGCTGAGTGCTACACACTGCTGCAGCTGCAGAATGACACGGCACAGCATGGAATACTTCAGAAACCACACCGGTGACCTGACAGCAGAGTGCTGAAAGCCGGCTGGCAAAGAGACGCGCGCGCACACACACACACACACACACACACACACAGAGTTCATGTTTCTCTATCGTTCTGGTGACTACTTCTATGGGCCTATAATCCTAATTCTAACCATAATAACCTTAACCCCTACCCAGCCCTAACCTTAACTATAAGTAACCAAACAAAATACTTTTTGGCATTTTTAGTTATATTGCATTCACAGATTTTTTATAAAATTGAGGTTTATATTGTGGGGACTTGAAAAATGTTCCCATAAGCTAAAAAGTAACAGGTTTTATGAAATTTTTGGAACTTTTGTTCTCCACAAGCGAGCAGGCACACGCACATGAATGCACGCATGCACACACACACGCACGCACGCGCACACACACACTCCATACTTGAGCCATAGCTCACTGCCGAGTATTAGTCAAATATCTCATACAGTTTCTCATACAGTTCGTAAGAGAAGAGCTTCACTGTTTATAAGGAATACAAAGCTTACAAACCTCATTAACTGAAAAAGATCCTCTGGTTGATGACATCATCACCCTGCGTTCTGCGCTGTCAATAGCAAAGGTCATCAAGGCTCTGCTTTCCTGGTTTGTAGATAAATAAAGAGACTAATGACAACAATAATTTGTCTGTAAACACCCTAATACCTAACAAATATCATAGGTAATCAGTTAAAATGCATCCTGAGAGGACACTGTCACCCTGACCTCACCCAAAAGTGAATTACAACACCCTAAAAAGACACACCCTGCCCATTTTACATGAGGAAGGGAATAACATTCTGAATGAAAAACACCGGGTAAGACCCCAGCAAGAGGGAACTGAGGTCAGGTACCTTCTCTTGCTGCGAGGTGGGGTCCGTCACGATGTGGCCATCCTGGTCAATGGCACACGTCACACCACAAAACAGGCAGGTCATAGGCAGCCCAGCATCCATCAGGGCCATGCAGGCAGCGTTCAGGCAGCAGGACAGCAGCTTAGGACCCGATAAGGAAGTGAAAGGGCCGAGGGGGGTTAATGGACAAGGAAGGACGTACAGCAAGGGGTAGCAGGACCGGGTAGGGGGGAGTGTGCTGGGACAGGGGCAGGAGGGAGTCAAAGCCGCTCCGCCACAGCGCTAAGGATACCGAGCCGTCGTCATGAATGATCTGAAGGATGAGGGAGAGGGATGAGCGTGGATGGAGGGTTGACAAGAGGGCGGCTTCACAGGTCTGGCGGACGCAGTGCTCCTGTGCTCGCTCCCGCACACCTGCGACAAGGAGAGGGAAGGCCGACAGAGCAGACATCATTACCACACAACGGTCTAAGCGGCACTTACATAATCGGGGTTTAGAAAAAAAGAAAAAAAAAAGATGGCGTAGGGGTCATTAATGTGCAACACCTTCAACCAGCTGTATGAATGCAAAAGTACTGGGACACACCTCTTGATCACTGAATTCAGGTGTATAAAATCAGGCCCCTTGTCATGCAGTCAGGTTTACAAGCATTTCTGAAAGAATGCGTCTTTCTGAAGAGCTCAGTGAATTTGAGCGTGGTGCTGTCATAAGATGCCACCTTTGGAATAAGTCCGTTTGTGAACTTTCTTCCCTGCTGGAAAAGGGGTGAGCGGTTCACCAGTGCCATAGTCATTACCAGTGTGATTGTGCACTACGGCATGGATTTGCACTAAACCGTTAATACATAACCCGGTTTATGTGCATTGTGTGAATTTTCTACTAAACACACTCCGACGGCGTGTCGAGATACAAAACTATCAAATTCAAAAGAGAGATTTTGTGTAATTATACAAATTAAACAAAAATAACCCAGTTACATATATAGTAGCAAATTAAAAAGTAAAACATGTTTGCTAAATAAGCATATATATGCACCGCTGCCTACATGCATGCCGCATGTTTAAAGGCACAACTGCTAAATTAATGCATGGAGCCTCTTAAGTGCGGTAAAGGCTAATCAAGGCTGCGAAAGAGGCATAAAGGCATAAGTGGAATGTCACAATCAGCCAAGGTGTCAACAGGAGAGGAGATGTTCCTTCCAAAAAAGGGGAACACCTGTTATTTGGAACTGGTTTAGTTTTAAATCATCTGACATGGAGAGAACTTCAGTATTACGCAAGCTATGTCACTGCGTTGTGATTGCACTGATGCATCGATACCTCACCGTCTTTATTCACTTAAGGTACTCAGGATAACACACCATTTAAACATTTTACGGCCCCTTTACTGCTCTGCTTCTCCAAAGACACTAGATAAGCTGTAGGGTCTCTGCGCTCTCTGCTCTGAAATCCAAATGTCTGGGACATTGTATATAATCCACGGGCGTCGGGAAGCCGCCATCAACATGCAGAAGATGGTTTCATTTGTGTGGTTTTGTGTTCCCTGATAAAATTCAGCTCAAAGCTACCATGTGACCACAAAGCTGTGATATCAAGATCATTTGGCTTGTTGCAAATTCAATGATGCAAATACTCGCCCATATGCCCCAATTGAAGGTAATATCTTACGTACATGGAATGTATCATCAAAATATTTTAATTTACATAAAGGGTCAGGACATGCTACTCCTCCCAAAATTTGGAAAAAAGTAATACCTTCATAAAATATCTTCACCACCCAAAAGTGAAAAATACGTAACCATTTCAGGTCAAATCATCTACACCTACTGCTAGATATTCCACAGTCAATTGTGAATGGTATTACTGTAAACTGGAAGCTTTTGGGAATAACAGAAACTCGGCCATGAAGTGGCAGGACCACACAGAGTAAAAGAGCGTGGTCACTGAGTGTTGAGGCACATAGTACATAAGTCACCAACACTCTGTTGACACAACTTCAAAATTCCAAACTTCCTGGAGGAGGGATAGTGGTATGGGGTTGTTTTTCAGAGGTTGAGTTAGGCCCCAGGAACAGAGATTCCTGATCTCAACCCCATCGAACACCTTTGGGATGCACTAGAATGGAGATTGTGGGCTAGGCCTTCACGTCCTGCATCAGTGCCTGACTTCACAAATGCTCGTCTGGATCAATGGGCAAAAAATTCCCACATTACAGTCCAAAATCTTGTTTGGGGGACCCACTCCATATTAATGCCTACGGATTTAGAATGGGATGTCATAAAAGTTCTGGTGGGTGTAATGGCCAGATGTCCCAATACTTTTATCCATATGGTGTACGTGCATTACTTTACAGGAAAGTATCAGACAAGGGGTAACAGTCATAAAAGAGCGGGTACAGCACAACTGCAGTTTGTAAAGAGCGTAAGTATGACATACGGTATTTTAACTCAAAATTCTCCCAAGGTAGTGCCACTGTTTGATGAACAAGTGTTCCACCTAGTGGTGACTGCAAGTGATTACAAGCGATTTGTCTGTAGACGTAAAACAAAGGTAATAGCCTCCATAACAAAGCATGCATATGAATGTCACACTTAAATATGCTTTAAAACTAGATTTCATTGGGCTAGCTGGTCTGCATAATCCCGAGTCGATTTAGGTTCCCTGTGCATTAATACAGCAGCGAAACAGTCCTACCAGCACAGACAAGAGCATTGACAAAAAAAAAAAAACTCGTATATAGCTGGAGCGGCCTCTCACCTGACAGCCCAACTTTAGGCTGGATCATGACTTCCAGAGTTGCTCGATCATAGATCTCCTTGCTTATTTTCACTTCGGCTGGTCCATAAACGCCCGCTAAAACGCTTGTATCTCCTGAACAACAGGTTTCGACACACAGAAGAATCACACATCTGATGAGCACAGACCTTAGAAATCCAAAATAATAGCCAGACAACTTCCTGTAATTTTAACATTAAGAACGTGCATAGCTACCTTTCATGAACTCACTACTCAGTGAAAACATTACCGAAATGACCAGGCAGTTACTGGCCATAAAAATAAAACAGGCCGACATACGGCACGGTACATACCTTGAACAAAAGAAGAAGAGCCGTCGGGTCGGGACAGAAGACTCTGTTCGCAACCAAATTTCCGTAAAGCTAAAACCGGGGACACTGCGACATCCATCATGCCATCACATGTGAGTGTTTGGTCCGTCGCGCATATATGACGTTTCAACGTTTCTGGTTTGTCATCATCTCAAGTTAATCAAGTAGCATCATTTTGCGCAATGTGATACTGCAGGAGCAGAGCCCACTTCGTTTCGTGTTGTTGTTAAATATCTGTGTTTTAAATAAGGTGTCATTGCACTGGTTTACTTGCAGTTATGGGATGTAACAAATGGTGTAAAATTGGGAATTACCGGTATGTTAATGAAAGATTTGCGCACACACACCTAGACACATCACAGTGATGTAACTTGGGGTCACCGGGTATTTCAGTTCATTCAGCAACAGGCTTCCTCGCCTAGGCGACCCAGCCAAGGATGATCAGTCCCCGGTTTGTGCCTGTATGGTCCACGGATCGCCTCTTTTGATTCACAGCCATCTTGATGCTTTCTCAGCGGCATCAGTGATATTCCTGATGGCTTTCCTGTTGTGCAGTACCCTGATCAGCACCTCATTGAGGGCCCTGCAAGGCGACTGGCCGGCAAATCCACGGCATCTGACCTCAATGGGGTAGCAACGGGTCTTCCATGTAAAATTGGGAATTACGTTAACTAAGGAAAATATTGCGTAACCACATATTTTACGACATCGTTTTCAAAAAGCAAATATACACATTAGTATTTCAGTAAACATTTTTTTGTAATATACATCGTATAACTGAGATGGCGCGCAGTAAGTTAGGTGCGCAGCAGATGCGACCGAACACAATGCATCGTCTGTTTGTGAGCGTGCTCGCGCGCGCGCAGCGGTGTGCGGCAAAGATGGCGGCCTTCATGCACTTTGGAAAGTTATGCAGAATTAAGATTCGTGCGATTGGTCAAAGTTCCAGCTTCAAAGGTTCCCCTATGTGTTTACTGCGCCGGACGTTCAGCGTTTATGTGAGTGTTGATAAGTTTTTTTTTTTTTTTATCTCCCTCTTCCGCGTTTATGTAGGCGCACTGTGCCGTTTATTGGGAAGCTGATTACCTCGTAGATAAATACTTGCCGAGCAGTCGAATTTCCCCATGCAGGTAAAGCCTTTTTGGGCGAGGTTCTCTGAGGATAACTCTTATTTACCCCTGAGAAGTTCTTGCCTGCTCAGAGTTATTAGATAGATAGATAGATAGATAGATAGATAGATAGATAAGACTTTATTGATCCTACACTGGGAAATTTTACTTGTTGCAACAGCCAGTAAATAAAAAGCAATAGAAAAGAAACAGACAAAAAAAAATACTGCCACAAATACAATAAATAATAAAATTAGGGCACACAATTACACATATTACACAGACCCGAAATACACATACATTCACATACACCTACACACAGATTGCATCGAGTGGTGTAAATATAGTTGTATGCCTATGCAGCGGACATTGCTCAATATACAGAATATTGACATAATTTATGAACTTTAGGTAACTGAGGTGTTATAAAGTCTGATGGCAGATTGAATGAAGTGTTCCTTCTTGCATGTCTCTTCCTGTCCCTTTCTGAGCTCCTGCGCCCCCAGCAGACCACCGCAAAGAATTTAGCAGATGCTACCATAGTGTGGTAAAAGGTCCTTAGTAGCATCCTGCACACACCAAAGGACCTCAGCAGGTGGAGACAGCTTTGCCCCTTCTTGTACAGGGCATCTGTGTTGTGTGACCAGTCCAGTTTGTTGTTTATGTGAACACCCAGATATTTGTACACAGACACAACCTCTACCTGCACTCCCAGAACGTTCACTGGTGCAGATGGGGTCATCTTGTGGCGGAAGTCAATTACCATCTCCTTTGTCTTACTGGGGTTTATCAGGAGGTGATTCCTTCCACACCATTCAACAAAGTTGGTGGCAGATTGTTACCCTTCGATATACATCCAGCGATGGCTGTATCATCAGAGAACTTCTGGAGGTGACAGCTGTCCTTGTTGTGTCTGAAGTCCGATGTGAGCAGTGTGAAAAGGAAAGGGGAGAGCACTGTGTCTTGCGCAGTCGCCGTGCTGCAGGCCACCACATCAGACACGCAGTCACGAAGTTTCACGTACTGTGGCCTGTTAGTGAGGTTTTCGGTGTTCCATGCAGCCAGATGGCAATCCGCACCTGCACATTTCAGCAGAGGTGATCAGCACGCTCTCTGGAACTGATACCATCCGGGCCCGTTGCCTTCCGCACCTTCATCTTCCTCAGCTCATTCCTTACCTGTTCTGCCGTTATGGAGAGGCTGAAGGCGGAGTGGCTGAGAGACTTCTGAAGATTTAGGTGAGGGGATGGTTGTGTTGATTCCCCTGATGCTGGGTGGAGGGGGGTGAGGTAGCCTGAGGAGGGTTTTCTTGATGACAGTGGGTGGATGAATCCTGATGACTTAGTGGGGGCAGCATCAAATCTGTTAAAAACAGATTCAGTTTGTTCGCCCCCTCCCTGTCAGCAGATTCTGGACCCTGTCCACTGACATCACCATGGCCTGAAATTTTTTTCAGACCCCTCCAGTCCCCTCTTGCGTTGTTCTCCTGAAGTTGCCCCTCCAGTTTCCTCCTGCAGGTCTCCTTTCACTTCCTGATTTTCCTCCTCAGCTCCTCTTTGTCCCCAGATCTAAAAACCCTCCTCTTCTCATTCAGAGGGTTTTCAGTGCTGGGGTCACCCAAGGTTTGTTGTTTAGGAAACACTGAACCCTCTTACAGGCACAGTGTTGTCTGCACAGGGATTGATATAGTCCGTAGTCAAACTATCCACATCCTCCCCATGTGAGCTACATCACACTTCCCAGTCAGTTGGTTTGAAGCAGACCACCTCCCACATGCCTCTTGGCTGGTGTTTTATTCACCAGAGGTATATAGACAGGGGACAGATGGATCAGACTGTGGCCAGAGCGGCCCAGTGGGGGCAGGGCTGATGAGCCGTATGCAGCCTCGGTGTTTGCATCCAGGGTTCTTTTGTGTCTGGTATGGCAATTTACATACTGCGTGAAAGTGGGGAGACTGGCATTCGGGGAGATGGCTGCAACTGTGACACTACAGTGTGAGAAGCTCTCAGGCTGTGGCAGCGTCGGCCGACAGGGGGGAACATAAACGGTTATCGCATGTTACCACATGTGAGAAATGGCCGAATGCTAGCTGCTAGAAGCTCTACGTCAGGAGTGCAGCATTGCTCTTTCAGTTGTGACTCAGGTTGCACCAACTGTTATTTATAAACATCGCAATTCCCCCACCATTTTTCTTGCCACACTCTTTTGCACTTTCTGTCCACACTTACAAGCCGTTAGCTCTTCCACCTTGTTAGGGAGAGACGTCACGTTCCCCATGATGATAGATGGTGTAGATGGTTTCCATCGCCTCTTCTTCCCCCCAGCGCTTCACTCCAGCTCTGTAGCTCCTCTCCTTTCTCTGTATTTCCCCAGGGATCAGTAGTACAGTGATGCGATGTTGCCAAAATTTCTGCGCTACCAGAAAAGTGATATATGGTGGTTTATGGAGACAAGCAGCGATGATCGTGGCAAAGTAAATACCAAATGAAGCATCTGGCGGCCTGCAGGCTTTTGGTCTTGAGTCATATGGTAGTCAGGACTGTAAATGCCAATGTGAAATAGGTATTATGTGTCCATGTGCTGAGTCTGTCTTCTCTACCTTCCATTGTCCCCCCCCTCCCCACCCCGCCCTAGGGGCGCCTGTCTCAGCAGACTTTTGACGCCCCAAGTGATAAGCCACAGTTTCCTGGGGCTTCTGCAGAGTTTGTAGATCAGCTGGAGTTCATCCAACCCAACGTGATCTCTGGAATCCCAGTATACAGGGTGATGGATCGGAAGGGCCACATCATCAAGCCCTCCGAGGACCCGCAGGTGCCGTGTCTTCAGTACGTACGTCTTTCACGTCACTCGTCTTCCGTCGTCTTATGGTCCCGCTCTGTTCTCTGTGGCCCCCTGTCCCTCACCAGCTCTCCAAAGATACGGTGTTGAAGTTCTATCAAAAGATGACTTTGCTGAACACCATGGACCGCATTCTCTACGAGTCTCAGAGGCAGGTGTGTGGCTGACCGGGAGGCTTGATGGGCTGAGTTCCCTAGCATGTGGGAAGAACAACAGAATAACCATGTTTATGGACTTTCCCTATTTGCATGATTGTCAGGGCCGGATCTCATTCTACATGACCAACTACGGGGAAGAGGGGACTCATGTGGGCAGTGCGGCTGCTCTGGACCCCAGCGACCTGGTTTTTGGCCAATACAGAGAAGCAGGTGAGTTCTTGGTCTTGGTCAGAACATAGAGCAGGTCTGTGCAGAAGCTATCAAAGGTTAGAGTGGTGTTAGTGTCCCATAGTCCCATATTTTAAATATGCTTGAGATGCTGTCAAGATCATCTGAGGTCAACGCTGGTCTTTTGCCCCTCACTGTCTGTGACTCGCTGCTGCCCCCTGCTGGCCGCAGGTGTGCTGATGTACCGCGGCTTCCCCCTGGACCTGTTCATGGCTCAGTGCTACGCTAACGCTGATGACCTGGAAAAAGGCCGACAGATGCCTGTCCACTATGGGAGCAAGGAGCTTAACTTTGTTACCATATCCTCCCCACTGGCCACACAGATTCCTCAAGGTAAGCATGCACCCCCCCCCCCCCCCCCCCCCCCCCCCCCCCCCCCCCCCCCCCCCCCACAACCACACCCCCCCCCCCCCCCCCCCCCCCCCCCCCGCGGGGCGCGCGGCGCACCAACACCCCCC
>JAODKE010000038.1:5216366-5236431 GCA_026779605.1 Mormyrus hasselquistii
CCCCCCCCCCCCCGCCCCCCCGGTCAAGCATCCGCCCATGAGGGAGCAGACTGTCCACAAATGTTAAATATGCAGTCTGTCTGGTTCCAGATTGTACTGTTAAAATCTCCTGCGGAACTGGTTTGTGCCGTGTGCAAATGGGACTGTGGTGTATTTTGGTTACACAATTGAGCACTTCCTATAAGTCCGCACATTATGTCAGCTTTATTTTGAACTCAGCCATTAATTTTACGTCACCTACTGTAATGAGAAATACATGAACACAATTAAGATAAGGGAACATAGTTCCGCCTTTGTTAATACTTTTAATACTTCTCTTAATACGTCTTTCGAGCATGTAACATATAATTGAACTCCTGGAACAACAATATTTGCATGCAGGTCTGGGGAGCTCAGTCTTCATCTCCTTTTAGAGACGTGCGGTGGAGAGTGTTCTGTGCCCCGGCATCAAGGTGCGGTACGGAAACTGCACTACAGCAGAGAGGAAAGCTCTGCAGAGGGTGGTGAAGGCTGCACAGAGAGTGACGGGAGTCAGCCTCCCCACCAGCACGGACATATACACCTCCAGATGCAGGAAGAGGGCCTCCTGCATCATGAAGGACCCCACCCACCCAGCACACACTCCCCTCAGGCAGGAGGCTGAGGAGCATTAAGTGTAAAACCACCAGACTGAGAAACAGCTTCATTCCGGTAGCTGTAAGATTTTGAACAGATAATAAACAAACGCTATACTGGACGAATCACTACTGGCACTTTACTGATACCGTTACCTCATCAGTGCTGGCTATCTAGCCTTCATTTGCTGCTATAATTATAATTGCTGCTATAATTATAATTATATTAGATTTTTGCCATATTGATATTTAAGTTGGTGCACTTTTTTTACTTTACATTTTACTCCTTTTTACTTTTCTTCTTTACTTTATTATTCATTATTGTTTATTATGTTTCTTTGTTTTATTGGGTTAACTGGGACCGTGTGTACGTAATTTCATTCCACCTCATGTAAATGTGATGCGAACGACAATAAACTTTGATCCTTGAAAGAGTGAGGGCATAGCTGTGAGTCGATGTCACAACAGCACGTGACTGGTACTTTCGTGAGCTGCACGTTGGTTTCTGTTCATCCAAATAGCTCCTTCATAGATCGTTTTGAAAAAAGCATGCAGGTTCATTATTAAACGTCTTTAGACACACTGAGGTTTAAAAGTGTTCTGATATAGGAACTGGAGTGAAGCACAGCACCTGAAAATGTTTGCGCTTTCAGTGAAACACTAAAGGTATTAATTACTACACAATTGTATATTAGGTTACAAGTTATTAGAGAGGACAAAAGGACAATGAGTAAATATAGGGACAGGCAGTGGGCAGATCCAAACGATCAGATCAGACCAGACTTTTCTTTTTGAATATAAGTAGCAAATTGTTATGAGTTCTCAAGTGTTCATTCGGCTCTCTGAAATGCTGTAATAGTCCCTCAGTGTTTTCATCTATAATATTGTTTTAGCATTTTTGAATTGAGGCTGTTCTCTTGGTGATGCTTCTACAGCTGTAGGTTTCAGAGGGAATTTTGCTAGGATTCCGTGTAACACAATAAGGAGATTCCTGACTGTTTTCACCTGTTCCTGTCCACCAACCAACTGCTACTTGTTGGCCTTCTCCGTAAGTTGTTGATTAATCTTATCACCATGACTACTTCTTGTCATAAACCTGGGTGGTTCTGGCCCCAGGGGCGTGGTATGATTCCAGCAAGAAGGAATGTGGACGACCCACTTGCGGTTCACAGGGAAACCGGGGTTTATTAAGAGAACAGAAAGAAACAGGGAACTCTACAAAACAAAATGGACTGCGAGGGGTCAAAATTAAAAAGGGGAAAAACAAAGAGGCACAAGAGGCAGGTGAATGGGCTGCAAATAACAGAACATTCAACATCAGTAACAAACATGAACGAACCAGTGGGGGACTGAACTGGGGTGGGGATTTAAATAACGACACAGCAGGAGTGAAACGTTAAACAATTAACCATTCATAAACATCAGGGGGAAACACGAGGGCTGACGGGCAACAGGTGAAATTAATTAATAACTTAAGGAAAACTGTGACATCACAGGAAACTAAAACAGAAACAGAATCTAACACTGGGGAAATAAGAAAGACAGGTAAAACACAACCAGGCCACAAGGCAAGACACCAAAAGAGAACAAACCACAAAATCACAGGAACTAGGAATACTGTTGAAACCAATAGAAGACTAGGGGACAAAATAGAAAAACAGAGGAGACAGGATTTAAACACATAACAGAGGGAGTGACAGGGAACCCCACGCACAGCTCATTGAGCTATGTGGCCATTCAGGGAGCAGGGGAAACACTGAAGACTTGAACAACGCTGTGAATGCCTGCAAAAGCTTTTTATCTAAAATCCTTCACTGGAAAAGTGGTAAATAAAAATGACTACAATATATAATATATACATGTTGTCTGCATGCGGTGGGAATGTTTTTTGAAATGCCTGCTATTTCATTGTATTGTTGTTTATAAAAATTCAATAAAAATTGCTGATCAAAAAAAAAACAAAAGACTTGAACAACAGGGGAAGACAGGAAAGACTGAGACAGGTGCTGATCCTGACACTTCAGAATGTGTGAAATTTCAGTGCACCACAGTGGGTGTGGAACCTAATGCAAGGGAGATTACTTCACATTGTGTCTTAAAAATATGAAACAAAAGAAATCCAGGCAGGATGGTGTATTTTCTTCATATGGATCCTACAGCAGCACGTGACATTCAACTTTCCACCAGGAGCACATTTCAAAAACTCATGTACACATTAACAGACATGGCTTGAATGCCAGCACAAAAAACATCAAAGGTCCTACCGCTTTTTTATTCCTTATACAGAACAGTAAATATCATATCTGCTCAGTTGCACTGAAGTAGTCAAAAACAATGAGACAGACCATTATCAATCTTGGGTGCAAGAGGACTGGACATATCCTTCAAAGGTCAATTTTATTGTAGCTTTCAGCATGGTATATACAGCTGAACACTTAGAGGTGAGTAAACTGAAGTACATATGAAATCATTGTGGTTGCTGTGAGTTCACTACACCATATGTGTGAATATATTAGCATGGAGCTGTAATGTCTCTGACTTTGCAAATATGTGTTATGTGCTACTGAGCTAGATATTCCTCGTTTGTAAGATTCAATCTGGTGTGGCAGATAACACGCCAGAGTACTTCCTCCTCCTCCCCTCAAAAGCATTTATACATCTTGCTGAACATGAATACAAGTATTATGATGGAATAGTTTAAAGGTCAATTTCTGTCAGTCTCGTTTTCCCAGTTCACATACTTTGAGGACACGACTGAATAAAAAAAAAAAATAATCAAATACCTCTTCCAGGTAAGCAAAGATCAGCTATCAGATTAATGTTACCAAGGCTACATTTTTAGTTCAGTAGTGGGATTGTTAAACCCATAACTGGGATCTTTAGGGCAACTGAATATTATTATAACCTTCAAAGTACATCATTAACTTTTTTTATTGATTCCCATTTAATTATTTTTTTGACAATTCATTTGTTGAAGATCTCTACTCAATAAAAGACACCGGAGAGAATGGTGTACTATGGTGTTCCCATCCCAATTGACAACTGACACCTTCCATTCAGAAATGCCGCATTCTGTAGGTACTCACCATAGCTATTGCGTGACTCCTTTGTGAAAAGTACAATGTTTTTTTTTTTTTTTTGTGTACAACTGCAGCTCAGTCAACGTTAGAACCTAGCAGGATTTAAAGTGTTTGGTGACTGGCAGTGCCCCAGGTTGCCATGTTAGGAAGAACTCTAAAAGAATCATCATCATTGTACAGTAAATCATTCTTATTATTTTAAATATGCTAGTAGCAAAAACCCATATGCCATACAGAATATCTTACATTGATTTTTCCAGAAGTCAGTTAGGCTTATTTATAGTGTATGAAACAAATAAAGAATCTTGAATCTTGAATGTCATTAAAGTTTAAAAAAAAAAAAGCTTGATATTGTAGGAAACTGAAAGACAAAAAAACATGTCAATATGGAAAATAAAGCCAACCCTCCCCCCCAGGAAAAAGGAGTCCCTACGGATGTATAGCTCCGCGCCGTGGCGCGTCTCCACCAGCAGCAAACCCACGTCATCCGTCCTCTAGCTCGCCAGCGGTCTCTTGTGGCGCGTCGATAGCTTCCCACCGAGTTCCTGATCTTCCCTTGTCATCTCAAATCCCCAGCCTGCTAAGGGTGTTTCCCGGGGTGTCTAACCTGCATTTTACCTGGTTTTCTGTTGTGTTCGTTTTGTTCTAATCTATTTTCCACTTTGGGAGTAATAATCCTGGGGAAAATTTTAATTCTTGTCATGGTTTGCGTTTCAAGTGTAAAAAAAATAATAGTGACAGTCACCATTACATACCCTCCACTTTTAAATATTTCATGCGTGATACTTAATATGACCAGTTCCAGGACGCTGGTTATCCCGGTTCTCTATCATGCAAACGAAAAACTGAAGTTCGAGTCCATAAACAATTGCAATGACATATAAAGCCCGTCATTTTGCATGAGGAAACAAATGTTTGTAACAGCAAAAACTGGTAGATGAATAATTGTTCTGTGAAGGACGACTGCGTTACTTGATGTCAAATGCGGACTCAAATGTATGGTACTTTTATATCTTGTATAATTCTTTATATTCCACGCTGTTAGGTTTATGCTACAAGACACAGAACGATGCATGAGATTAAATCAGTATGGTTTTGTCGATGTCAATTTAGATAAAGTATAAGGATTTGCCTTCCCGTCATCTGACTTGGTTTTTAGTCTAAATATTCAAACATTACCTACAATTACTTTAATTAGATTTTATTCAGTGAATGTGCACTTTTCGGTCCTAGTGTTCCACAGTAATGGCTGTGTACTTCTGGTAATCAGTCGTCATCGTGCTACTTGAAAGCTTAAGATCGAATACTGCACGGAAGGGAAAAGGCTGCACTGCAGCAGAGCGCAGGGCCATAACGGGGGTTCGCGGGGCACACTTTTCATTTTCCATGGTAAACGGGTTCTCCTGTCCCCGGTGCCGTTAACGCTGGATTACACTGATTGCTGCGTTGTCAGAACGCAGCGTCTAACCTTGAGAAGCGCCCGTCAGATCCCATCCACTACAGTGTGCAAGCTTTACATCTTCATGCGCTGCAACTACTTGAAATCGGAGCGGCATGCAGAATGGCCGAAATCAAAATGTCGTCCTTATACTGTCATTGTCACACAGTACCAATAGTAAGTGTGAAGGTCACACATAGTTACAGTCGTATATTCAGATTCTCATACCTATCAGGACCGCTCGCTAAGACGCGCTTTGCAAAATGTATTTTTATTTATTTATTTATCTATTTATTTATTTATATACTTCAAACAAACCCATATAACCCCACCCAACACGCGATAGTGTCTTAAACTATATTTCAAATCCAGCCAATCAAAAACTGGAAAAAACACGAGGACACGCCCACTCATTAATGATCTCCGCACAGCGTCAATCCTTTGAACTGAGACCAATCGACGACAAAGACATCCTAAGTCAACACCGCCCATTTCTTTGTGACGTGTATATCTGTTGTCCAATAACGGGTGGTGTTTTTAAATCGGCAACAGCCAGTGCTCATAGGGGCGGTTTTGGGACCCAAGAAGGGGTTTCCGATTTATTTGCCTGACGACTAAACTGTACAGCACAAAAAGAAAGACGATTTTAAGTTAGCTTAATGTTGGTTTTAATAAAGAAAGACAATGGAAAAGTATAAAATTATAAAATCAAGAATATAGTTTGGACAGAATATTTTTTTTTCTAGTGCCAACTTTTCATAAAACAAAAATGTACAGTATGCATGGGTGATGTAGATTTTGTAGAAAAATTGATTCCATTTCAGTAATCTGTTAATGTTCATTTGGTTGAGACCTTTATTGAAAAAGGCACTGAACTGCACAGAATACACCCAGGATGCAATGCACTAGCAAGTTAAAATCACCTGACCTGCTGGAGAAAAGTGACGAAACCACTCAGAGAACAGGACTAATTTTAAATGGAACCCTGATAATTTGAGGTGACAGTATTACAAAATGTTTCTTAAGGCGACTAATGCCATTAAATTTCATGGAAAAATCTTTTTAAATACTCTTTTGTCCATAGTGGTTATGCGTGTTCCATGACCTTCACCAGGAGAAGCTGTCTGATGTCTGGCATTTGCCTCCTGACAATTTTTATGTGGACTCTGGAGGTCAAAATGAAGGTATGTAGGGGCACTGGATAAATGACCTGATCCTATGCTGCAACCCTAAGGTTCTCCCTCCCGTGTATAAATGTGTGTGTGTCTCAAAGGAGGCCAAGATGGGACATGCAAAAAGAAACATTCTAATGCACCTGTACTCCTACTTTGCAAATGGAAAATAAAGGATCATTTAATTTGATTGGGTACCAAATGTAGCTGCTTGTTCCGGCACAGTTGTTGCAATTGAGTGGCAAAATTAAGAGGCATACTGTAGGTATTCCTTTCTCAATTATGGAAAGGAAGAAAACTAGCATGGAGATCTGGGAAGAACACATTAACTTGCCACCCCCGACCCCCCTCATTTGATATGAAGACCTTTGTCTATTGTGAAGGTGTGAGAATGTGTACACGATGAGTAGAATGAAGAATGAGACCAGGGCTATAGATATGGTGGTGTACCATATGTTATGGGACTACTGTAGTGTCCCTGCTTTCCACACGATCTGTCACCACAGGTGTCAACCCATATGTTCATGTATGTCACTGTGTTTGAAGTGTCCCCTAAGCAAGTATACTGAAAAGAATACTACCCATTCAAACCCAAAAATGGGCACCCGAAAAGAGCTTAACCAATGCAGGGTTACAGTGTGCTAGAGCACTACATTACAGGGGGAAGGAGACATCAATCTGACTGTAATTCTAGTCAAGAGTGGGTTCAGAGAAATATTCAGTTGTACACATTAGTAATATTAGCATATCGTTTATTACAAAACCACGGATGACTCACTAACAAAAAACCTGTAATGACAACGCTCCCATCCAGTTTATCGTCATCAAAACATATAACATCTCCGCATATAGTATTGTAGAGTGCAGAGCTTGCGATAACTTTATGAAACAGGCAAATGCCGCGGACCTCCTGTCCCTACGCGAGCGGCGCTCTGTTGGGTCCTGTACGGGAGCCCGTGCGGGGCTGTTCTGGAAACCCCGCGCTGCCTGCACCTCTATCGTCTCGGGTGAGTTTGTTACAATGTAGCATTTTCTCTATAAATGTGTATAACTGTAATAAAGCTGCAACGTTCGCGCACCGCAAGCGGAGCGCAGAGCTCGCCTCTGCCCGCTTCCGGGCGGCGCGATCCTGCACGACTGGCCCGAGCGGTTCATCTCACAACGAATTCCCAAGCATACCTCCCCCCCGCTCCAAGAGAATTCCAACATTAAGTCACATTTAGCTGGGATACGGCTACGCAACTGCGCTTGACGGGGTCGAAATGTAGTAATGTTCCGCAGCTGGCCAATTAGGAGTGCGTGATGCAGAGGGGAAAGGAGCAGCATTTATCTAACTCTTAAATGTCTGCTAATGATTACCCGTACAAGCTGTATGCATATATACCGCAGATATATATACACGTAAATACTGCGTTTTAGATGTGTATTTTTACAGCCAAGGCTAGTTGTCTGCTAGGGATCACATCCGATTTTCCTCACCGAGTCACTTTGGTATAATTGATGGGAAGTAAACAAGCTGATGGTTGTCATTTTACGGAGTGATGGGAGGGAAAGTTTCGGACGTGAACTAGCAGGCTGTGGCGGACAAGCTGCCGTAGCCCTTCGCCTTTCCCCGTCCGTCGGTGCCCGGCGTCCCTTGATCTCACACCATACGCTGTGTTTTTAATTGTCTTACTGGGATGGTGTCCCTGGACCAGGTCCGGCGTAATTCTGATTGCATTTAGCGCAAGCCCTCTTGCCTCCTCTCCGCTCTGTGCCAAAGCACTTTACTGGAAAGTTTTTCGCAAACTCTTTTTGATATCACCCCACCCTCTGGCATGAGAGTTCCCGATGAATTAAGAGGTAACAGTTCCAAAAGAAACCAAGGCGCCCGTTTTAAAAACATCTCACCTGCGTACGCAATGCCCGAAACTACAATTTCAGTATACGCCCCAGGAAATGGCGCGTTTTTATTTAAAACATTATGTTCATAAACTGTCCGATCCATTGGAACATCGCCTGAATTTAAATTTCGTGTTATTATTTATTTCCCCCTTTCTATGTGCGTAATAGATTCACGTGTTTACACAGAGGCGTGCATTGTGTAAACACAGAATGGTTTACAGTCCTATTTCCTCAACAAATTGCTCCTGCACTGGAGGTGATACTTCTTATATCTGTGCTATCTCCACTTAACTCTTGATTCAGGACAGTCGAAAAACTATGAATTGTGACGCACTTTCGCCTTCTCAATAGCCATATTTGTAACAAAATACAACGGCAAACGGACTGTAAATTTTTTATATGCTTGACGAATCAGGCGCGCATTTGACGTATGGCAGTGTGTCTTCGTAAATCTCATTCACGTAGTGCCCTTTAGAGAGAAGTGTAAATCCCTCTTTTGTTTTGGGAAATGTGACTTTCTTCCTCGGAAATGGTAACATAAGTGATTGGAGATAGCTGTCACGGTTTCAGTTTAGCCTTTCTCACGTCAGTGATGTCATCTCGGCATGATTGCCCTTCAAAAAAAATGTATAAAAATGAAAGGTAAATATAATTTTATATTGAAACAGTGCTAGTAAGTAGACACAGATGGCTTTGCCGTGGCTCTGTATTCTGCCAGTTACAGTTACTAACGTTGTTGTTCATGGCAAGACCAAAAGGATGGTGTGTCTGTTGCAGCCATGATGGACCCAGCTCCACAACGGCCCCCCTAGCAGGGATTTAGTTGTACAATAACAGCAGTTATGCTTTGGTTCTCATAGCATGAGATAAGCCAATATTCCTCTGCTCTGAGCTTAAACACCGAGGTATGTATGATGTCCTGGAAAAACTCTAATTTTGTGTTGTGTTTCTATATTACACATCTATTTTCATTGTTTGAGGTTATGTATTCATTCGTTTCAGAAACTGTAAACTGACCTTATAAAACAGAGTAGTGCGGAAATCCTTGAGTTATGACTGCTGCTCTTGATTCTGAAATGACTGCATGAAAAAGCCTTTGATTTTTTTTGTATGTTAAAATCTTTTATGTTGTTTTCAGAAAATGCTGAGAGAAATTACCTTTTTCTTGTCCACGACAAAGGTGTGTACATTTTCCCCTGCAGAACTTCCAGTATGATTTGTGACGTACTTATGCCGTGAACATGATGTGTGTTACTGCTGTCTGAAGAAGGGCTGACGCTTCCACCTCCATGTGTCCAGGGAAGGCAGGGCTTAAATTATGAATGACAGGGCCATTGTTATTGGTGCTCAGGGTGCTGTGTGCTGAGGACTGTAATCATAGTCACAGTTCAGTCTCCCCTCTTTACTTTGTGATGTCATCATTTGATAACCCAGTGACGACATCACGTAGATTTTAAAAAGCACTTCTTACATTTTCAGTCTGTGACTAATTCTGGCTTTTAAATGTTTTTGTTACCATTCAACAGAATGACATGGGTCAAATGTGATATGTAGTGACAGCAACCCTTGATAGATGGATGGATGGATGGATGGATGGATGGATGAGTGCTGGAGAACAAGCAGGCAGATGTTGAACCTGACTCCTGGCGTGTCCTGGCTGTAGATGACTCTGAGTGGGAGCCCTCTCCCTGACATCCTTAACCTGTGCTCTTGCTTTCCAGTTGACATGGATGATGAAGACGGCAGGTGCTTGCTAGATGTTATCTGGTGAGTCTGCAGCCTGTTCGATTGGCGCCCAGCCATGACAGAAAAGATGTTTTTTTTCCTCTGGCCACTTTCATTGTCGGCGGCCCCGAGGCAGACGGGGCCCTCTGTCCTGTCATCGTGATGCTGATACCACGTTCCCCCCCCCCACAGTGACCCAGAGGCACTGAACGACTTTCTCCATGGATCCGAAACGCATGTAAGTGAGCAGCAGAGGGGTGGAGGTGGTGTCCTGGAATGAGGCTGGTGCTCCCTAAGCCGCCCCCCCCCCCAGCACCTGTCCTATGATCTGAGCTGCTGTCTTTGGTCCTGATCGGTCTTTCTAGCCGCATGGATGATACTGACGATGATGATGATGCTGATGCTGATGCTGAGCGCACTAACCCAGGAGCCTTCTCTGCATTTACTGCCCCGTCCTGCCTCTCAGTGTCTCCTAACCCAGCCTGTTTCTCTCTCAACCTCTGTCTCCCCTGGGCTGTCACTGGACCCTCCTCTTCATCCTGTGTGTGTGTGTGTGTGTTTGTGTGTACGCGATCTTGTCTGTGTGCCCCGCCCTCTTCCTCTGTGTTTGTGTGTGTGTGTGGCTCGTGTGTCTGTAGCTGGACACTGATGACCTTTTGGATGGCTCAATTGACCCCTCCAGTTCCTTCTTCTCCACTGTTGGGGTGAGTGCCCCCCTCCCCCACCCCCTTGGCCTTCCTACCTCCCTCCACGTCAGCTACATTTACAGCTACATGGCTTGCCCTGTGCATCCTAACCCCACCCCCCACAGTGGTTCTGCCTTGAGTGTCCTCCTGTTACATAATCCAACAACTTATGCCAAATGTTTTCTGTCTTGTACCATTTTCAAATGGCCTTTTATACTTGTGGTGGTTTCTGTTCTGTTTCCCCGGTTCCTGTCCAAATCCCCCCCCCCTCAATTTCACCCTCCTTTCCCCCCTCCCTCAGGGCCATGTTCCAGAGGTCCAGCCCCCCAGTCAGCTGTCAGCGAGTGAGCCTTCAGGGCTCCCAAGCAACAGCGTGGACCTGGACTTCCTTGAGGATGATGACATCCTGGGGGGCTCGCCGAGTGCAGGTGGTGGGAACAATGGCTTCGGGGGCGACCACGAGCCGTGTGACATCCTACAACAGAGCCTGGCCGAGGCCAACATCACGGAGCAGAGTCTGCAGGAGGCTGAGCTGGACCTGGGCTCCTTTGAGCTGACTGGCCTGACGCAGGTCATGCCGACTCTGGCCGACCCCAGCAGCCTGGCCGTGACCGCGGAACCTGCTGTCGGGGTTGGTATCAGCGTCGGGGTTGGAGGCCAGACCCAGATCTTCCCCGGGTCGGCGGCTGGTTCGGCGGTGCAGACTGGCGCTGACGTGCTGGGCTCAGTCCTGGCGCATCCTGGCCTGCAGCTACAGCCCCAGGTGGTAAACAAGGCCATCAGCGTCCAGCCCTTTGTGCAACAGGTGGGCCTGGGAAATGTCACCTTACAGCCCATCTCTGGCCTGCAGGCCCTGCCCAACGGGAACCCGTCTGGGCATCTGGGCATCGGGCAGATCCAGGTGCTTGGCCAGCCTACGGTCATGACCATCAATCAGCCCATGCAGCCCATCCTGGCTAAAACGGTTGGTGGCTACCAGCTGCACCAGTCTGGCGCAGATATTGGGGTGGCCGGCGCTCCGCCTGGACTGGGTGGGCAAGTCCTGGGCTCGACAGGGGGGCTCCTGATCCAAGGAGGGAAGCCGGCTGTGGAGTCCCCGGCTCTCAATGGGGCTGCCGTCGCCGTCACTGCCGCTGGTGGGAACGGCACCACTGTGAGCGCCTCTACCGGACTTGTGGGCTTCAGTGGGTCGGCCGGTACGTGTGTCGGAGCCCAGCCACAGGCCCAGCCTCCGGGCCAGATCATGCAGAATGTGATCATCCAGCGCACGCCGACACCCATCCAGCCCAAGCCGCCACAGGGAGGTGCTCTCCAGCCCAAATTGTTCAAACAGCCGCACCAGCAACAGGTGCTACCCGCTGGCCATGCCGTCCAGAGTGAGGCCAAGGTCATGGGGGTCCAGCAGGGGTCCGTCCCAGTTTCCTCTGCTCAGAATATGGCTTTCGTGGCTGGCAAAGCAGGTGCCAATGTGGTCTTGGGCACGCCGGCGCCCACCCAGGGCACGCCCTACTCCCAGGCGCTGTTCAAGCAGCAGGCCCTGCAGGCGGCGGGGAAACCAGTCAGCGTGCACGTGCTGAACCAGCCCGGGAGCATCGTCATCCCATCTCAGACCCTCCTACAGGGACAGAACTCCCAGTTCCTCGTGCCCCAGCTGCAGGCCGGGGGACAGATCCTGACCCAGCATGCAGGGGGACACATCCTTACCAGCCAGGGCCCTGGAGGTCAGCTGATCGCGAATCAGATTCTCACCACCAATCAGAACCTGAATCTGGGCCAGGTTCTGACGCAGCAGGGACAACCTGCTCACATCATCTCTGGGCCCATCCAGCTGCAGCCTGGTCAAGTGACCCAGCCCACGCTCTTCCAGATGCCTGTCACCCTGGGCCAGACCCAGGCCCAAGCCCCAGGGCACACCCAGGCAGTCATCCAGGGCATGCCCATTCAGAGCCCTCTAACCATGCTGGGGCAAATGGAGGGCCTGGGTTCGGCCGTCAGTCTGCAGGCTCCTCCCCAGCATTCCACCTGCGGCCTGCTAGGAACCAGCGGAGTCACATCGTGTCAGCCAGGGGAGGGCATGACGGTCCTAGGTAGCTCCTTGGACCAGGCCTCAAATCCAGCGCAGGCCCCGCCCCCGGTCCTTACAGTACAGACCGGTCCACCGGTAACCGCGTCCTCAGTGGTTCCCTCGTCGTCTCCATCGGCCTCTTCCTGCTCCTCGTCCCTGTCTTCCCTCCCCTCTGGTGGTATGACCCCAATGCCAGCCCAGTTCCTCGCTCCCCAGGGCTCCAGCATGATCCTGAGCCAAGAATCCCTGCAAATGTTCCTGCAACAGGTCAGTGACTCCACCTCCTCACTCTGGTGTCGCTCATTCATTGATTCCACAGGAAGTCGTTCTGACCACACCACAGCCATTCCGCTTCAGAATAAAAGCCTTTATTCGCGTCCGGAACATTATTATTCACTACTGTTTTGCTCTCCCCAATGGTAAAACAAACGCCCCTGTCAGGATGAGCAGCAGGAAAGTGAGACTACCCTGGTCCCTTCAGGGTGTGAGCTTGTGTCCGCCATCGTGGGTGCCAGCAGTCCGCCTCCTGCGGCCAGTGCTGGTTTGTCAGCTGAGGCCTGGCCTGGCCAGAGCCCTGCCCACTCACTCGGCCCCACCCACAGTGAAATGGCAATTAACCAGGTAGAGGTTTCCCCTCCATGGCCCCGCCCACTTGCCACTAGCGCTGCTAATTTGCAGAAGTCCTGCTGTCCGGTATTACGTCTGCTTGCTTCTGCTGCTCCCTCACACAGAGTGTATACTATGCAGTAGTGAATATTCTCTTAGAATTAGGGTGTGTAATTGTTATTTGGCGGAATTCTGCCTTCACCTGGATTCTTTCTGCCTGTTTAAAAAAATGTGGCTAGAATGTTGAGAAGCCAGTCCGTCGGGGCACAAGGGCAGGACGTCCTACACAGTGCTTTGCTGAATTACACCTATATCTCTGTGTTGCTGCTTTGCCCTTTCTCCCTGGAGCGGCTCATGTTCCATACCTCCATCTGAGGCGCTATGCTGTCTGCTGGCGATTCCTCCCCCCGCCCCGGCCCCTGCCCCTGACACTGTCACCCAGTGCTTTGTGTTCGGTTCCCCCTCTAGGGACATCAGTGGCATGAATGTGTGACTTCGGCTCACGTCTCGTTCTGCTGTCGCTCTTGTGGTTCCTGTGATAGCAGCTGGGCTACAGGACCAAAAGACGCTGTTTGCTTCAGGTCTGTGGTGACTGTGGTCACATGACTGATCATGTGACCGTCTCCCCCCGTGTTTTCCAGCTCCCTTCAGCCGGGCCCCAGCAGCAACTGAAAATCCAGAGCGCCTCACCCTCCTCGGCCGTGGCCACCCACCCTACGCCGCCCTCGCTTTCGGAAAGCCCGCAGGCGTCCCAGGCCTCTCCGCTTGTCCTGGGCCAGCAGGTCCAGTCGCCTCACCAGCAGCCTGCATCCCAGCCGCCGTCACGCTCCTGCACACCATCGTCGCTGCCCTCCCTCTTCATCATCCATAACCAGCCTGCTGGCTCGCCACATAGCCAAACCCCAGCGGTCGCCCCCACCCAGCCTGTGTCCTTCCCACAGGACACGCCCCCGTCGTCCTGCTCTCCCAAACCCCCCCAAGTCACCCCTGTGCAGTTTCAGCTGGTGCCCCCACCAACAAGCTCCTCCCTGGGCCTGGGCCTGACCTCTGAGCAGCAGCAGACTCTACACCTGATTGGCGCTCAGCTGCAGACCCTGTCCTCTATCGCCCAGCCCTCAGCGCAGCAGAAACAGCTGCTTGACAAGCTGCACCAGGTACGCCACCTTTTGGTACGTGTGGTGTGTGTGGCGGGCATGCCTCTATATACAACAATGTCTGTCCTTGGTCCTGTGTCCTCCCAGGTCCAGCAGAACATTATTCTTCAATCAAAGCAGCAAGCTCAACTGCAGCCTATCACTGCCAATCAGTTCAGTTTAAAGCAGGAGGCCACACCCCCTCCGGTTGTGACATCATCTGGCAGCCAAAGTGGCCCCGCCCAGCTCGTGCCAGTGCTCCAGCAGGCGTCGGTGCTTGTGAACACTCCGGTGTCAGGTAAGCCTCTCACCGGCTCTGTGGGCCAGACCCTTCCTGCTTCTGGACCCTTCCAAACGTTTGACGGAGCGCACTTTCTCGCCGCAGGATCCAGCGAAGTCAAAGTGTTCCTGGGAGGCCCGCCGGCTGTGGGGCCCGTGGCAACCAGCCTGGCACAGCCGCTTCAGGTAGGTGATGGACAGACGGCTTTACTGTTTCCTTGCACCTTAGCCATGGATGATTGTCTAAAGTATTTCTGCTGTCACTTAGCCAAAACAGGGAGTCGTGGGATCCATGGGAGCGATCCCGCTGGGGACGGCAAGCCTGCGCATCCAGGTCTGCGGCGGTGGGCTCTCACAGCTGAGCACGTCACAGACGTTGCCGGCCATCCAGACGCAGGTGGGTGTTGGCAGTCGTGACGTGCCGGGTTGATGTCACTGGTGTCACACGACTTCTCATCATTTTGTCTGCCTCGTAGGCCTCTGCGTCCCAAATGCCTTTGGTCATGGAGCCAAGTAAAGAAGCCAGGTTAGTGTGTGTGTGTGTGTATGATTGGCAATACCTGCCAACTGCCCCCCCCACACCCACACTTAGCCCATACTTTCTGCCCCCCCAGGATGCTGGAGCAGCTCCGGAAGCAGCAGGGCTCAGTGCTGCACCCAGACTACGGCTCCCCGTTCCGCTCCTTTGAAGACACGCTGTTCCGGCTGCTCCCCTACCATCTCTACCAGGGTACCCCCTCGTCCCCCGAGGACTATCGCAAGGGTGAGCCCCTCCGCCCTCTGGCTGCCAACCTCATTATTGCTCTTTCAGTGGTTCCAGACAGACGGCACCAACCATGTTTGTGTGTGATCTCATCCCTCACAGTGGACGAGGAGTTCGAAAGTGTGTCCAGCCAGGTGCTGAAGCGGACTCAGGCCATGCTGGACAAGTACCGGCTGTTGCTCTTTGAGGAGGCAAAGGTAACATGTTTGGCTAACCTTAACCTTGCACCCAACATCCGATCCCCAGTCTCATAATCTACATTCCTCTCCCCTCACCAAATCCCACACTTGCACAGATCCCTCACTCCTGTATTTCTCACTCGGCAGAGGCTGGGTCCATCAGCTGAGATGGTCATGATTGACAGGATGTTCATTCAAGAGGAAAAAGTGGCTCTCAACCAGGACCGTTTGTTGGCTAAAGAAAGACCAGGTACACTGCTGTGGACCCATTAGACCCTGTAGGGTACTTGTGTCTCGCTATGTGTCTGGTACCTGCTTTGATTGTATGCAATCTTGTTACTTCTCCAGATGAGTATGTGGCCCAGATAGAGGGTGCTTCCACCAACAAGCTGCCTCCCCCTTCGGCTGAAGCTGGGCCCACACGCCCTGGGCCATCTGCAGCACCGGTGCCCGCCACTCCGCCGGCCTCTTTCTCGGCTACTACTCACTTGACGCCCACCAGAATGGTAATCAAACAGGGAGGGGGCACCACCTCTGTCACCTGGTCATCCAGCATTGCCCCGGCCCGCCCCGCTGCCGCGGACGATGACGCCCTGCCAGAACGCAGCAGTAAGCCTCCGATCAAGACCTACGAGGCTCGTCGAAGGATCGGACTGAAACTGAAGATCAAACAGGAGGCGGGGCTTAGCAAGGTGGTCCACAACACAGCACTGGACCCAGTGCACACCCCAACGCAAAGCCAGCCTTCACCATCGCCAAGGCAGCACCGGCAGTCTGGCTCGGCCCCTACCCCACCCACCACGCACAATGTTGCCCCTGCCTTGAGTGTCCCTTCAGCGACCAGCCCCTCACGGCGGGCAGTGGCATCCTCTTCATGTCCTTCGTCTTCCTTGTCCTCCACCCAGATGAATGGGACCCTGGAGCACCAGGGAGGCGCCGCAAAGAGGAGTCCCGCTACCACCAAGACACCGCCACAGATTACGTGCCGACTGCCCTTGCGGAAAACATACCGCGAGAATGTCAGCCCCCGCCGGCGCCCCGGGGTGCCCGGAGGTGGAGTCAGCTCTCCCCAGCACCTTCCCATCTCACTGGCCCCACCTCATGACTCTCAGAGCTCCTCCCCCACAGCCGACCGGACGGTAATAGCCAGCGTAAAGCTGGAAAAGCGCGCCCGCCGGAGCTCCCCCCGCCCACCAGCATGGGTTGACACAGAGCCAGGGGAAGATGACCGAGAGCGGGGCACCTCCCCTGGGCTAATTAAAGAGCTGGCTGAGGTGGAGGAGGTATTTTACCGCGGGATGATAAAAAATGCCCACCGTCGCCGCCCGGAGGAGGAGGATGGCGAGGACAATGAGGACATGGGGAGGAAGGAGGAGCGTGGAGGTTCAGGCAGGTCTAGGCGTGGCAGCAGAAAAAGCCGGGAGAAGGGGGGCGGGTCCTCCAGGACAGACCGGCAGGTGCCCGGGTCGTCCTCACCTCCCACCGAGCCCTCCTGGGACTCTTCGCTTCCCGCCAAGCGTCGTCGGTCAGGTTCTCCAGACATGGACAATGCCAGTTTCTCCAGTGGCAGCCCACCACCCGATGACTCGCTCAAGGAGCACCTGCAGAGGGCAATCGACGGCATACTCAACCTCCAGCAGGGCGGCAGCAGAACTCCTGGAGCCAGGATTTATCCATCACAGCGCTCGGGGGGGCCTTCTTCAGCACCCCACAGACCTGCTGTACCCCTTTCCACATCCCCTTCCCTTTCTGTGTCCCAGCGCTCACCGCTAGGGGGCGCTGATGGACATAGTCACAACAGTAAATTGGTTTCAAGGACTAGCAGCAGATAGCATCCCCTAATTCAGGAATGGACTGAAACTGTATTTCCTTTTTCCTGGGTGGGGGGGTGACTGATCTGTCAACCATCTACTCTTGGGTGTGCTGTGTTTGAAATTGTCCAGAAGATGATGACACTTTATTTTGCTTTCCAGATTGTAAGGAGAAGGATAGCTTCTTGTCATAATTCTAACCCAGTTCTTCATCAGTCACCAGTCCTGCTCTAGTCATGGTGCCGTAGTGCTGTGAGTGACCCAACTGTTGGTCTCAGGCTCCATACTTTCCCCCTCTGTTGGCTTGTTGTCTCTTCTGTCCAACTCTATGTTCTTCTCTCTCAAGCCGGTACTCTCAGATGATCATAGATAGGTACACTTCTGGTTTTTCCGTCTTGGCAGATCCACTGCTGTGCCCTCACTTTGTTCCACGTGTCCGCTGTCCTGTCCGGTACGTCCATGTGTGTCGAGAAGCCCCGTGGGAGCCAGAAGGCGATGCCAGGAGTTCATGGTTGTTGATGTATGAGTGCATTCCTGTGGCCATTGGATTGGTTTAGCTCAGATAGTGTGAAGACGGGCCCTCAATCTGAAACAGGCCTGACCATCCAGCTGCCTCATGTCAGGGCAGGCTTTCCCATGTCTGGTCCTGGAGAAGCAGACTGCAACACCGTTTGCGAATTTACCTGCTGAAACACACCTACCAAACCTGGCAATCGGCTGGTGTGTTGAGGTGTGTTTTAGCAGGGAAATCTGCAAACCATGATGCCGACTGACCTCCAGCACCAGAATTGGGGAACCCTGTCGTAGGGGTTACCCTAGTGTCCCTCTTTGTGATTTAACTCCCCCCATTCCACCAAACTTTGACAGCACTGTCTGAGTCCCTTCCAGATTGAATTGTGGTGCTCGATGTCCTTTTAACCAGAACTGGTTTTTCTCTCTACACCAGGCTTTTATCTCCTGTGCCTGGGCTGGTAGGTACCCCCCCTTGCTCTACCCAGAGACTTAATGGGGTTGTTGCTATGGTAACACTCAAATCCTAAACAGACCCGATGCAACACTGTGGAATGAAGAGTTATGTAAACACTCCAGCGTTCGATCCCTCTTGTAGGACACAAACGTGAGGGAAGGTCCCCCATCAGAAGCACGAGTTTCCTGCTCTATCCACGCTGGTGATTTGTCCCCCGGTGGATATAAAGTCAGGGTAGGTCACACACCTGTTAGCGGAGTGCTGGTTAAACAGCAGAGAGCAGAGCAGACTCGCGGATCCAAAGTAGACTACCATCAACGTGGCGCCACAGTCACTGCTGCGTGTTTCCACAGCCCAAAAATCTAGCTGAAATTCGACACCCGTCATCTTCCAAGCTGACAGCAGGTGGCAGCACTGAGTGTGTTTTTTTCATGAAAAAGTCTTCCTGTCAATGGAGTGACAATGTGAATAATAAATTGTAGTTTTTTTTTTTTTACTACTGCTGAGGTCCAATCATACTGAGGGACATTTTAAAAAAGTCCTTTGCTCAAAGGGACATTCGTGGTAAATTGGCTTCTAAGTACAGAGATGTCAACGCAAGGAAGCCACAACAATACCATTAACTGCCACAATTTGACATTGTTATGATAATCTGCCCATCTCTAGATAAGTTTATAAGCAATAGGTATCTGTTGAGGAAAAAAAAAATTTGGAAGTTAGTTTGTGATCTGCGTCATGCTGCTCTTTTCTTTACGGATGCGGGAAACGATTCAGACTTACCAGGCAGTGAAATAAAGCACTCACTTTTTCTTTGATTCACAACCGTGAGACTGTAGCATCGTAAATAGGTCATATTAACATGTAAATGTTCCTCAAAGTTTCCTCAAGTTAGCCGCATTTTAGGTTTCCTTGTTTTTCAGACTCTTTGGACAATTACAATCAAACACAGCACAAACAATGAATTAATACAAACTCAATATAAAAACATTTAAAAGTGTAAGAGATTTTCCAAATATAGTACTTCAGATTAATTTTGTACTGTATTTATTGTGTAAAATGAACATTTTTAAAAACTGTACATTTAGTAAAACTGTACATTAAACCCTGCTTCTTTTATAATGGAAACATGTCCCAGACACTGTTCTGTGTTACGTCTTGTGTGAGCAACCAGGTGAATAATGGAGACGGTTTCTTCTTCAAAGGCTGGCTGGTTGTGTCATTGCTGAGCGGGCACCAGGTGGCGCCCATGAGTTAACCAAGTGGGGTGTGGTCAAAGGGGTGTTGGGGAATGAGAAGTCTTACAGTGACAGAGAAAAACGATTTGCTTTTCCCCCAGAAATGCGTGACGGTCATATGCATTGCCAGAGGTCTGGGAAATTGCTGCGTACAGAAGCTGGAATAGTGGATTTACCCTGACCTATCTCTTTGCAAAGGGCTTTGACTCTTTAAGTCCTCGTCTCACACTGCTCGGCTCCTCTGGGTTTCAGGGAAAGAGTCAGTGCTACATGCCCAACATCTGACTCCTCCTCGGGCATTCTATCTGTCCCCCCCCCCCCCCCCCCCCCCCCCACCACCCCCAACCACCCCACACCCCCACCCCCCACCCCCCCCACCCCACCCCCACACACACTCCCCCCCCAAAACACCCCCCCACCCAAGAAGC
>JAODKE010000038.1:5236531-5262266 GCA_026779605.1 Mormyrus hasselquistii
GTGCGCTTCCCCCCCTCCCTCTACCCCCCCCGGGGCATCCTTTCTCTCCCCCCCCCCCCCCCCCCCAAAAAAAAAAAAAGCACAACCACTTCCCCTCCCCAAACTTTAAACCTATGCTACAGATTTTCCAGGGCTTGCCCAAAAGAATTCATCAGGGAACAGCGAGAGTGAGAGCAGAAGAGAGAGAGAGAGAGAGATCCAGCAGGAGCGAGTGCAGTTCTGAGATCTGTGTTTACGTTGGTCTTCCAGCCAGGAGAGAAGCGCCACAAGGCAGGGGGATCAGCTGAAACTGATTACTCCCTGTAGGAAAAGACACCCCTCCAACATAAAGGTTCATCTGCACAGATACCTTCTAAGGTGTAAATCCGGACGAGTACCTGCAGTTCCTCAGCATTCCCACAGATCACCTGGAGAACCGTCCAAGCAAGCCTCTTATTTAACTTCTTTTTTTATAGTGTTCTTGGGAATCCTTTGAATCTTCATCCACAGGTAGGTAATCTGTTTTTGTCAGTATTTAGGGGGTATGACTGTCCCCCAGGCCATCTCAGGGCTGTGCTGAAAGAGCTGCTTCTTGCATGTGATTCCAAGTAAAAAGATGATCTGCAGAAGCTGAATTCAGATGTGTGCTGTAAATCCCACTGAAAAATGCCTGTGGATAAGTGCTCTGATTAACCCGCACCAGCTCTCTGCTGGGGGTGCATTTTTCATAGTATACATGTGTATATGGCTGGGAGAAGGTAGATCATCATCAATATGTTCTTAAAAACAGCACGATGCAGCTCTGCTAGTGGACAGATGAGGAGTTTCCAACCTTGCCACACTCCACTGCATGTTGAACAGGGAAAACCTCTGTGGTATTTTGAAGCGTGTCCGACGCCTGGTTGCGTCACTGTGCCTGGTACTCCATTGCTCGAGTGCTGAGCTGCCAGCCACACTGTCTAGCCTGTTAAGAACCTGACTGCCGAACCTTTGACACAAACTTACACACTCGTTTAGGTAATGATTCCACCCAAAATGGCAGGAGGATTTCAGGTAACATTCGTCACTCGACAGAGTAAGAGCAGGATGCCTCAAAACTAAATCAAGTTACCTTCACGGTAACTAGCCCATGTCCTTCAGCCAATGTTTCCCAACCCGGTCCTTGGGGATCCACAGACAGTCCAAATTTTTGCTCCCTCCCAGCTCCCTGCCAGACAGGGAGCAAAAACAGACTGCCTGGGGGTCCCCGAGGACTGGACTCGCAAATACTGCCTTAAGCACTATGCTACCTGTCTTTATAAGGCAGTAAGGATTATGGAGTGTATGATGAACGCCCTCTTCGCCTTCTTCGATCTCCTGACTCTTCCCCAGGGCCTTCGTCAGAAGCACTATTTCGAGCTGAATTGCTCTTTCTCAGTTTATTTGTTTACTCTCTACCGCCGTGTTTAAATGAACCTTAGAGTAGAGGACAGATATGGCATCCAGGACCCGCAGAGGCTCCCAGCAGTCAGATTCTCTCCGCTGCGTCTTTGTCGTGTTGCTGAATATTTTGCATAAAGGTGTTGCTTGGGGTGGGGGGGGGGGTCAGATCACAGACTGTACATAATGTGTGGAAAAGTGGGCAGGGACCACATCTGACACTTTCTGAAGGGGGGCTGCGCACATTCCACAGGGGCCGGAAGGGTGGTCTTCGACTGCCAGGGGATTGTGGGATTGCACAGCCTGTCAGGTCGCACATGACTTCAGCACTGAAGAGCGGCCACGATATCTGCATGATCTACATGTTTCTATCAGGCCCGGTGACATTTACGCAGAAGAGAGCCAGCCATCCACACGAGCTCCACATCCATCCCTCGTACCGGAGAAGCGCCGAGAGACCAAACAGGAAGTAACAGAGGGTCAAGGGAAAAAAAGTGAAGGGACAAGCGGCTGGCCCTCAGGCACAGAAGAATTTGGGAGAAGGTTACGCGGTCTGTGGTGCTGTAAACCGATCACCATGTCTCGCTGGGGTCGGAGAGATGACAAGAACCGGAAGACGCCGGAGGTGATCCGGACAGTGACGGAGGGCCTCAAGTCGCTGTATCGTAAGAAGCTGCTGCCCCTGGAGAAGTACTATGACTTCCACAGCTTCCACTCAGCGAACCTGGAGGACGCTGACTTCGACAACAAGCCCATGGTGCTGGTGGTGGGCCAGTACTCCACAGGAAAGACCACCTTCATCAGGTAGGGCACCACGCTCTCCGTTTGTGATCTTGACGACAGCTCTCAGGAGAATATTCAGTATATTCAGATCAAGGTGTTTACGTAACGTGAAACAGCCCAGAGGTATGTCATGTTCTGACTATCACAGAACTGACATCCAAGCCAGTTAGTCCTCCTGATCTTGCTTCTGCGAGGGGGGGACTTCCCATGCCTTACCGCATTGCCTCTGTCCACCAGGTACCTCCTGGAGCAAGACATTCCTGGGAGCCGGGTAGGGCCTGAGCCCACCACCGACTGCTTCACTGCCATCATGCATGGGGAGGTGGAGGGGATCATCCCGGGAAATGCACTCATCGTGGATCCCAACAAGCCCTTCCGCAAGCTCAACCCCTTCGGGAACACCTTTCTCAACAGGTGAGGAGGAAGAGAAGGAGAGAGGGAGCGAGGAAGACTGGTGAGAGAGGTCCGTGTTCCATACTCAAACTTGGGCGTGAAGAAGCCAGCGAGGAAACAGGGGAACGGGAGAGGGAGTGAGGAAGAGACACGTCACTCCTGCCGTATGGAATGTTAAGTCCATGTGCTAGAATTTGTGGGGTGGGGGTGGCAGAGTGTAATGTATTTATAGGAAAAAACAAAGAAAGCATTAAGACAGGGTGTTGGGAAAACACCACATCTGTGGACAAATCATCTCTGAAATTTCCTGAGTGACGACAATTCGTTTCCTTTGTGTGTCATTACAGTGCTTTAAGTCGCTAGACTCAACCATAACAATGCAGGTATGTGAGGTCAGAAAGGGGTGCGCACACAGGAGAGCAGTTTATCTGTGTAGCATATTTCACACATGGAGGTAAGTCTGAGTGGTTTACAGGAACATCATTAAATACAGGCCAGCTTAAAATCAATGCAAACGATGATATTTGTTAATGTATATTAAAGCTGCTTCTGAATGTTCTACGAATGCATTATAAAGGCATAATGAAGATGCAGTTCATGTAAAGCGTTACCTAATACATTGCATAGAATGAAATAAAATAAATTACAGAGCATTTGAAGAGGGAAAGTGTAGTGGTCTTAAAAATGGCTGCAGATCCAAGATTGGTGAATTTTTTCCAGCTGTGGGTCATAGATGACAAATGACTAAACACTAAGAAATATTGGCACGTGTCCATTTCAGGGCAGCTGGTCTTAAAGGCAATTTATGTCCATAATCATTACAATCATTGCTACTAACTGTATCGTCACAGACTTGCAATCTCACTCTAAAAAACAGTTCCTCCCTTATATCAGATAAGGAAGTCATATCTGTTTTTCTCAACTGGGGCGTATACAGGCCGGTGTCCAGAGTAAACTCAGTGCAGTACCAATGCATACCCTGTGGGGGGAGCTGTAGAGCAGATGACACCATTGTTCTAGAGTTCTCAATGTCTTGGCACCTCTGATTTTGCTTTTGATATGTCCTGTCTGGGGGAAACTTGCTGCTCATTAAAATTGTTTGTGACAGGATGTGACTGTGTTGATTTAGGCGGCAGACCATTAGTGGGGCTTATTGTTTAGTCCTGGCAGCGGTGGCCATTTTCCTTCAGGAAGCTGCGAGCATTGACAGGATCATTCCAACACAATGGTCCTGGATGGGAGGGGTTAAGGTCACAGTTTGGTCTTTCAATTATGTTCTTTCTTTACCCACATGGGCCACGCAGAGATTTAGAAGCTAATTTAAGAAACGCTTTAAAAGCAGGCTTTCTGTTCATCTATGGTGAGTGGCAGAACCATGTGAAAGAGGCGGGTATTTGTTGCATGTCGGCTGTCTGAGCGCTGAGGCAGTAGCGGTTCTCTGCTCTCCTCCCTCTAGGTTCCAATGCGCACAGTTGCCCAACCAGGTCCTGGAGAGCATCAGCATCATAGATACGCCCGGGATCCTTTGTGGGGCCAAGCAGAGGGTGAGCCGAGGTGAGGTCTGTAGGAGCTTGGTGTGGAGAGAGGAAGAGTGAGAGAGGCGACGGGACAAAGGACGCATCTCCCATTGGCACAGCATGCCCTGCCTTTCTGGCCCCATGATCACCGCCAGGCACATAACTCAGACATGAGAGAACAGTCACAAACACCCGAGCAGTGAGGCGGAACAGTCCAGCCTCTGAGAGCGTAGGGAGCACATCTGGAGGCGCGATGCGAAAAGGGAGGTAGGATGAGCCAGGTTGCGGCCCGCTGACGCTCCAGCAATACACACGCTCTCTGAAACCAATTAAAGGGAGAGAAGCATGTTCTGGAAAATTCTGCATGATCCAGCTGTGTAAGGTTCACTCAGGCAAAGAGGAACACAAACAAATTCTGACCTGTCAGAAAAAGAATCAGCCTCTAGGGGTCAGTTTAGTCCCCAATCTTTTTGACCTTAAGCTACTAAAACAAATGTTGGAGAGAAGGAAACCAGGCAGACAGCAAACAAGAGAACTTTTTGATTAAAGACAACATAATCCTCCTCTATATTCACTTATATCCTTATGTAGCTTTTAGTACTGAAAAGAAGTCTGTTTTATTATGATGCTTGACATAGACCCTGTGCGAGTATTTTGTTTTGTGTGAATCATTTTTCTTGTGGTGAGCCAGACGTCCTGCTTTACATCATCGATGGGAGAAATGAGCACTTAGACACTATGATGGGAGGGTTACCACACATTTTTTTAAATGTAATCAAATGGGAACCAGTAAGTTAAGCAGTGGGCTGTCAGATTAAGCCGGATTTGCCCATTTAGGGTATCGGTGCCTGACCAGGCTGTAGGTCTTATCATGCGCAGATGTTGGGATGCCAGTTGTGTGGTCAGGCACGGCGTGACCCGGCTAACCCTCCACCACAGGCTACGACTTTCCTGCCGTGCTGCGCTGGTTCGCCGAGCGCGTGGACCGCATCATCCTGCTCTTTGATGCCCACAAGCTGGAGATTTCCGACGAGTTCTCGGAGGCCATCGGGGCTCTGCGGGGCAATGAGGACAAACTGCGCGTGGTGCTGAACAAGGCCGACATGGTCAGCACCCAGCAGCTGATGCGTGTCTACGGCGCCCTCATGTGGTCACTGGGGAAGGTGTTCGGCACGCCCGAGGTGCTGCGCGTATACATTGGATCTTTCTGGTCCGAGCCGCTCATGGTGCCCGACAATCGGCGGCTGTTTGAGCTGGAGGAGGAGGACCTGTTTGCAGACATCCAGAACCTTCCCCGCAATGCTGCCCTACGGAAGCTGAATGATCTAGTGAAGCGGGCCCGCCTTGTCAGGGTGAGTGGTTTTGGCCTGAAGGCGCCATCCCATCAGCCATTTGATATTTCAAAATGCAGAAACTTGCTTCTAAGTACGGAGGTCAACATGGAGGGTGGCAAGGTACAAAAAGCGAATCCGGACTTCGTAAGATAGAACAAGCAGTATGTTTGATGTGCGCCATGTCTTCCTCTCCAGGTTCATGCTCACATCATTAGCTACCTGAAGCAAGAGATGCCCTCCGTCTTTAGGAAGGACAACAAGAAGAAGCATCTGATCAACCAGCTGCCTGTCATCTTCTCCAAGATCCAGCTGCAGCACAACATCTCCCCTGGGGACTTTCCAGATTGCACCAAGATGCAGGTACTTATGTCTCTGTTGGCAAAACGATGTAATGTTTCCCTCGGTGATGATGTCATAGCCCCATCCCTCAAACATTCCTTACCTGATTTTTTTTTTTCTGTTCAGGACCAACTCATGGTCCAAGACTTCACGAAGTTCAAGCCCATTAAGCCTGGCCTGATGGCTGTCCTGGATGAGCTGTTGACTAGCGACATTGCCAAGCTGATGCCCTTGTTACGCCAGGAGGAGTTGGAGGCAGGCGTCCAGCCTGGTGTTCAGGGTGGGGCCTTCCTCGGGACCCGCGCCGGGCCCTTCATGGAGGGGGATCCCTTTGCTGAGAATGGGGAGGGAAGCGAGGAGGAGGAGGACTGGGTGGTAACGAAGGACAAGCCGAAGTACGACGAGATCTTTTACAACCTCTCGCCCAACGAGGGAAAGCTGAGTGGCACCAAAGCCAAGGACTGGATGGTCACCACGCGTCTGCCCAACTCTGTCCTGGGCCGCATCTGGAAGCTGTCCGACGTGGACCGCGACGGAATGCTGGATGATGAGGAGTTCGCCCTGGCCAGTCACCTGATTGAGGCGAAGTTGGAGGGGCATGGTTTGCCCCCAGAGCTGCCCGCACGCCTGGTGCCACCATCCAAACGCCGCCACAAAGGCTCTGATGCTTAGAAGGCCCCCCAGTCTGCGTCCGTCCATCAGCTTACTGAATACCAATACTCACATCTCTACATTTCCCCTGGAGTAAAGCTAACGCACCGCTAGGTAGCGTTCTGCCCCCTACAGGTGCTTTTCATGCTCATGGTTCTGGTTTGCCTCTGACTTGACTAATATTCACATGACTTTGTAGTGACATATGAAATTGAGCACCAAATTTAATCTTCGCACATGATAATTACTCGCCACACTCCTCTCCTACCCAGCATCCCATTTTAGGGAGAATTCAGGGCAACTGCAGCAACAGTGCTGCTTCCATGCATTATGGTGGCTGACGGGACCTGCTGGGGTAAACGGCTGGGTGCACAAATGATGTGAAGTGTGCAGGCCTCCCAGAAGAGGGCGCCTTCTACACGAGTGAAATAATGCGCCGCAGCGCACGCCGCCATTTTCAGGGCGCCGGGCCGCCAGCGTGGCCCTCGGCCCGCTGGGTCTCACTGGGTCTCCACTGAAGTGCCTACCTGCCCTTCTCTCCCTTTACACTGCATCCGGAAACAAAAATATTATTATTGTGAGGTCTCTTTTACATTGTTCATTTTTTATATGAATTTAGAGCTACCTGCTGTCTAAATATCACATTTATTTTATACTAACTTTTGTGCCTAGACCTGCTTCAGTAAGAACATTTTTATTGGAAATCAAAACTGTCTGAAATGATTGTATGGAGCCCATGCGTCAATCTGATATGTATCATTAATACTCAATAAATTTACTGTTGAAACACTAAACTTTTAGTGCTTTTTTAGATTCACGTTGAGTTACCGACCCATCCTGGGTGGTTCCCTGCCTTGCGCCCAAGATCTGGCCTCCCCACGACCCTTAACAGGACAAGCGGGTATGGAAGACGGACGGACGGATGGATGGATAACAGACGATGGTGTCTTTTTAAAAATATAGTGGTTTACACAATACTGTTCGAAAAATAATTATTTAAGAATTATATATATATATAGTAATAATAATACTGTAATTCAGATAAAACAAACATCCTTTATGTTATCTGTCATTACATTATTCCCTCAGGACTGTTTGGTAGTGCCCCTGTGCCCTAGGACAAGGGGGGTGGGGGTAAACACAGTGAAAGCCCACCCTACAGGTGGCATAGGCTAGGGCAACATTTGACTAGGGGGCGCAAATGAATCACCCCTGGTTACATTCTGCGACTTTACAGTTATTTACACCAGTTGTTAGGCCTAAACGTACAGTAAGTAGTTTAAATAATATGGGCCATTTCTATCAGACATCAGACCCCCCCATAATGGCTTAGCCACCCCTCTCATAAATCTCTAGTGGCTCTCCTGATTTACCCTACTTTTAATATTTCACAACTTCAAACAGATAGCAGCTGGCTAGTTAGCAGCCAAATGCCCCCCCCCCCCCCCCCAGCTACTGAAGCGTTTTTAATATGAATGAACTGATGAATTTGTTTTCTGCTGGGGTGCTCAGCAGAATCTCGCCTAGGGAGGCAGGGCACCCAGTGCTGACACTTTAGAGGGGGAGTGTAGCGTCACAAACTGTGACTTTCATACAGTGATACCTTCAGGGCAGCGATTCTGTATCACATACAAAAGAGCAAAAACAAATAAAGGTCCTACTATCTTCTTTTGACTTTTGTGCCAACTTCCCTGGAAAATATGATTGCTGCCAGTGGATCCTAAAACATAAAAACACAGCCGCATTTCCAAAAACTACGCCATCCTATCCCCACATATGCTATACAGTTGGTGTCTCCGTGACTGGCCACAGAAACAATGACTCACTCTTCTCCCTGCCAAATCCCACACCACCATTTTCCATCTTCCCTGGCTTGAAGAGACACAAGCGCATACACAGACCCTCTCTCTCTAGTTTTTCCTCCCTGCACAGAGACTAAGAAATATGAAAACACTGTAGATCATTATGTCATTATACTTGCATATAGACTTGAAGTGTTTTTTAACCATTCAAAACTATTTGTCTGTATGTGTGTCGGAGGGGGAGGGGGTTTTGGCGAGCTGGGATGGGCGTGGTGGTTTGCCAGCTTCTCCCATGCACTCCTTGAAAAGAAACGCAAGTACAGAGTCAAAGCGTCGCACTCTCCTGTCCGCTGTGACTCACGCAGCAGGAATGCGGAGGGCTGGGCAGGAGTTATTAATATCTTCTTTTCCAGGGTCCGCGAAATTTCCTTCAGCACAGTCGGGGGGACTTGTTAGCTATATCTTTTCTGAATCTTTACAACATGCCCCTATTAGGAGTTTTCAATCCGATCATTTCATGTCTGCGTGCGAATTTCTGCGCAAGCGCTGAGTTTTGAGAAGCGTCGGGCGGCGGTCTGCAGATCTGGACCCTCTCGCACCCTCTTCTCTCGCTTTTTCATATTTAGCAGACGTTTCGTCTGATTTTATGTGCCAAAGGCTACGTATGCCCAGTCGTTAAGAAACACTGCATTGCAAAGAATTTCTCAATGTTGGAAATTGGACTGATACCCCCAGAAGCTGCTTTCTGTCTTTTAGAACGAAGACACGTTTTAATTAAATTTGAAGTACATGTTCAGTGATTTAATGCTGTACTTTTTCGTTGATTCTCTAGACCTGGAACGTTAACAATACTCGCTGGAATGTAAACTAAACGCTCTGGCTAAAAGTCTTGCTTGACAAATGCTTTCCAAAGAAAAACTGTAGGGAAACAAAGCAAAATGCTTATGATATATATATATATTTATGTGTGTGTGTGTGTGTGTGTGTGTGTTAACGCCTGAAGAACAGGGCGCTTAAAAAGCGCTGTGCGCGATGGACCAGCCCTCCGTCCCCCTGCAGGGAACACCTGGGTGTCCCCTGATGTCATCAGCCTCCCAAGATGCCGGAGCGCCCTCTGATGGCGCATTGCCGCACATGGGGAATGGCGTCAATACAGAGACTGTGTGCCCGTTATGACCCGAGCCGTTCAGCTTACCTTTGCTGTGTGCGGAAGAGTTCTTGCTTATGGCCAAAGCTGAACTCATTTAGGGTAGTCACTGGTGCTGATGGTAGTTTTTAACAACATTTAATTTGTTCCCATTTTTCTAAAATTAAACAAGCTGTTGCTTCATGTCTCCGTGTCACTACTTGTTGCATGTAATCAATTCACTTTTGCTCTCTGACTGTAATTAAACTATATTTAATCTATAAATAATGCCAGTCGAGTGGTCGTAAAGTGGCGTGTTTAAAGTTATGGGCTATGCATTGTGACAAACGTTAAATTGTAGTGAGTTAAACAAACGACGAAATGGACGAAAACGCTTCAGGCACAAGCGTACAGGTCGTCTTGGCGACAAGCGATGTGACGCTACCGACGTGCCGTAAAGTGGCGTGCCGTTAACCAGGCTGCCGGTGTCGCGTATTTTGCAGAATCACCATGGCTGCCGCGCTGAGAGAAACGGTGGGGCTGTATGAGACGCTTAAGGCTGAGTGGAACAAGAAAAACCCAAATCTGAACAAATGCGGCGACATTCTAAGCAAGCTCAAGGTAGCGTGGTGCATATGGTTTTCTTCACCGACTGAAAAGGGTAGAGTAGCATTCGTTAAACGACCGATTTAGAGGTTGGCTTGCTAGGAGGCTAATGTTAGCCGAAGCGATTTCTGGCCATAATAGCGCTCAGTCCGTTCTCGATTTTGACATTTACATATTGAAATGTCAGATAAATGTTGTGGGTGTCTACATTTTTTTTATCATGATTTAAGCATTTCACGAGTCTATTATTAGCAAAGTCCTGATTTTGGATATTTTAGACAAGTTGTGCTGTAGCCTGTGTTTATAACATCAACCATACATAATGTTAATCGATTGTGAGTTTGTGTGTCAGTCATAATGTTGTAGTGTTGATGATTAACGGGCGAAGTGGAATTAAGAAAACGCCGGTCTTTCGCGTGTAATTCTTCTCCCTAGATTTCTTTGTTGGAGCTGAACTTTTTGCCAACTTCGGGGAGCAAATTAACGAAGCAGCAGCTCATCCTGGCCCGTGAGTCGCCTGCCGTCGGGGTATACTCGGGTGTTCATAAAGCCGGCGCTTTGCCTGCCTGACATCAGTTTGACAAGGTGATTGAGAGGCATGTCTGAATGTGTCTTGTAGGCGATGTGTTGGAAATCGGGGCCCTGTGGAGCATTCTAAAGAAAGACATCCCTTCCTTTGAAAGATACATGGCACAGCTGAAGTGCTACTACTTTGACTACAAGTAAGCCCATCCTATTCCATCCCATGACTCCTACTTGCCCTGTCCTTCCACTTGCCTCTGAGCCCATCCTGTTCCTCCGTATGACTGTAAACCTGTCCTGGCCCTTCATGACTGTCTCGTCTCTTGCAGGGATGAATTGCCAGAGTCAGCCTACATGCACCAGCTCTTGGGCCTCAACCTCCTCTTCCTGCTGTCCCAGAACCGGGTGTCAGAGTTTCACACAGAGCTGGAGAGGCTCAGTGCCCGCGACATCCAGACCAACGTGTACATCAGGCACCCGGTCTCCCTTGAGCAGGTGACTGCTGGGCCAGTGCTGGGACAGCTCCCTCATTTGGTGGGGGTTGGGATTACAGTTGGATGTCAGCTTCTGCACTCACTAGATCATTAACAAGTTGAACCCACTACCTCTCCACATGAACTGATTGCCATGTCCCTTGGCTCTGTCGGCCTGCCAACTCTGTCAGCCTTTCAGTGGCACACAATAACTTTATTTTTTTTATAGAATTACTATACCTTTTTGTAAAACTACATCAAAACGACAATAGCTAGTTTGAGGGTGGGCTTTCCTGGTTCAGTACAGGGTTATTCCTCAGCTGTAAATTTAGAATAATTAAGGCATGGAATTATGGAATTACACATGGAATTATGTGGTACTGGTGGAAATAATCCTTGGATGAAAACAGGGCTCTGATACAGAGAGTAAATTTAGGTTGGGTTTGTGTTTCAGTACTTGATGGAGGGGAGCTACAACAAAGTGTTTCTGGCCAAAGGGAACATCCCTGCAGAGAGCTACACCTTCTTCATCGACATTCTGCTGGATACCATCCGGTGAGTCACCGGCTCTGCCGGGCCGCATGATCGCAGCGTATGCGAGTGTGCCTTGACGTGATCGCGTCTGCGCCTTCAGAGATGAGATCGCGGGCTGCATCGAGAAGGCCTACGAGCAAATCCAGTTCAATGAAGCAGCGCGAGTCCTGTTCTTCTCTTCCTCCAAGAAGATGACGGACTACGCCAAGAAGGTGAGCGCCAGGTTGTGCCGTTTCAGGAGACTGTTTGAGTCTTGGTGACGAGGAGATTGTGCTTTTCCATTTTTAGTTCTCCCAGTGTGTGTTTTTCCTCACTGTCAGCCATAAAGGCCAGATGCTGTAATTTGGTGCCCTGAGGACTAACCTGCACGCAGCACCAGCCTGTATGCCTTGGCTATTTCTGGAGGTCAACTTTGAGGTTGAACCTAGGGTACCGATAACCTGTCTTACGTGTGCAGGAAGTCTGTTTTCTTGTGTTTCTTGTGCTTATCTATATGCCTTACTAAGTGCGGGGCACTGACTCCATATCTCAGCACCCCCTGTTGGAGAAGGGTCCAGCTGCAGAAGCCTGTAGAGTGGAGCTCCACCGGAAATATGTGATCTCAACTCTGTGTTACAGCAAACGAACACTAACCTTAACCTTAACCGGGGCTCCACCTTACGCCCTTAAAGATCACATGTTTCCTGTGGAGGTATTTCTGGTGGAGCTCCACTCTACAGGCGTCTGCAGCTGGACCCTCTTGCCCTGTTGGTATCCAGCTGCACCACCTCATCTCTCTCTCCCTCCCCCTCCCCCCCTTCCATTGACAGAGGGGCTGGACCCAGAATGCCAATGGGTACTATTTGTTCAGCTCCCAGCAGCAGAGGACAGAAGAGGTGACCATTCCCTCCACAGAATTGGCCCAGCAAGTCATCGAGTACGCCCGGCAGCTGGAGATGATTGTGTAGCGGGAGCGGGGGGGTTTCTCATACACACACACGCAAACACAAACACACACACACACACACGCAAACACATACACACACACAACCGGCAGCATGTGGTCCTTCTGGTCCTGTTCTGTCACACGGGTACAGTGGTACAGTATTGCTGCGTGGGGCCACATCAAAACCTTCAAACGTTTCTGCCCTGGTGCCTGAGTGCGAGACAATGTGGCTGAAACGTCAGTTTCGTGTGAGTGATGTGTCTAATCTTCCACATCACAGCCAAGTTCCCCCTTTCTGGAACCATGGATGCACCATCCACATTTGCTGAATGGCAGCTGTAGGCCTGTGTTACATTGCCCTAATATCAGGTGTCTCACCTCTATCCCTCCATGCTGGACTGCCAGGATGGTGGACCGGCCTCCTGCCCACCACAGTGCCGTCGGCTGGCCGGCCCCCCTGCCCCCCCCCCCCCACAGTGCCCTCGCGGCCCGTGGTTGTGCTCCAGGCTCTGTCTCTAAAGCACTATCTAGAGCAGTGTTTCCTAACCCGCTCCTTGGGGACCCCCAGACAGTTCATGTTTTTGCTCCCTCCCAGCTCCTGAGAGGGAGCAAAAACGTGGAGTGTCCTGGGATCCTCGGGGACCAGGTTGGGAAACACTGATCTAGAGTGACTCCAAATCAGTGCTTCTTACCTTGTATCCTAGCAACTGGCAAAGGAAAGTGTGGTCAGAGTTTGGGGGTTTTTACATACGGTCGTTTGTGTCTTCTGCTACAGATGTTCTTTCACACACACCTTTTATTCCTGTGATGGTTACCGGACTGTAATATAATTGCACAACAGGAAAATAAACTTTTTTTTTTCCACTTTTGAACTCTTTATGTATTTTGTCATGTATGTGCATTCAAGGTACATTTCTAGAGGCAGAAGGGACACCCTTCGGTTTGTAGTGAGCTTTCCGTTTGATGGCTGGGATCTCAGCTGTTGGTGAGACCTCGCCCCTTTAGCTCCCCTTGAGGCTCGGCGGAAGGTGGCAGCCGTCACTGGACACGCACGAGTCACACCAGTAGTTATGCCTCAGGTGGTGGCGACTAGTACACGCCTTTGTGAGTGGCAAAAGTTCAGCAGATGAAAAGGCAAATTAAAGAGGACGATGACTTTTATTTACCTTTTGGAAATTGAGGCAATAAGGGGCTGAATGGATGAATGACTCGGGTGTGTCTCCTGCCTGTTCCATTAAGCTGACGAATGGGTTCCTGCTTGGATGGGCTATGACTGCTGTAAGTTCCCCGGAATGGTTCGGCAGAGGATGGATCTCTCACTGTTTGATGATGGTGGGCAGTAGTGCTTTGGCATGGTGCCGGCATGGGATCCGCGCAGCCTGGAGTGGACCGTGGTGGATGCCTGAGTTCAGTAATCAAAGGTGGAAAGTTCAGGTCCACAAATCCAGAACAAAGTCTTATTTTAACTAGCCAGATGAGCTCTATGGCTCTATATTCAATTCGATAATTGAAATTGGTCTGGATCTGTACTTTCTGGTGCTGAACTTACCACTTCTGTCAATGTCCTCGTCCACTTTTCCTTGTGTTGACTGGATTGGTTTCTTTAGAAGAGGTCTGTCTGGATCCTCTTCCTTCTGTGGGGTGTGGCTGTAGGGGCTAAGGGTTGTTGCGGGATTGGGGCTGAACTCAAGGTGCAGGGGTGGTTGGTGTGTGGTTGGTGAAGGTTGATGAGGTGGTTGTGGGGCTCAAGCAGTAAATCTCAGAATAAATTCCACCAGTTCTGGGCTGGAGACAGACTGGTTATCTGCATCCCGCAGCCTTTCTCCAGCAGTATTGTTGTTCCTGACTGTCCAATGTGGGTGTCATGGTTGGGTCTGCTCCGAGGTCCCACTGCAACGACCTTATGACTCCCATGCTCTTTTAGCCTAGCCTTGCTCTCTGAGTGCACGGGATCCCCTCAGGATTACCAGCCACCAGGAATCCTGGCTTGCTGTGTCGGCTCTTGAGGTTTAGACTCGCCCGGCTTGCCTTGATCTGATCCCGGCTTGCCTGCAGAGGGAGCTGGCTGCCCTCCGGCAGCTTGGAGGTACTATCGGCCAAGGATACCTCGGTCACAATGGACCGTGTTCCTGTCTGCGCCCATCTCATCGATCGCGTTGAAAGTTGTGGCCGTGTGAGCTTCCTGTCGTCTCAGGTGAGGGCAGGGGCTGACTGAAGACCTGCCAGAGGACGGCTTTGGCACAGCTGTGGAGGGGTCAGCTGCCGGGGCCGTTGGTGCTTTATGTGCTTGTCTGGCGAGCTTAGCATTGGCGTTGGGTTTGGCAGCATGGTAAGCAGTGCTGCTCTTTGGGGGCTTGGCCTTGGCACAGTGCCAGGTCATGGTCTTTTGAGGACATGCTCGGTTCTTGCTTTTTGAGCAACCTATGAAAATGGAAGAACAGACAGCCAACAGCAGGCTTCGGGCTGAGAAAAACTGACGGCATTCATATAAACGCTAAAGGTATCTGCCATGTGTATTTTTATGTGAATCTCAGGTGATTACAGTTCAAAGTCATGCCTTCTGAGACAGTACAGCATTACTGCTGTTGTCATTCCCCTTGGCCCGGTGTCCATCTCTCCTTGTGGGAATAGCATTAGGTTTCTTTGGTGGTGATGCTTCCTGTATGCTCTGGAAGATAGCCTGTGGCTGCGTGGGGGCTAGTGAGAGAACTGAATCTTGTGCAGTGTTTCCCGGACCAGTCCTCGGGGCACACTGCACGGATCCACATTTTTGTGTTATCCCAGTTCCCAGCACAAATGTAGGTAAGGTACTTGGAGCTCCTGAAGGCTTGTGTTGGGTGTTCTGTGAACTGGGATAAAACAAAAAAATGGATTTTTTTCAGTGTGCCCAAAAGGACTGGTTTGGGAAACACTGGTCTAGTGAAATGGATGTGGTTGGTATTTAGGTTTGGCTTGTGAGGTGGGTGTGGTTAATGCTTTGGGAGCTGTTAGTGTGATGGGTGTGACTGGGCTTGGGTTTGGATTGCTTAGGTGGGTGTGGCTACTGTTAAGGAGGAGCTAGTAAGATGAGTTTGATCAGTGCTACAGGTGGGACAATTGAGACGGATGAGCTTGGGAATGGGGTTTAGGTTAGTGAGAAGGCCTGGTTAGTGCTTGGGGTGGGGTTAATGAGAGGGTCTGGAGTACTTGTAGGGGTGGGGCTAGGTATACCGATTCAGTTAGTGACAGGGGTGTGGTCAGCGGCTGGGGCGGTCCTAAGGAGAGCTGCATGCATTATGGGTAATGCTGTTTCTAGGGAGAGGAACAGGCACTGCAGTGTCACCTTGTGACTTGTTGATGGCTGCTGCTCCTCTAGTAGGATCCCACTCTTCTCTTGTGAGAAGGTTTGGCTCTGCAGGTAGCTGTCCTTCTCTACGGCAACATTTTTCAACCAGTGTGTCTGTCTGTATATCTGTATGTCAGTTACATTTATAATAAAGTTATGTATAAATAATTAAATTATAAATTTACTTTAGGTGGCATAGCCAAAGAAATAGCCTTGTGTATAAGCAACTTTTTATTCATTTAATTGTCCAATAGACTTTAAGCACACTTGTCACATAATCAAATGCTTCTGAGAATAAAACTGCCCCAAAACTGACACCTTTTTGTGTACATATGTTTGACGCTTTGCAAACGTCCCTATAGTAAAAAGACAAAATCATTGACAAATTTTTAGAAAGGAAATTTTAAGAGAAACATGCTTGATCCTGAACCTGAAGTTTCACACTGAAGGTAAGAGCAGGTTAGTAGTTTCTGTTAATCCATTATATACGCGGGGCGACATGGCAGAAAGGATGTTGGGAATCACTGGTCCTTCACTATCAGAGGAGCAAAAGGAGTTTCTGAGTCTAAGAGGCATTTTGCATCTGCATCACTGGAGGGAAGCCTGGTTCATTCAGAAGAAAATCTGGCATGTTATGGAAGAGCTATGGAAGTTTGGCCTGAAGGGGGTGCTGTTGAGGGTGTCCTTCATGCGTAGCTCCTGATTTGAGTACGTATTGCCCATCCTCCTTTACTGCAATTTTCTGAGAAAACAAACATTATTAGTCTTCAAACATACCTAGTTATTACTGGTAAATAGGCTATTCAATATAAACTATTAATTTATGATGACAATCTTAATAAATGTGCAGTTCAGTCTGGTTATACAATGCGTTTGCCGCTAGCTTTCCCGGAAGCATGTGATAGTGGTTTGAGGCAATCAGTATCCAGCTGTAGTTTTTTTTAAGTGTACCTTTGAATCCCTTAATGAGATTTTGCCAGCTTTTCTACCTATGCGATATGAGACGTCTACAGCGGACAGAACCAGCCTAACAACAGTTTCTTTACTCCGCTCTCCATCTCCATGTGGAGCATCTCTCGGTCCTGTTCGCTGATTAGATTTGGGAATCCGTGGCGCTTTTAGTGCGTTGACTTCCTGGCTATTGATCGCGTCTAGACTGTCAGGAATATCATCTGAACTTTGGGTACAACAAATGTGTCTTTGCTAAGGCAATACTTCTGAAAAGAATACCTCTAATGCATCGGTAATAACCCCATAAGGAGTCTGCATCTCCTGTTCCTTTCCCTACAAAGTCGCACGCACTCCTATCATCGCAAGTTCGGAAATAAAGGAAATTCCGGAGCGCTTACGGACTGATCCCTTTCCGTGGCCGAGTACAGTAAGGGTTGCCAATTTTGGTTAGCTGACTGGCGACAGATTTTCAGTTCGAGAAAAGTCGGCACACACGTGCACTCGCATTTACATGTACGCCTGTGTAACAGTTGTTATCTTGTAAATAGTCTGTCGGGTTTGCAAACTACCCCAGCGCTTTCGATGTAGCTAATTTTTGGTTTATATTGGAATGATATATTTTTGCCGTGGGATTTCTTACGTGAGCTTGAGAGCCAGAAATCGTGAGTGTCACGCCAGATGCGTGAGAGCTCGCAACCCTGGTAGAATTTCTTGGTAATTCGTTTTTTTTTTTTTTTGCAAAGTGTATCGACTTTGCCAGTTTATCTTGATGGGTTAATAGCGGTTGTATTCTATAAAAGTATTTTTCGGTAAATCCGAAAATGAGGCCGAACGTCTTTGAGGGCTGGAAGGGCCTGTTAGGGGGCTCCACGTGAGCCCAAATGAGGCCTTATTGCTCTTTATATTTTTCTAGTGGTCGGTTTATTGTTGTTATTCAAATCGCAATATCTTGGCTGCTGCTTTAATTAACCGAAACGTTATTTCCTAAATTCGACTGACGACATTATATGTACCCAATATATTTGAAGCATCGATACTATCGTCTGATAGCTGACGAGTAACTATTGCAAATACATTAAACTTACATAATTATAATTACATTAGTAATTATACCGAACTCGCATTGTGCTCAGACTAGGTGACATTAACTTGGTAGATGTAAGACAGTTCTTAGGTAACTTGGACTTGAAGTGTCAGAGTGCTCTATCTTGCATATAAATGTGAATTTCAGATAAATGGGGGCATAAAATACCAAAAGCAATAACGGCGAGATTAATAAAACAGAATAAAAGCGCCCAACTGAAATTTATTGCGCGAACGCGCATCGGCCCCAGGCGCGGGTGGAACTGTCCGTGGTGCTGAACGCTCTTACGGGTCGCCTCTGGAAGACGGGGTCTGTTGGCCCTTTATTTACTCATGGACAATTGCATTTGTCACGGCAAACTGTAGCAATGATTCCTGCTAAACTCTCGGTACGGTACAGCACGCATCCGGGACGATCTGACCTGTCTTAATTCCCGCAAAGTCCTACACAAGTAAGCTGGTAGCGTGCGGGTCTGGGCGCCCTTAAGTACGGCGTTGGCACACAATGAATCGCTTGTGTTTGTAAAAAAATGGTCGTTTCAGTATTAGTAATGTGTGTGTTTGGATCTGCCCGCATGTGGTGTGTGTGTATTTTTTAGGACAACCAAACGGTGGACCGACATAACCCTTGCCCTTAATCTAATGGCATCTATGTGTGCGGGAACGGGCGCGCGATCCAGTTTAAGGGCGGTCAGATGGGAACGCGGCAGGTACAGGGTGTGAAGAGAAGGAGCAGGGAGGGAGTGATTGAGAGGGAGGAAGAGAGGGAGGGAGGGGGAGGGAGGATGCTGCCGCTGCTGCTGGCGGAAAATGGCCGCTACAACCTCAAGTCCGTCCTGGTGCACCGGGAGGACATAAGGGTGGAAAGAGAAGAGGGAAGAGTATGAGGGTATAGGAGAGAGAAGGACCGAGGGAAAGAAGAGCGAGCGCGTGAGGCTGTGCCGGGGAGAAGGGGGATAAAAGACACGAGACCCGCGGGGGGGCAGCAGGCTGGAGGCGGCGGGCGACACCAAGCCATGGAGGGCGAGTAAGTTCTTGCTTTTCCCCTATTTTAAGGAAAAATGGCGTATAAAATCACACTGCGAGATGAAAACTGCTGCCTTTTTGCCATCGCTGTCACACGTTATACTGATAAACACGCCGGCGTTGGGCGCATGTAGGAACAAACGTTATTGCGCGGTGTTGTACCGATATTTCAAACCCCATACTCCATATAGTCACAACTGTATGCGATTAAATATTTAAAGATTATTCTTCTGAATAGGAGCTACAGTTTAAGCAAGGCTACACATTAAACCCGTCACTGCCGTGTCAGACAAGCAGAGAACTGGTTTGGGTTATTCTCCATTAAATACGCAGGAGGAGACAACAGATACAGTCACCGAGTGGCGTGCAGTGGTAATTTAGTCCATTATTAAAACAGTTAACATGTGATGAATAATGGAGAAATATGTGAAATATGAAGAGTTTTCGGAAAGCAGCGCAATAAGCACGACACGCAGGGACGCGGGGCTGGGGGCTGGCCACGCCGATGTTTTCTCTCAGGGCGTCTTGGCTTTCATTATGATTTTTAAAGGCAAACTTTATGAATGAAATGTGATATTTCTCTCCCTCTCAACCCCCTCCTCTCTTTCCCCTCTCTCATGTCGCCCCCTCCCCCAACCCCCTTTCCTCCAACCATCCTCGCCCCCAGTCTCTCTGGTTCTATCTACATCTTTTTTCCCGACAGGAATACATTTTATATTGACCCATTCTGATTTTTATTGTGTTTCATTCATAAAATGTCTACTGCTGGGGTTTGTGTGCGGAGCGAGCGATGGGGCACAGAAATTGAACCTTTCGTGAATAATTATTACAATTCCGCTAATTGTGCGTAATCTAACTTATGTTATGATGCGCTTTCTCGCCTTTCGATGGTCTCCGGATCTGATGCGGCAGATCGGGCCTGGTATGGGCGCGTTCATTGATACACTCATCCTCTCCTTCCTCTGTTTCGCCTCTTCGCTCTCCTCCATCTCGCACTATACTGCACATATTTCGGCTTTACGTGACACATCGCGATGCCTGTTTATTTTCCCGGAGTGGCAAATCTGTTTTGTTTTCTTTTTCATTCCTCCACCTGTTATTCTTTTGTGCTTTCTAATCACACGATGTAGCAGTTGATCAAGCGTTATTATTTGTGTTATAATCGTGAAGCTGAAAGAGATGTGGTCACATGACCGTCCATTAAAAAAAAAACCGCGCCGCTTGCAGCCATTGATATCAGCCTGCCTTACTGGCAACGCGCATCGCAAACATTATAATCATTATAATCGATCATTATAACCAGACAAGATGAACTGGTTTGTGCAACCATGTCCAGGGAGTTCAGTGTCGTCTGGAAAATTCGTGCGATGTATTTTTTGTACATTAGGGCACAATTAATTTCATTATGTTAAAAGAAGGTTACGAAATCTTATAATTTTAATGTGGCAGAAATATGTGAAAACGAATCTCTTGGAAGTTCCCAGCAGTTTTGAGATGGATCAGGTTTCTGTTACTGGGCTGCCTCTTTGTAACTAAACTGCATTGAAATATAGTGTTTGTGTTAGCCGCTTCTCTGTTTTTCTGAGTTTGTGTAAGTCGCAATCTGGTTAAATAACTTTTATTTTAGTGTGGTGGGATAACTGGGCGAAACAGGGTTTGTTGTGTTTAAAAACATACAGCTGCAGTTTTATCTGAATGGTTTTCTTCAGCCTGTCTACTCCTACTGTGTGATTTATTCTTCTGATGAATTTGCCTCCACACTTACACTCTCACTCCCCTAACAGTGTGCGTGTTCGTGCAGTGGTGATGACGCGTGACGACTCAAGCGGCGGGTGGGTTCCCCTGGGGGGCGGCGGCCTCAGCCATGTGATCATCTGCAAGGGGCGGAGCCCGGGCAACAGGGGGCGGAGAGACTACGTCATCCGCGGGGAGCGGCTGCGTGATCGAGCAGTGAGTGTGTGCGTGTGTGTTCCGCCCTGTTGGTTGGTCTGATCGGCGCCCCCTAGGCTTCTTTGTGGCCAGTGCGCTGACCCTCCCTTGTGCCCACAGCCGGTGCTGGAGTGTGCAGTACAGAAGGGCCTGGTTTATAACAAGGTGAACCCAATCTTTCACCATTGGCGTGTAGAGGACCGCAAGTTTGGCCTGACCTTCCAGAGCCCAGCCGATGCCATCACTTTTGAACGGGGACTCCAGAGTGCCATCGAAAGGCTGGACAGAGGTATTACACTGAGGGCAAGACAGCAGGGAGAGTCGCGCTGGGCCCAAGCATCCGGCCGCTTCCTAATCCCGACAGAACGGGTTCTAAACACTGACTGTACTTATAAATACTCACAAGAAAGCTGAAGTGGTGAGTGTTGTGTTTATTAATGTTCAGATTATGAGATTACAGCAGCTCTAAACAGTTGACAGCTTAATAAATAAATATCCCATAGACCCCCTTTGGAAAGAAGCCTTTTGGGTTAATAATAATATTGGGGGGGGGGCTATGCAAAAGAATTAGAGTCCTTTGGAATTTCTTGTTCTTTTTAATTTTGGAGGTGTTTATTTTTAAACACCAGTGCTGCTCTGTGATCAGAAACGTCATTTTCTTTTATCCTGTCTTTCAGAGTCCGAGTCTCCCTCGTCCTCCACACCAGAAGAGGGCGACACTGAGGATGATGGCCAAGCTGTAAGTGTCATTGTTTCTTAGCAGAGCTGAAAATGGTCCTCCCAGGGTGTATTAGTCAGCCCCCTCCCCCATCACGGTACATCCATCGTGTGTGTTGAATCTGTTTGTGTCAGTCTCACACAGACAGTGAGTCGTCCTCCAACAGCAGGAAAGAAATGCTACCCAAGTCCATCACCATAGTGACCAGTGAGTCGTCGGCTGGCTTTGTACGGTCTGCTGCTGACGAGTTGGGCTATGAGTCCGGGCCCACAGCACCCTCCCAAAGCCCCAGTCAGGTAAGGGCCTTATCTCTTTGTCTGTGTGATGATGAGCTGAAAGCCCAGCTATTTGACATCATCAATCTGCGTCTGGCTGCTGTGAGGTCGTCTTAACGTCTCTGGGTGATGAGCTGAAAGCCCAGCTATTTGACATCATCAATCTGCGTCTGGCTGCTGTGAGGTCGTCTTAACGTCTCTGGGTGATGAGCTGAAAGACCAGCTATTTGACGTCATCAATCTGCGTCTGGCTGCTGTGAGGTTGGCTTAAAGGCTTCATTGCTGAAAGAGTGGCTTTGGTGACTTTAGGAGAGTGAAATCTAGCCCCAGTCCTGTTATTATAGTTAGGGTGTAAACAGTTTGTATGTAGAAAAAGCTGGTGTAGCAATGAAGTGAGAAATGGCTGTAATCAAAGAGCATGGGGTGTCGAAACTCAGATGATGAGGGTGTGCCCCCCATATGTGGGGGCTGTTTGGAGACACAGCCACGTAAAAAAAAAAAACAAAAAAAACCGAATGTATTTTACCAAAAGTTTTGGTGCTTTTTGTCAATTCATTTTATTAAAGCTACATTTTTTTGATCGTTGTTTTCACGTCGTCTTGCACATTCGTGAAGATTTCAATCGGCCCGAGAGCATAGATTGAAATGCATCGCTGTCATTGTGTCACACACCACGCAATTACGCTGACGACTTCGAAAAGCCAATGCAATCACAAACATGAAGCAAACAATATATTAGAGGTAAACAATATACAGAAGAATTTAACTATACATAAAAGTAAACATTATACCAAGGCAGTCAAACTGCTAAAAAAATATATTATAAAGAGGTAGACTATGTGAACAATAACATTAAATGCAGGACTGAGGGGTGACACTTCATCATAGGCTGTTACACAGATTCGCTTATTGCGCAATAGTCTTTTCCCATATTTGTGCTTATTTTTGCTGCCCAATGAAATCCGTGCGTGTCCACTTTTCGACGACTGTGACTTTCTACTGTTGATGGAATACACCCAGTCTCCTCTGTCTACTGATAGCGTTTGACAGCTAATCGACCAACGAAAAGATGTTTTATGAAGTCATCTATTTAGCTAGCATTTATGTTTGCACTGGTTAACATTTGTAGTCATGATGGTTGCTTGTCTGCGTTACTTTATATCATTATACATTATTGTTAATATAATGCCAGATTAGCTTGTATCTTGGTGACACTAACATGGTTTGGCACGGTGGTGCAGAGGTTAGAATTAGAATTTAGAATGTAGTGAACGTGGTCATTGTTGACACACCACAGTGCACAACAACGAAATGTGTCCTCTGCACTTAACCCATATGTGACATCGTGACATAGCAGGGGGCAGCTAAATCAGCGCTCGGGGAGCAGTGCTTGGGGACGGTACCTTGCTCAGGGTACCTAAGTGGTGCCTTCCAAGTGTGCTTCCCTAACGAGGGAGACGCGACTTCTCCGCACGCCGCCTCGTTTCTCTGGTTTCTCCAGTCTGGTTTCTCCAGGTTCCCTCAACAGCCCAGAAATACTCTGAAGTTACTTGGGCCTTTCCAAAATGCCTGTGTGTGTGACTGTGTCCTGCCATGATTCGGCACCCTATCCTGGGTTTTACCCTGCTTTGTGTCCGTAACCTATTTACAGAAGATGGATAGATGACACTAACATGATTGGCTCACTAACAACAGTCCATTTAAAACATTAAACCCATCTCTGAAGGCTGTGTAACGATAGATTTCTATTTGCGGTGCTAAGGCTGTCTCATTACATTTGCTTTAGGTTTATTTTGAAAAGTAGTTTCTGAGAAAATGCTTTTTTCACGCACCTGAAATAATGTTTTTTTTTTTGAGATACCTGTTTTTCATTGGACAGCGACATTATGTGAGACGTATCCATTTTTGGGACGGTTCGGTTCTGAGATGGTCCTTGGGAAAAAGAAACTCATTGAACCTACCTGTGTGGGTGAGAATGTAGGGCCTTTTGGATGGTAGGAGGACAAACGGTTGGTTGCTGGGATGGGACTGGGTCTATAGTGATGTTGACTTAGGCAGCGTCCTCATTGGCTGTGAGTTCCTGTGATGTACTGGGCTGTCTTGGCGATTCGCTGTAGAGCTCTGCGGACATTCTTGGTGCAGCCAGAGCATGAAGCTCATCATACGATATCTCAAAAGGCTTTTCGTAGCAAACCTGCAGTTTCTGGCCTATTTTTGCTTTCCTGTGCAGCTTGACAGTGGTCAGCCTGTATCCTGTTTCTGCAGTTGACAGTGATGTTCCGTTCATTTCAGAAGCAGCATACTTTGATTTCTGAGCAACTCTCCCTAAATCGTCATTTTTTTCTTAAACAGATTCACACTCGGCCTGTACAGCATCAGCCCCCCCAGGGAACGGCCGTCTTGAACCCCCCGGCACCCCCACCTCCACCCCCGGCACCTCCCACCCCACCCGTGCCTCATCCGGTCCCCACTTCGCTCTCCCCACTGTCCCCCACCTTCTCGCTCTTGGAGGAGGGCGATCTGCAAGGCCTGGACCCCTGCAAAGACCTATGGGGCTCGCGCGGCTATGAAGATTACCGGCGAGCCGGCGTCACTCGTCCCGGGGGCGGGGGCTTCGGGGGGGGCCTGGCTGGAGGCATCGTGCAGGACAAGTCAGAGCTGTGCGTGGTGCGATTCGATAAGGAACTGGCCGGGATGGGCGTGCCTGGGTGCGAGGTGACCATCAACGTGGACAGTAAGGGCAGCCACCGGCACTCCTCTTCCTCCCCCACCTGCGGCTCCACGCCCACAGCGTCCAGCGCGCCCCCTGGGGCTGGCTCCCCCCAAGACACGGGCAAGGGCTCGCCGTCCCCCTGCTGCATCCACACCTCCTTGGCTACACCCCGGTCACGGACTCGGAAGAGAGGGGGCGGCGGAGGGGGTGGCGACTGCGGGCTGGGCTTGTCGGGCTCCACGTCCCTGGGAGGGGCCGTGTCCCCAGAGGACGAGAGCCCCTGCCCGGCGGCATCGTCGTCCTGCTCGTCGCGCTGTGTGTACTGCCGCTCTGTGTTCAGCGCCTCGGAGAACGGGCGCGGCCGCTGCCGAGATGCGCCAGATCCGGTGCTACGCTGCCTGCGTCAGTGGACCTGCGTGTGGTGCGCTGAGAGCCTGCTGTACCACTGCACGTCGGACTCAGAGGGCGAGTTCTGGGAGCCGTGTTCGTGCGAGGACTCGCTGGGCGGCCGGCCCCACCCGCTGTGTTGTGCCCGCTGGGCGGCGCTGTTGGCGCTCTCGCTCTGTGTGCCCTGCATGTGCTGCTACCTGCCATTGCGCGCCTGCCTGCGCTGCGGGGAGCGCTGCGGCTGCTGCGGGGGCCGCCACAAGGCCGTGCGGTAATGCTGGGCTCCCCGGGGCCCCCCCCCAAGAGCCCGGCCTGCCCGTTACCCAAGGGCCCCGGGAGGGCGGGGGCTGGGGGCACAAGGACGTGTAAAACTATTTAAGAGGTTTTTAATTTAAAAGAAAAAAAATAATCAAAGGATGTTTATAAATATGATTGTTAATCATTATTATTGATATTTTTATTCTATTTTATTATTTTGACTGTTTGGCCTTTGAGGCCACAGCGGGTGGATTTCGACAGATTCATTTAGCGGTTAGCATTTATTTTTGTATTCATCCAAAAGACACTCTCCCGTCTTACCTCTAACTTACTCTGTTGTACCTCAAGTCCTGGGGGGTGGGGGTTACCGTCTGGCAGACTACATACTCAGTGTGGCACAATGCGGGGAGAGTGCAAGGGGAGAATTTTTTGGCAACGGACCATAATGGCTTTGGCAAGAGAGCAAAGGAATAACTGTAGATGGCGTAGGTGCAGAGGTGTGATGTGGCTAGAGGGGGGCACTGCTTGTTAGAGAAAGTAAGTGGGGAGGCCAGTGACGCTCGTGGAAGGTGCCTGACTATGGGGGGGGGGGGGGGGGGTACCAAGGAGGGACCCCCCCAGGCCCGTCGGTTCAGCCCCTGCATCCCTTAAAACCTTCCCCACAATT
>JAODKE010000038.1:5275296-5294268 GCA_026779605.1 Mormyrus hasselquistii
TATATATAAATAAATAAAAATATGTCCCTTGTAAAGTGGCAGGGAGCTTCACTCTGAGGACATATGGCTTATCACCTTCACCAGCAGACTCGCCTTCAGAACATGACAAAATTAAAAAGGACATTAAAAAGAAAGGGACTGCATTGCAGCTACGTCACAGTAAAAATATTTACAACTGTAAAAAGGAAGGAAGGACCGTAAGAACAGGAAGAGGATAGAGAGGGAGGGAGCAATGCGATCCTGCTCTCTTTTCGAAGCAGTGCCCTGTAACTGGTCTCCATTTGTGGCTGGGGTGAAGTCCTCAGGGGGACAGAGGCTGTGATGATGATCAGCTGTCAGAGTTATAAGACCTGCCATGAGGTCTTTGGACTCTTTGCAGCTGAGTCACATGTTCTGCCCCCCCCCGCCCCCGCCTGGGTCATCTACACCCCGGTGTTCTCCTTGATCCAGCCACGGAATTGCGTGACCCGCGCGTAAATGCCAGGCCTGTTCTTGCGAGCGCATCCATCTCCCCAGCTCACCACTCCGGCCAGGAAGTAGCGCCTTCCAGTGTCCAGGCTGGTCAGGGGGCCGCCAGAGTCGCCCTGCGGGGGGGGGTGGGAGGTGGTGAGATAATTATGAGCAGGGGCCCAGCCCAGCGAAGGAAACACGCCGCTGTCAGGGTACCTGACAGGCGTCCACGCCTCCTGACAGCATGCCGGCGCACAGCATGCGCGACGTGATCTGGTTGTCCATCAGCTGGTTGCACACGGTGCTGTTGATGACTCGCACCTCAGCCTTCTGGAGCACCTCAGCTAATCTTCCTGGGGGGTGGACAGACACACGCAAAAACACCATCTCAACAAGACGACCCTGGACATCAACGCTGGGACACCAGCCCAGTTTCTGCAAATCCAGCACGTATGCGAGCGATCTTGCCTCTGGTTCTACAAAGAGCCAGTCTCACCACGTCACAGTGAACAACAGATTCTGCTGTTATCTTGCTTTAGACAAGTGTTTCTCAATCCAGTCCTCGGGGAGCGACAGACGAGCCACGTTTTAGCAAAAAAAGTGAACTGTCTGGGCGGGAGCTGGGAGGGAGGAAAAACATGGACCGATTGTGGATCCCTGGAGGACTGAATTGGAAACACTGCTTTAGACCGAAAAAGGATTCGCTTATATCCCTTGTCGACGTGCGTCAAAGTGGCCAACCAGGGCTCACCGTCCTCCTGTGTTTTGCCCCAGCCGGTGACCCAGACGGACTTTCCCACGGGGAAGTCATGGGTAGGGCTGGGCAGGCAGATGGGCATTATGTACTGGTTGAAGGTCACAGGACTGTCCAGCTCCATCAGTGCAATGTCGTTGTCATAGGTGTAGGCATTGTATGACTTGTGCTGGATGACGTTCTTCAGATTCTTCTTCACCACCCTCTCATTGTCCTTTGCATTCTGATCATGCAGGCCAAGGTACACTTCCCACGTACCCGGTTGAGAAAGCCTGTGTGACAGACACTCACGCAGTCAGGCAAAGGGGGGGCTCCCTGCACACCACACCTCGACCCTGAAAATGGGCCGGACCAGGGGCTTACCGCAAAGAGTCTTGGTCCTGAACGCAGTGTGCGGCCGTGACCAGCCAGGTGTCACTGATCAGCGACGCGCCACACACGTGCCCCTGATTCTTGATGTGCAGGCTCACCTGCCACGGCCACTGCCCTTCCTGGGAGTTCTGGCCTCCCACGATGCGGGAAGTCCTGAAGAGCGATCTGCCACAGTCTGGAGAACAGAGAACGCGGCAGATATGTGGGTCCGGCCTGGTACTGCTTGTTGGTGCCACTGTGACAAAGTCCCATGTCACTACAAGACCGGAGTCAACCATGGATGCGAATCGCACATATGCCAGCGAAGAAAGCGAAATACAAAAAGCGACTAAAAACTAATAAATACTACTTAAAAATACACTGAAAACTAAGTAATGACAAGCCAAATGATTGAGATATATATATATATATATATATTTATTTTACACACACAGTAAGCCCTCGTGCATTCGCACTTCGTGATTTGCAAATTCACAGATCCACAAAAATTTCATTGGAATAGAACTTTACATCCACAACTTTTTTGCACATCAGCGTTCCTTTTAATGTGCATACTGTACTGTACCTTTACAAGATGCAAATCCCATTCGCAAAGCTGATTCCCTTTGGAACCGTTGTGACCAGCTCGTTCGATCCACCTGTGTGCCACGCCCCCTCATCTACCTCGTGCGGAATCCTCATGTGATCAGTGCTGTTTTAAGTTGCTGTCATTAGTGCTGTGTATTTAAGTCTGCGTTTATTAAACCACGCGTTCCTGTCCCTGCATCCCGGGTCTGCCACGTGTTCCCTGATTTCTTGCGTCCTGTCCCTGCATCCCGGGTCTGCCACGTGTTCCCTGATTTCTTGCGTCCTGTCCCTGCATCCTGGGTTTGCCACGTGTTCCCTGATTTCTTGCGTCCTGTCCCTGCATCCCGGATCTGGGCTCCGGGAATACGTGACAGGAACACTAATGGTTACATAAATACTAAAAAATGGTGAATTAACTATTTTGTAATAGTAAGTACACGTTAACATAAATTCAACGCACAAAAATTATACGTTTCTTGAAAGGTGCTAATGTTTACGTACATAGCAAATGCGTCCTGGGTTTCCATCTCGAGGTGCATTTGCTATAAACACTGAAAGGGGTGGATTTTAAAGGTAATTTATTAAGCTAACCTTTAAATGAAACTAAAGTGTTTTGGGAGCATATTTAGGGTTTAAACTATAGAAATAAGCACATATAATTTTTAGTGACTCTACCAAACATCCACGAATCCTCCTCATTCGTGACGGGTTCTGGAAGCTAACCTCACGAATGTCTGAGGGCTTACTGTACATCCATTTCCTGTGAGGGGCCAGAGTCAATACAGACAAAGGTAATTACCCATGTTATGATAATCTGTGCAAATACATGAGATGAGATATCACTATCTATAACTGGTAAGGGGACAGGTTTGGCAAGTGGTCTAAAGTCCTTTATTAATTGAAAAATTTAATACTTCAACAGTTTATCACGGTTGACTCAGATCAGGAGTGCACGAATGACTCAAATCCACGGTTGACTCAGATCCCGTAGTGACATGCCCCGTTTGTGGGCTCGGCCTACACTATGGGCGTCTGAAATGCATTCTGGGATCTGAAGTCTCTTACCGCAGCTGGCCTCATCTGAGTGGTCCTCACAGTCTGGAGTACCATCACACTCCGCGTTCATCTTGTTGATGCATTTCTGGTCTGCACACTGGTAGGTGAAGCCTGTGCATGGTACCACAGAGACTGGAGGGGGCAGGGCGGAGTCAAAGTCAGCTCGCCTGGGGACCATCAGGCAATTCTGACGTCCGTTTGGGCACCCCCACTCACCGCCGGCACAGTTTTGCTCGTCAGAGCCGTCGCCACAGTTATCCTGCCCGTCACATTTCATCTTCTCCGAGATGCATTTCCCATTTTGGCAGCTCACCTCCCCGCTCTGACACGTTCCTGCAGGAAGAGGACCGGCTACAACCTCACGAACCACTGCCATGATGACTGTAGGTACTCCCACCTACGGACCGGAGTAGATGAAGATCCTACCACAACCCATCTCGTCAGAGCCATCGCCACAGTCATCCACACCATCACACTTCCAGAATAGGGACTTGCACAAGCCGTTCTTGCAGCTGAATTGAGTCTTGCTACATTCTGCCAACGTGAAAACACACGTGTAAGAGGAAAAGGTGGATACTCAGTCAGATCACTGAGCATGTTAAAGCACCCATTGATAGAACGTGAGTTTCACACTCGGATACGAAAATCTCCAACACACTCGGGGTGCTGAGCAGTACAGGATCCCTCCAACAGTTAACGCCGAGACTCGACTCAGACTCACTGCAGTTCATCTCGTCGCTGTTGTCTCCGCAGTTGTTCCAGCCGTCGCACTGCAGCTGCGGCTTGACGCACCGATAATTCTTGCAGCGGAAAGTGTCAGGACATGCTGTGTGGGAGAGCCAAAATCGGGGAATCGATTAAGAGAAGACAGGTGGCTGCAGATATAGACACTCTGCATTCTGCTTTCAGACGTTCTCCGCTTACGATTGGTGGGTTCGAAGGCCTCGAATTCAGCAAGGAACCCTCGGTCCACAAGAGACTTGTCAGCATGGAACAATACCTTCATCTTGTTGCTCTTGTTAGTGACCACAAACACGTCCTTCTTTTCGCCGCAGTACCTAAAGCCAGCAGAAGTGGTGACGGCCTTGGTGTCAGAGCAGGTCTACATGCGTCACAGAGCAGAGAATATTCACCAGGCGGGGGCCGTGGGGAGCATATGGTTGCACACGGAAAGCTGGGATACACCCAGCACGCTCAGACTTACCTTTGCCCATCTATCTCCACATAGTCCTTCTGACAACTAGAGCCTGTGTAACCCATTTCTGACAGGAGGAACTTCCGAAACCTCACTTTGACGTATTTACCATCAGGGACCTGAAAGGGGGGGTGGGACACAGCTGGGTGTTTATGCGATGAGATCCCTAAGTTTTGCTCTAGATAGACCCATTAGAAGACTTGCTGACTTTACATAATTTAAGAATGTTTTTTCTAATGAAAGTGTTCCAACATAGATAAAATGTGTGTGGACAGGTGGCATTTATTCCATTAAAATGGAAGCAGACAGTAATCATAGCATGTAAACAGAGGATCCCCCCCCCCCCCCCCACCATGGGGGCAGCCCCCAACCTCAATGTTCCACACGCAATCGACAGAAGGTGGATAATAGGAAGGGAATTCTGGACTGGTGAAGGTTCCACTGGAACTGATGAATTCACCACCGCATCCTGGGAAATAGAAGGAATTATATTGAAGACATCACAAAATATTGAGGGGGGGAGGATGGGGGGGGGTGGACGGGCCGACACGTGGACTGTACCTCGTGAGGATGCGGGGACTTGGCTGACGTAGGCCTTGAACCCGGGGTAGCTGTGCTTATCATTGGTGACTAGCGCGAGCAGCATGACGTTCCCGGACGAGAGAAAGATCACAGGATCTGTGGGGGTGTAGTGTCCGCACTTCCTGCCAGGCGGGAGAAGCCGCGTCATCAACCGTCTGACACAACGTGCGACGTTAAAACCGGCTACGTGGCATGACGGGGCAAATAAATCACAATGGTGGAATCAGTTACATTATTCAACACAACCATTCTTCAGTGAGGCGTCGTTAAGGGGAAGTGAAATGCCTCAAACACAGCAATGCGTGTAGCTGTTCTCCAAGGAGGGTTTAATAGTACACGCTCAGTATATCATTCTTCCATCGCTATGCGTATTGAAACAAATTGACACATTAGACATGGGCGGAACGTAAATTCACAAATAGATGTTCAATATGAAATACCTTACTGTTAATGCTGGCTACAGATTTTCGGTTCAGTTAAATACCCGACATTCTCTCTCATTCGAGGCGACATCATCCAAGTGTGTGTGCAACCAGAGAAACGCAAAAATAACCTCTGCAAGACAGTCTCTCCGTGGCATTTAAGCAACTTCAGCAACTGATAGGTGACCATTGAAATTCTCTCATAACATCTTAGATGATGATGCATTTTCGATTTTTAAATTTATGTTTTGCATTTTTTTACCACATGCTGATAAGCATTTCTTAAGATACATTGATGGAAACAATGCGTGATTCACAGCTTTCCTTTCCCGTTTGCCCTAGAATCAGTACTGCCACCTGATTCAAACACCGTGACTTGAGAAGCAGACACTGAGATACCACAGACTGCCACCAAATGGACCCAAAGCACACAGTTTATTTATTTTTGCAACTCTGAAGAGATTTCTTCACATACGGCGAGGTTTAAAGTGCTATAGCCTCTTGCATTATTTAGCAGTCAAAAAAAAACATGTAGGAAAACTCGTTTTGGGAATCGCAGTGCTGACACACAAGATGCAGCTCCTGACGTCACTCACTCGGCCAACAGGCAGCCGTCGTCCTCCACGAGCGAGTCGTACACCCTGACGAAGTCGCTGCTACAGTCGTCGTCCAACATGAAGGTGTCGAAATTCAGCCTAATCACGTTACCCCGGTCCGCTCGTAGCTGCCACAGGATGATGGTGTTGGAGGGGTAGGTTGAGTCGGGGAAGCCAGGCGACGTTATCTCTTGGGGTGTGCCGCCCTTGGCGTGAAGAGTGAATTTCTGTTTGGCTGTGGAGGGGGGCACAGTCACAAGTCTGGAGGAATGAAACCAAGCCCCAAACACAGGGAATGAAAATGTCCCCCATCCCCCCCCCCCAAAAAGAAAAAGAAGAAAACAGCCCAAGACGGGAGTCTTACAGGTGAGCTTTTTATGGAACATTCTAGAGTCCACAGCTGTAAAACAGACAAACAGACAGCAGGTGTCAGTAAGGAATCATGGAGGGGGGGGCGGCAGCTGCCCCGGGGCTGGATAAGGCACAGAAACACAAAACAGACAACAAGGGCATACCTGACAACCTCAGCTCATCGAAACTCAGCGACTGGGTGTTATCGCTTATGCGGCTCCGTGACTTGCTGATGGTACTTATGGCGCCGTCTACGGTGGCGGCCTGACTCTTTGGTATGTGGAACTCGGACAGATAGTAGGCGATGACGCTGCCTTCGCTGCGAGTGTGTCAAGGGAAAGAGTTACTCTCAAACACGGCCCTTTGAGGTCAGGACTTCGCCAAGCAGTTCATACACAGGTTCCTGCCATCTACCTGTTTAAATTTTCCAATTGAACCATTGTGTAAATCCCAGATGGACGTACCTGAAACCTTCCACGGATGTTCCCACATAGTATTTGGATAAATCTGGTGAATTCTGATAAATCGACGCCAGCTAAAAGGTGACAGAAAATGAACAAAATCTTTACAAACAAGAGACGGACGTGAGAATTTACGTTTTAATGTGGCTGATTTGACAGATTAACTTCAATTTCATTTGTATAGCGCATTTGCACATTACATTGTCTCAAAGCGCTTCACATTATCCCTGCCCTAAGCCAGAGGCGTCAGTGGTAAGGACAAACTTTACAGAAAGAAGAAACCTTGGGAGAAACCAGACCCAAAGGGGGCGCATCCTCCAGGGGGCAGCAGAGGAAGCCCTAACCCTAACCAGACCCAAAGGGGGAGCCCGTCTTCCAGGGGGCAGCAGAGGAAGCCCTAACCCTAACCAGACCCAAAGGGGGAGCCCGTCTTCCAGGGGGCAGCAGAGGAAGTCAGCGAAAGCAGTCGAATCTGGCACCATGGGCCGGGTCGTCTCACCTGCGACACCACCTGACCAGACAGATCCTGGTACTGGGTGCTGTTGGAGTCCTCGTAGACAACCTGATAGACTTCGCTGGTGATGCGCATTGAGCCACCGTACATCTTCTTCATGGTCGTGGTCTTCTGGACTGTGGGGGGGGGGGGGGGGGGGGTGATTAAAAGCCAGACGGAATGCGAGGCCTATAGCGACGGGTGCAACTCACAGTGCCAGACAAGCAGCCCGATCGCAAGTGCGATGATGGCGGCGGCGATCACCACGGCGACCACGACCCATGCCTTGCCCCTGCCTTTCTTCACCGGCTTGGGATCAGATGTTGGAAGGAACTGGATGGAGGTCTCCCCATCCTGCTCCTACAGGGAGAGAGGAAGCCTAGAACATCATCACTTCCAGCTGTGGGCAAATGCAATGAAACGTATCCTAAAATATAAAAGGAAAAATAAAAATAAAAAACGCGGAGGGCCGTGTTTGTCTAAGCTGGTGCACACCGTTCCTCCAACCAAGGGAACATAGATCACGGCAGAGCTCTCTAAAAGAAACAAAGACAGCTATACATACCAGAAACAAACTGAGCGGTATTTCAACGTTGATATTACGACTCGCCCCCTCGACATCAGCTCAGCAGCTCTGCGAATGACTGCGCGATGAGCAAGCTGACCCACACGGCACACACCCACATGCGCAGTCTGCCCTCCACCCATCGCAGACGCTAACAGGAGAGAAACCTACATACTGTGCTACTCAAGATGTACTCAGTCATTGCTCATGACAGACACAAAGGTGGAATTGTTTATTCTCCACCACTGCCCCCTGCTGGTGGCCATAGCTCTAAACAGTTGTTAGTGCTGATGGAAGTACAATATATTATTTAATAAGCCTTTATTGAATGGATTTTGGAATCATATCACCACAGGGAGCTTTAAAATTAAAAAAAACATTCATTCTTTGCCATTCCCTGAGTCTGGTGAGGGTCTGGTTCCCCAGTCTATGCAAATATATTCAAAAATCAGCAAAACAAGACTGAGGCTCACAAGCTGTCATTTTCTTTTATTTTTGACGGTTCCAAAAGAGGTTTATTTGTGGCATCAGCACCATCAGACAGTCCTCAAAGCCATGGACTATACACTTAAATGAGACACGAGTCAGATCACATGCCACCCCGGGGTGCGTTTCCCGAACGACGACGGAAGTTAGCATTAACGATGCATCGTACTATGGTAGTTCAAACTAACCAACAACGTTACTCGAAACCGTCGTACCACAGTAGTTTGAACCACGTTAGTTAGTTGGGACTACAGTGGTTCTGCCGCTGATTGGTCAGACTCATGGCAAGTCATGCGCAACAACCAACAAACTACTTCCACAGCCGGTCGCGTACAAAAAAACTCACAAACTGTGTAAAATATAAAATAATCACACAGACACACACATGTATGTAGATATACATTTTGTGAAAGACGCTCCATTTGTAATTACATTGAAACACAATGAACTGCAATCAATCACACTACGAACACTTACAAGGGATAATGATTTATTATTATTAATTTGGGGGTTTATTATTTTTTTCATTTTATTAATGTTTTTTATTTCTCTCTTTTTTACTATATATGGTGAAGTGTCCCATATGGCACAATGACCACAGGGTACACAACATCCTTTACCAAGCAATACACACTGACTGCATATGCCACTACAGGGGTGGGCACTCTTATCCAGAAAGGGCCGATGTGTTTGCAGGTTTTTTTGGGATAACCATTCAATTAGTTGCTCAAACCCAGTTGTGCAAACTCTTCAGTCGATCGGTCCTCTACGTTCTACTCTAAGCACAGAGTTGCAGCGAAAAGCTGCATGCCTAACCGCCCATTCTGAATAAAATTAGTCACCCCTGTGCCAATCAATACTTTGTAGTCTGAGAATTGTCCCTATTGCTCACTACAGTTACCGTACTTATGACCAGAGAACCACACAACAATTACATTTCAAACTACATTTTCAGAAAACTTCACATTATATGTGATTGTAGAGCTAAATTATTCCTTATAAGGCTGGAGCAAGGCCATGGAGGATTGTTGTAAAAGAAAGCGGTCTAATGGTATCGCCCTGCAAGTGAATGAATGGGCGGGTTTAGAGTGAAATATAGGCCCACCCCTAGAAGAAGGGGGGCTCCCCCTTTCGGCTGATGCTTGAAAGGGACTTGGCTGGGATTTGACTGCCAGCCAGACTGGAGGGGAAATTATAAGCGGCTGGATCTGTAACGGTGACGATACCCTTATTAGACTGCATTTCCCACCATCGCTGATGTATTTACCCGAAACTACGCTTCTAACTAGAGCTTGCGAGCTGTAGTTCGAACTACCCAACTTAACAACAGTGTTTGCGAACGTTCGTTCGAACTATGGATTCGGGAAGCACCTGCGTCGTACTTACATTGTTAGCAACTTCCGTCGTTCGAACTTAGTTAGCAACGATGGTTTCGGGAAACGTACCCCTGGATAGCAACCAGGAGGGAGCGGTCACCTCTTCCTGCCAATCACTGTCCATCTGTCTGTTTAAATGCCTGAGCATGTGTCAGGCTTGGCCAAGCAGTTCAGAAACATGCGATTTCCTTGCACGTGACTTCCAGAAAAAAAAAAAAAACAAAAAACAAAAAAAAACAAAAAAAACATACATCGTCCCAATGGTAATTCTCCCAGACATGAACTTTTTTCAGAAAAATGAATACAATTAATTACAACAATGTGTATAGAACAATGGCCATCCGTTTCACTTTATAGGGATAAAAAATATGGCAAATATTCTTGCTTTAATTATATTTAACCATTACTCTCAAAAAGGTATCAAAATCTCGTTACTCAGTTTAGATGGAAAAAAAAAGAGCACGAAGTTTAAATCTTTCGTCTATACTGCACGCAGATCCACCATAAACAATAATATTGCTTGACAAGATGAGTATTCATTACTAATTATTGTTAGTTTTGTCATTTTTATAATTGTTATTTCACGTCAGGGTTTCCGCCTGTGTTACAGGTAACGGTGGAGCACCAAGGGAAGGAAAAGGCACCAACTTACAATATACAGCAGCCAGTATCATCACACGCCGTCTGCAAGGCTCGTGCACACGTTTACTTTAAAAAAGACACGCACATCCCTACGTGTCACGTTGAACACGAGTGACGTCAACCTCTATTGGCACGTTGACACTTGCTTATTAATATTCTTAAGAAAAACGTGCTACCTGATTGGCTGATGAATGCTAAAATGCATTAATATTAGAGAGGCACTACCTCATTGGTCAGTGAACATGGAAACTGATTTATATTCCCGGACACGTCCTTGTTTTTGTCTCACCAAAAAGGTTAACCACAGTCATCGTTTCCTCTTTTCCATAACTCTTGCCCTGTATTTAATGAATTTTGTTTATTACAGTTATAAGTGGCAATATAATAAAACTGTTTGACTGCACGAAAGGCAAAACTGACATTTCATACAAAGTTGTGCAATTTCAGTTGATCTGAAATTGAATTTTAAAAATGAGAGAAAATTGCTACGTTGAGGTAAAGAATGTGTGAGAATGTTTTGTAAGACTTGCCCAGGTCAATCAGCTTCCTAAAGCAGATCTGATGTTCCTGGTACTGTCGAGGTCAAGGGCAACGTGGCTGTCCTGAACAAGGACCCAGGAGGTCCTCTGTGGGACACGATATTTTCTCTTAGCCTAGTCGGGGTGAAATTGTTCGGATCACGAACATATATCCACAAAAAAAAAAGTGGTCAAACAGGAACACTAGACTTCAGCTCATCTGGAGAAAGTGTCAGCTTCTTGTCCACATAGCCAAAGGAAGCAAGCGGGGCTGGTGATGTCACGAAGAGCACCTGCTTTGTACTGTAACACACCTCAGTTGCAGAGATTCTGTGCGTGTTATAACTATTGAGGAAGTTACTCTGCTATGGGTCATGAAGCTCAATGGTAGAAACTGAGCAAACAGGTTAGACGGTATTCACTGAAGTCTTGGGTGCAAAAATCCCACACGGGCGAATGGAAACTAGTCGAGGCAAGACAGAGGAACCCGGAGACGATCACGTGATCAGATAAGAGTCCCTACTGATTGTGTTCCCTTAAATCCACCCACTCTCCATTGTTAGACATCGCCACCTTTCTAGGAAAACCAATGACCTGAATCTGCCCAAGTCTCTAGTATAGTTGAACCCATAATAGTAAAATCAAGGTGAAACCCTGAACTTTACCAGCGGTAATTCCACAATCCAACACATTTGACCTAGTCCTACCGCAGAAACAGATACAAAACTTCCTGTTGCAGAAATCAAGGAAGGAATTCAACCCAAAGAGATGAAGTGCAACAACTGTATTCAGACAAGGAGTCATGCGAGGCTCGGACCGCCCCACCCTCCAGCTCAGCGTCTGTCATCTCGGACCTGTGGCACGGCCCCGTGACACCTTAGAGGGCGACACCCTATCGCGTGCATTCTGCACACACCGAGCAGCCTGCGCAGCTTTACTGCGCAGGGATGTTTGTCAGAGGCCAACCTCAAACATGTCCAAACATTGTCATGGCTTAACTTTAAAAAAAAAAAAAAAAGCCACCAACAGGCCAAGGAGATTGTGAAACTCAGAAACCGGACGGCGTTCCCCTGGACTGGGAGGGGGGACTGCCTAGGGGTTACAACTGTAGCCTATAAATTAATTTGGTAAGGCTCCAGGCGGTCAGGGGCCTGACACTGTGAGTGAGGCTTCAATGTTGTGTTCTTCCAGTTAAGGACACACCTGTTGCAAATTTCCAGAGATTGTCCCAGAGGTCATGAAAGTAGGAAAGCCGTTTTCACGAGCTTAAAATGATGAGAAAAGCTTGTAAATTAAGCGCAGGCCTATCACTGAATTTCACAGGTACCAGCCATTTGCACCATTCTGACGAGGGTAAACGGACACAGGATGAATGACAGGACTGTCAGTAAAAGAGAACATAATCCTCAGAGATTCACCGCTTATTCACCAATGAAGACGCATCCTCTTGGAAGCCAGTCCAATAAAACAAAAAACAAAAAAAGAAAATACAGAAGAAATCAGATAGACAATTAGCTTAGGTTCCTTCAGACCACAACCAAATGGTAGAATGTACTCAGTGTCATAAACAGAAAATGTCTTTTTCCATCTGCCCGATAATCGAAAGCGGTTTATAATTAGCGTTTAAAACCTCATACAACTTTTTTTTTTTTGCCAAAATACTACTTTTGCCTTTTTTAAAAAGCCCAGCACATATACACGACTAAGCTGTATATTAGTGAGAGTCCTACCTGTGTGTTGTAGCGCATTTTTGCATCTGAGCGCTCCATACTGCGCCAGGCGAAGGGCGTCCGCGCACCTTCTGCTGTATTTCAAGTGCTTTCCTACTTCCGGCCCCCGTTTGTTGCCGCTTGCTCTGTTTTGCTGATATCGGTTACCCGATCTTGTGGGCTCTCTTCCCCTTTTGTCGGGTATGCCCCTAAACAAACACTCTATCGAAAAAACAAAATACCTGCGCCGAAATAGGGACGCGTGTGACGACGCAGCAGCTCAGGTACAGGTGGGTGCAGGTATATGCGGGAATCGAATCGCACGTCACGCCATGGCGACTCTTTTTGTGGCCACAGAGACTGAAACGGGGGGAGTTTCGGGTTAACGCGGGCGGATCCCGGCCGCTGCTTCCTGCGGGTACAGATGCGCAGGGGGCGGGACACCTGCACAGGAATCGTGGGTACGGGAGGTACCTCTAGTACTTAGATTTAAGTATGCAATCTTTAACATGGTAAACATGATTTCTAACAGTAAATAGAGGAGCTTGAGTATTTAGCAGAGAAGACTTAACCCGAGCCAGCATTAACCTGCCGAGGTGTAACTGTACAAATCGCGGGGAATCGCTTAGATTTAGTGTTAGATCGTCTATTCTGTGTAATTATTTAATTGTCCCCTATATCAGTGCTGTCCCGCTGGTTAATCTGTCCAGTAAGATACTTGTAACTTTGTTATGTAAGTGGTTAAAAACATGGCGGACTGTATTTTTAGACTATGTTTTAATTACGAGTCTCTCCACGTCGTGCAGGACGTCTGTTGATCATTACATTCAGGGGAACAACATCCCGAACCTCTTTGGACTTCTGAGGTCAACCCGGGTTTGATCACCCGAAAATCGAAGCTTCCTGGTTGTTGGATTTATGTGTGTGTGTGTCTATGGGGTGGGGCCCAATACATGTTATGCAGGACTGACAAAGCAGACAAGGGCTTCTGTGGAAGTAGTGAATTTATTGACATTTTTCCAACAGGTTTCAGTGGAATCACTGTCATGACAATTATTCCGATTGACCTCACCCCACTTAAAAGCAGATTTCTCAGGGTAAGCCGTATGACTGCACCAGTGTCACGCGACGCTGTCCCACGTAGAACTTGAAAATCGGAAAGGAATCCCCATAGTTTCACCTTATAAAAGCAGTAATGGTAACACTTAACTGTACTGTCATATATAAACATTAAGGGCACTGAGACCCCAAATCTCTTGACCTCACATGGGTCATATTTACCACCCGAGTATGAAAGCGCTTCCTGGTTGTGGGGGGATGGGGGGTGGTTGTAAGTGAAGTAGACTATGGTGGGAAAGGAAGTGAACCAACTAAGCTGTAGTTTCCAATGGCACGAAAGGAGGTTTCCGATTTGTTTCAATATACATTTAGTCTCAGATCAAATAGCCTTCATTTACAAGCTGCCTGTTTCTAAAAAAAAAAAAAAACACAGAACTTGCATTTATACTTCTTAAAAACTCCATTTCACACTCGGAAAACAGAACCAGTGGTCTCCCAGTTCCCTCAGAGCGGCAGCCGTTGGTAATGCTGAAGCAGTTAAGACTGTGAAACGCTGACACTTCATTTCTGCACATTTTAACAAAAAGCATCGGTCTACCCGTGGTGGGAATCGCCGCTGACGCACTTAAAGGCCAGATTCAATTACCATCTTTAAAGAAACACACACTAGTATAAGTGGTACTTTGTAGCAGCAGCAGCAGCAAGATGCATGAATTGTGTTACCCGATTTTTTCATTTCCTATGAAACATGTTTAACACTGCTGTGCCAGATCAAAATTAATATCAGTAGTATGTTTTCAGTCTCCTCTTGGCTCCACAGCGCCCTCTGTCTGCTTGGGCTAGTTGTGCATCTGCTCCAGATATTTGTAGGTGGGGTTCTCATAGCCATGGTTCTGCATCTTGGTCAGGTGACGCTCTTCAGGGGTCAGCATGGGGTCGACCTGTCACATGCAAGGAGCCAAAACATGGAGGGGGTTGGATGAACGAAGTAGCAGGCACATCCGGGTTTACCAGCTTCGACCGAATGCAGTGCTGGATTGGGCGCCCTCAAAAATCATGCATGAAGAATACGGTTACGGTAAACTGCTGTACAGAAGCTGAGTATGGCACTGGTTGACAAGTCAGGTGCATTTCAGGGGCAGAAGGACTTGCTGTTCTTAAACGAGGTCCATTAAGCTAAGAAGCATGTGTGATCTCAGAAGAGCTGGTGAACAGATACACTGCAGGGGGCTTCAAACTGCATTTCTCTTTGAGAGGAGATCGGATCTGGACCTCTCCGTGTGATCCAGACTCACCTCCACGATACCGTGGCTGATGGTGCCATAGCGCCTCTTCCTCAGCATCATTAGGCTGATCACAATCACTGTCGCTATGGCAACGGTGGTTACTAGGAGACCAACCAGAACTCCGGTCCTGAAGTTGAAGTCCTCCCCCAGAGGCCGATAGGATTCCTGTGGTTTTTACGAGGGGTACGGAGACTGTTATGAGCAGACTGGGGGCATCTCACACCGGCAGTACAGGTATCCCTCGATTAACATGTTTTCGTCTAACGCAAGTTCCGAGCGTCGACGTTAAATTGCCATCATCAAGACTCCCACAAATGACTCAGTCGATAAATCACTTGCGTAACACAAGGCAGATGTCATAACAACTCAAACGCCTTGAATGACGATCATCATATGCGAGTTGCCATTTCGTTTCAAGAACCAATAGAATGTGATGTAGAAGAAATGTTCCAAAAGAGAACACTTAAAGAACTTGGATTATTTAACAATTTAGAATCAAATAACAGATAATGGATATGGAATCGGGTCTCAAAAGCATGTCCTCTGACGGCATCAAATGCCAGAACATCCAATGACAAATCAGTCCACACCTACACTTACAAGAAAGGCCGCATGCGAGGTTGAGCAATCAGTATTCATTATTATGTCTTTTTAGTGCATGTTATAGGTAAGAATTGAATTACACATGTATATGTGTAGGATCACGTGTGTGTGTGTGTGTGTGTGTGTGTGTGTGTGTGTGTGTGTATTATATATAAATACCTATTTGTATCATTATTGTTGTTGATACTGCTATTGAAAATGTCTGTCTCTCTCAAGGTATGTTTGTTTGTCTCGTGTTTCTCTCTCTCTCTCGTGACTCTGTATAGTTCTGTCCTGTCTGCACTTGTGTAATCTTGTGTTGTGTCTTTTCGTTCTTTGTGCTGTGCCGCGGTCCTGGAGTGACAATGTTTCATTTCACTGTGTACACGCCTGACATGACAAACCTACTTTGACTCGTCACAGAATCGATACTTAAAAATAAAATAAAAAAAAAAGCTAAAGGTATTAAAATGACCCTTGATACATTTCTCTGATGAGAATATCAAGGGAAACCTGTACCGAGTCCATTGAACCCGTTCAATCTCGGCTAGCATTTCAATTAACAGACAGGGTGTACATTTCCTCAGATGGCCACTAGATGGCAACACACTCACCAGAGCTTCGTTAGCTGAAACACCAGGTCGGTCTGCACTGTAAATAGCCTCTTTAACGTCCAGGGACTCGTCAATCACCTGAGTATACAGACAGGCACATACTGTGTACTGCATTCCATGCAACATGTAAAGGGACACTGTTTGCCAATAGTCTGTGTTTATGAATTTTGAATTTTATGATGTTTGCTCGAGCTATTGATACAGGATGCTTTGGGTCCCACGGCAACGAAAAGATCAACGAGGACTCGAGTGTTAGCTCATCACAGAGGTATGTGCTAATATTTAATACCATTTGACATTACAAATGAGTTCCAAGGAAGCATGTTTCGAGTATGGAAAATGTGCAACGAGTTGCGTGTACAGTTACCCCGAGTGAAAGTATGCGTGTCATAGATGTAAAATTAGCCATTTTGCACATTCTTCCCACGTGACAGGAATTCCCAGACACACCTCTTCAGGTCAAACAGCTTTCAGAACAGAGAGGGCGACTGACGCCCGAGCTGCTGTCTGAGCAACAAACCAGAAGGAGCGACAGCAGGTTTGTAGAGGGAATAGCTCCAGAGATGGGGCTCTTACCACTTTCTCCTTCAGCCTGGTCTGGCTATTGATGACTCTCTCCTCAGCTCCGATCAACCCATCCAGCCTGAACCCTGTAGAATCTGCACCACAAGTCGCATGGTTCATGGGGACGGAGGGAACAGGTGAGTAGTATGAAACCAGGTGTGATAAAAGTGCTTGTGTGCTTTCGACGTTACTCACCATCAGCGTCCGGCTGCGAGCCCAGAGAGGTTACCCTGAAGGGGTAGCGAGGCCTGCCCTCAGAGGGCAGGGTGACATCAGGCTGGGACTCTGAGATGGAGGACAGGAACTGGTCCATATCAGACTTCTGCTCCCAGAGAATCTCATCTAATTGGTGTGACACAAGCAGACACGCGCAAGTGACTTCTTAGCCAAACAACCACCTGGAATAGCTTGTATACAGCCTCAGACTTTCAGCCAAAGATGTCCTCCTTAGCCAAACAGCTGTCCCCTCTCTTAATTCACACATCTTCCTGCTGCAAAGTGTGACGAAAGTGACAGCCCAGATCTGTCACTGTCTCAGCCCAGGGAATACAAACCGCAGTACAGCTCCTTTCATCAGCGCCCATGGGAGGACGTCACATGGACTTTGGGCATCGTTAACTACTCTACAGTGCAGAATGGCTCTGATTAGCAGAACACTGCTCCTCTGGTGGGGGATCAAGTCTATTTATAGCGTTTGATGCCATTTATAGCATGTCATCAGTAAAACCCACAAAGTGACAGACTGGATTCTGTCTAGTTCCGGCTGGCTGCCACTCACCGATCTCGTCCTGTATTGCCTCTGCCACAAGGGGCACTGTGTAGGGTAGTGACAAGCTTTGGTTTACCCTCTCGTCAATGACGCGCAAGTGTGTCATCACCTGGAGACAGAGGAGTCACAGTGACATCCCGTTCTTATTTATTTTAGGGGGATTCCCTATTCCGGAGAAACTCTTACTTACATACAGTAACAGTCAAAAGTCTGGACACGCCAAGCCGCCTACAAAGGACAGTGATAGTGTTGCATCACATGACCTGACCACCTGACCTTACAGTATAACTGGTTTGGGAGGAGTTTGACCAGAGAGTGAAGGAAAAGCAGCCAATGGGGGCTCAGCATATGTGGGATCTCCTTCAGCACAGCTGGAAAAGCATCACAGGAGGCCACCTCATGAAACTGGTGTAGAGGAGACAGTACAGTCAGCCAGTCCCTGGAGCAACTGGGGTTAAGAGCTCAACATTAGGATCATTCTGCTGGCCCAGGGATTCGAACCAGCAACCTTCCGAGTCCCAGCTCACAGAGCTGCTTCCCCACCACAAATTAAATTTTTTAAATACTTTTTGTTCAGTGCATAATTCCATACATTTTATTTTATAATTGTTCATTTGAATATAATATAAATTATATGATATGTAATTATTTTACAAAAAAACCTTTTTATGGGTAGGTGTGTCCAAACTTTTCACTGGCATTGTATACAGATGGACGTAATGTGGCGGAACAATTCAGATTTCTGGCTCACAGGTACAACTGCAAGCCCCTCCCAAGGCTTTCATAACAGACAATGTAAGCTGGCCTGTTGTATGATGTCACACCAGCAGATCCAGGCTGCTTGGCAGTGTGGGCTGGGCCTTCGGCAGAGGCTGACCTGCGACTTCATCTGCGCCGCCTTCCCGGGATCTACAGCCAGGACGTGCTGGAAGTGCCGGATGGTGTGCCGGCGGTCACGGTTCTCCGTGCGCATGTAGCGCTTCAGGGCCTGCAGCACGTGGTGGGGCTGGGAGGACATGAGACCAGAATGGAGCAATCAGCCTCTCCACGGTCGTTTCGTCATCCATGCGAGCGGACAACCACAGGCGCACTAACGCATCCAGGCAAACTTTGTCCCACCCCAGTCTGACCCCACCCTCTGCCGGGGTGGCCGCGTTTACCCTGGGGGGGTCAGCCTGCAGGGCGGCCAGGTAGGCCTCCAGAGCCAGCCTCCGGCGCTCGTTCAGCATGGCCTCGACTCGCGCCAGGTGGGTCTCCGCCAGCTGCTGCTTCTCGTTGGCCGACTCTTCCTCCAGGGACTCCACCATGGTCTGGAAGTGCTGCAGAGCACAGAGGAGCAGCACCGTCAGGCTGACAGACACAGATTGAGGGGGGGGTTAGGTGTAGACTGGGGGGGTGGAGTTAGATTAAGCAGGACAAACCTGGATGAGTGTCTGCCTCTCTGCCTTGGGCAGGTTCTTGGCTTGGTGCTCAGCTTCCTCCCACTCCTTTCTCACCTGTCGG
>JAODKE010000038.1:5299582-5329197 GCA_026779605.1 Mormyrus hasselquistii
GCCTTGATCAAAAGGTTGCTGGTTCAAATCTCATAAAGGGGGGGTCACATCTTTGCCCCTTAACCCCCCCCCCCCCCCCAAAATGCTCTACGAGAGCCTGGTAAACAGCTGATCCTGCACTCAGACCCCAAGCTTTGCTGTCAACTGTGTGTGTGTGTGTGTGTGTGTGTGTGTGTGTCATTCTGTCTCAGAAGAGAGCAAGATGGGATATTCTGTATTCATACTCGCAAATAAAGCATCGTTTCATTTTCAGCAACCGTACCCTGCAGAGGACGTCAGCAGGACGGGCAGAAACTTTCCTTGCATACAGATTCTGCTGTGCGCTGCTCTCATCAGGATATTGACAGGCGTCATCTCTCCCCGCGGTGAAAATGGAGACGGTGTGCAGCCTCAGCCTGGAAGCTCTCCAGTGTACCGACAGACGCCAAGAGAGCGAATCGTACAGCCGTAGCCTCTCAAACCGGTGTCTGACAATACCATGGCGACGGTCCGTGCTGGACCACGTCGGACACGGACGGCAGTCTGCTCACCCGCAGACGTCTCCATGGCAACCTGCCTCTGCCATGCCACACAGACCAGATCTGTTAGAGTCAGGGGCCGCCAGCAGACAGCTGGGGGTATGAAGCACATCCCTGTTCTCGTTGTGTGATTACTGTACGGGTACAGACCCCCCACTCGACACACTACGGGACATCTCCAGATGCATTTCCATAAGACCATTCCACCAGTCTATCCATACCCTAAGCCCTTGGTTGCTCTGCCAGGCAGGACTGCGTTCTGAGTGATCCTCCTTGTCATTTTAATGTATGGCTGGTTTGGGAAGGTAACAGTGAGTGTCAAACTCCCCACCCAGCCTCCCCCAACACAGCTGGGGTCACGGCTCCCAGGAGGGGACACTCACATCACATGCGGGGCTTTGCTGTAGTGTCTGGGAGAGACCACCTCAGGCCTGCTGGGTGTGTGTGTGTGTGTGTGTGTGTGTGCTCCCTGCATGCCCATCCCCCACCCCTCCAAGCTACACCCCGACTCTGCTAGACTGTGACGGGGCACTTTAGCCACCTGGCTCTCTGCCTGCAGACCACCAGAGGATTACAACAGGCAGAGTTCGGGTTCCCATCACGATGTACCTCAGCGACCGATTCGCCGGCACGTGGCGACAGCTAGATAGAGGGCGAGTAGGACAGGGGGTGGAGATGACATGACCTCTGAAAGAAAAAAAGTGATGGAGAAGAGTACAGGGGGGACCTCAGTGTGCCGTCAGGCGGCTTGTGTCACCAAACCCTAAGCTCCCTCCACTACCACCCGGCTTCCAGAAGATAACCCATCTAACATCTAGCTAGGGATACAGATGATGTCACCCATGAGAGGAGCTACAAATCGCTACAGCCTCCCTCATTCCACACTGACCCCTCACCATCTCCTGCTGGTCCTTCACACAGCACCTTCAACTCCATGAATTTCCCTCACCCTTTTGTTTTAGTCCCCCCACCCCTCCCAGGAGCCCAGCCTCACAAAGGAAGGTTACACACCGGGGGCTGGGCTATATCACAGGAAGGGTGGAGTCACGCATAGGTGTCAAGGGGACATTTGAGGCTTAACAGCAACATGTGACCTCAGGAATGTTGGACCATATCATTCCACCGAGAAGGTCACCTGACCAACGTGACCTGCTGCCTCCCGCTTACGTAACGCTCCACAGCCGTCTATGCAAAGCACCCTGCTGCCATGGGAACCACCACACCAGAGAGAGAGGAGAGAAAGGGATACCAGGACAGCGAAGGCTTCAATCTGCCCTGGGCTGTACACACAGGAACCGTGGGAGACCATGGAATCAAGGACAGTCAATGTCACCATTATTCCCCTCGACAACTGAAATCGAAACTCAGAACAGCCATTAAGCCCAGACCCACAAAATGTGGACTGGTTTGATGGACCAGAAAACAGCACAGTCATCCTCACATGAAGGTGCTGCAGCAGAAGCCACTCACATCAACCCAATTTTCTAGAATAAGGAAGCCTGGTCGCCGAGTGCCACACAGAAGTCCAGAAACTCCGGCATCCCCGACATACTTGTCACATGCTCCCACTTCAGCAGGTGCCCCAGCCGGAGCCTGCGTTTACACACCCCCATTGGAAGCACCCCTTCTCAAATGTGTTTAACCATCCATGCAACTTTCAACCACATATTCAGCAGATGGAAGCCAAGCAGCAGTAACGGGACAGTATGCGTCATCTGCCCACTAACCACACAGTTCTCACACTAGTGTGAAGAATCAAGAGCACTTTAAATGACCTACATCTACCCTCCACATTATTGAACAGTGACTTCCTCTGAGATTTCGCTGTAATATCTGGTCAGGTTTTTTTAATGAGAAAAGTTCTCTCCCACTGCAACCTTCATAGCTAATAGCCTAAAGTCATTCGTTTACCCCACTGGTTCCCTCAAGCAATTCTGAGTTACACCTCAAGGGTACTTTAGGGGGGTATTGAACAATCAGAGCCAGTCCAACTTAATCATTCACAGTAAGGTTTTTTTTTTTTTCCCCAGCACAACAACAACACACAACACACAGCTATTAGTTAAGTTTTCCCCAAATGAGCTTGATGGGCCGAATGGCCTCCTCTCCTTCGTAAATTTCTTATGTTCTTATTTATATCACTGTATACAGTATATGTGACTGTCACCTGCTAGCTGGTCACATCATACACCTGACAGGTGAGGAAACAGATGGGTTATAGGGACACAAAAAACAACTGTCCTTGCTACACCCTTCACAACACAATGGAAACATATAGTTGCCACCCTCCCCACCCCCCAAGTAAGGCATAGAAATGTAAACAGCATTAAAAAAAAAATGTGCATTGTCCCAATTCCTTGGGTTAATAAAAGCCTTTGTTTAATGTTCCATACTCGTTAATGAGTTCAGGGACACTGGTGTGACTGTTTATGCCTAGTTAATCTCACTGTTGGGGGGTTGAGGGGGTGGAATCACTCCAAGGTCAAAATCAAGACCTACACAAGGTGTGGTGGACACCCAACACTCATACTGCTTGCACCCGACATCTTCTGTGGCTCTTTCACAGGATTTAGAGGGCATAAGGCCACAGTGCTCCATGCTGGACTGGAAGCCCACCTGAAAGCTGGACCCGCAATGCGTCAATGTAGACACGACCGTAGGTGTCCAGATGCTGCACAGAACACACGGGTCTCCTTGTATAAACTGGTGAAACAGCTCTGCTACAGGCCAGTCTGTCAAACCATCAAATCCCACCCCATAAGGGAATTTCAAAAGTGAGAGAATCCGAGTATCAAAGTCCCCTACCCACCCAGGGCTAGAAGAAATTCAAACGTTTATTTTTAAAAAGTATAAATGAGCTAGTGGGGTTAGCCACTGCCTGGAGCACTTAGGGTTACGAGCCTTTCACAAGGGAACCATCGATCACAGACACAGCACCCCAACCTGGCAAGCCACACACCCCAACATCTAAGGGTGAAAACAAGAAGGGATGTAGGCTGCAATGGGGTGCTACGTCTTTTTACGTAAGCAGGTAGAGCAGAGTGTTTGGAAAGTGCAGCTTAAAAAAAAAAAACAAACAAAAAAAACAACATGCACTTAAAACATTAACGTTCCTAAGACAGTGATCACACCTGAAGGTGAGGCATGCTTTCTAAACCTAAAGCATTCCAGAACCTAAAGCATTCCAGAACCTTAAGGTTCCCTGGGCGGAAAGGGGGGGTACCCAGGGTCATCCAAATCTCTGCTAAAATCTCTGAGCACCACACACACAAATCACAACCATATCCCACAGAAAGTCAATCAAATCTTTCTCCTTCTCATTTGGGATGCGCCACCAGAGAGCAGGTGTTTTGGTCTGATTAGGGCTCATATTACGCTGCTGTTGAGCTTGAGGCGAGACAGGATCCAGGGCTAGACATCGATTTGACTCATGGGCAGCCAGACATAGGAAAAGCAGCACGGTTCAAACAAAGCGGCGGCCAGACTCCACCCCCAACAGCTCCCTATGGTAAAGCTCACAACGGATTTCTGGGCCAAACTTTAACACAGATGTCTGCCCCCAGCCCCCAGCTACACTGGGGACAGACAAATGCGGTGTTCCATTTACCTGGGAGGTCGGAATTTGGAGCTGGATATAACATCATATGTATTGGAACGTAGTTACCTCACCAGTTAAACCATTGTGCATTACCAGTTCCAGCCAGGTTCATTGTTAGTAGTACTAGTTGATAATGCATTACACACTATTTTTGCGCATACAGATCCTGTAGCAACATGTCCACAGATAGCAGTTGGATAGTACTGTCTGGACAACCAATTTAAAGAGACACAGATAAGGCGTAAATGCTAACAAACAATAACTACAGTCATCTTGCGTAGATAAAGGGCGTGGCTATCTTGAATTCTGAGGTCAGGGCTGCAGTGGTTCCTCTGACTTCAGAGGATGATCCATTTGACCATTTCTGACTAGAAACTCAGAAATTCTGACTTGAGAGTTCAAATGGAATGCAGCAAAGAATACTTCATCACTGGTTTACCACCAGTCTAGTCACTACCAAACACATTGCCTGAGTAGAATTCCAACAGCAGACAGCCCACAAAGTTAATTATTAGTGTGCAAGGTCACCAGAACTCCAGGGAGGGCTGACATGTAACTAGCAGCTTGCCATCTTCACCTGTTACCAGGCTAGGTGACAAACCCAGCAGTAGAGCAGTCAGGCTGCCGCGGTCATTCCTCAAAGTCTCCAGAACGTCTGGGTCACTCCTAATTGTGACCACATTGCACATTTTGTCCCCACACCAGCAGAACAGGGCCGTACTAGGAATCATTTATCACTCACCCCCTTTCAAGGTCACTAGGAGTTTAGTTCTGCTGTAAACAAACTACCACGGCCATGAAGAAAGACCTCCACATTCAGCATGTTCTAATTACTCTGGAGACAGACACAGGAAGACCATCGCACCAGACCCAACTCTCTTCAATTAAACTGTGGGTGGGATATGATGATTATTCTGCCTGGTTCCTGTGCCACTAAAGCAGTTAGTGCAAGGAGCAGTTTACAAGCACAAATTAAAATGATTGTCTGCCTTAAAAACACCCAGCCCACAAACATCTCCCAAGCGTCGGCTCCTTCACACTTTTTCCAGTTTCTTTCCCAGTGACAAGCCCAGGTCATTAAGTGCACGAGACCCTTTAAATACAGGCATCCAAATACTTTTGCGGCAGTTAATACTGTCGATAGAAACTGACAAAAAAAAAAAAAAAAATACTCAACGGCATTTTTCTTGTGACGAGAATGGAACAAAAACTAATTAAAAAGGTGCTTTTAATGACAAGAACTAAGATGAATGCTTTTAAAGTCATTGCTGATGAAAAAAAAAGAAATACAAAAATGTTAGGCAGACTACTGGACAATTAATGATGTGAAGCCATTTGCACATCCTTGTTATACATGACACGGTCTAGCAACAAATAAATAGCATGAATACAGTGGTGCAATTTTAAAAACTTGTATGCACGCTTGTAATTGGTTAACACTAGTGTGGGCACCATCAGGAAATTATCACGAGAGGTGGAATTCTGCTCCACTCCATGCCGCTGTGTTGGCAAACATGGTTCTGACTGTTATGCGTCTGTCATATCACTTGTTCCTGCCCTTGTGTGATTCACTCCGGCTGCCTCTCGTTTTGCTCCCTCATTAGTCCTTGTATGTGTGGGGCCCGTTCCGTTTGTAGGTTCTGTACCCCCATGTTTTGATCTCTTGTGATCCCGGGTTACAAACTCACACAACTGGCGTGACACTCGCTCTTTCAGACTCTTACTCTTTACAAGGTAATAAAACTCTTACATACACAGCAATGCGTGAGCAGACTTGTCTCGCATTGAAAATCTCAAACCAGCCAACTGACCCAGGTCTATTAGTTTAATAAAACTCTGTTTGCCCCATTTTCTTAAAATATGAAGATATGTTATTATGAAAAGTATTTTGTCTTATTGGTTTTATTTATATTAATAAATGATATATATTGATATAAAGCTATTTTAGAACTTCAATGTTTCCCATTAAGACTGTTAAACCTACATCCTTATCGATGGCATGTTCAAACCTAATGGCACGCTATGACAGATTTACAGATGTTTCCTTTAGGAATCTACAGTGGATAGATCAACCTGTGTGTGAGCTATGTAAATGTATGTATTAGACTACAGCTAAACTTGTCAGTTTCTTTTAACTGCATGCACTGCAGGTTTAGTCTACTCAAAATGTGCTATATCAATATTAACACTGCTTTACTGAAAGGGATTTTTAATTAAACACGCAAAAACAGAAAGGCACATAGACATGAAGAATGCCACGTCAGCATCCAAACATCAAAGGGGGTCAGACATGCGAAGCCTAAGGCTAACATAATTAGCAAGGCAGGAAATGAGTAATTAGGCATTTTAACACATTAAGAACAGACCTCACGTCACAGGACCGGCACACAGGAGAACACTGCAGAACTAACATCCACTACCTCACAAACCAACACTGCATTTAACACCACAAGACTGGCTCCAGAATGTTCTGCCAGGGCATCAAGGATAAAGATGACAATCAAAACAGGAACGAAGGGGAAAGACTAGACTGCTAGACTGGTTTCGGGTTCCCATTCGTTGAAATGGCTTCCTGCTCAGCTTGCGAGCCACTAACTCTGTACCGCACTGTCCAGCAAGGCCCATGGCACCGCCAAAAGAGACGCTGCGGCCTCTTCGGGCACCCCACGTGAGTTTTACGATTTCACACGCAGATCCCATTAACAAGTTCGCACCGTAGGGCTGTGAAACGGGAGCCAACAGCCACATTTCAGGACGAAAGGCTAATACGGGCGACACTGTGAATAATTGCATTTTCCTGCAATTAAAGAGACACGTTGATCCTGTTCCTTGCGCAGCGCAGGGCCTCTGCATCCACATTTCAACGGCAGCTTGGCTGCAGAAGTTGCGAGACAAAGGGGCCTCGAAGAAAACGATGAGCATAATTTCTACCCAGATGAATAAGCTTTTCATCTAAACAGTAACTTGCCCCTTCAAGTGCTTTGGTAAATAATCTATCACTGAATTAAATACGGATGATCACACGCACTTTATTGCCTATGATGTACTAGACAATAGCAACAAAAAAAATGGACCCACTCCATGTCTCACGCATCAGTGTTTCACAGTTAAGTCTTCAAAAGGTACATCGTGAGCAACCTCTTCCATGGGACGCTGCCTTTGCACAAACGGGGCTGAACGTCGTGCGACAGTCACGCCGACTCAGTGAAAGGATGAACGGTGGGTGGATTTCGAGACGTACCACCGTCCCCCGCTTAGCACGTAATTACTGGTGCAGCAGACCAGCGCCCACATCGTGAGATCGCCGTGACGATGTGGAAATTCACCAGCCGGAGGAGCCATGTGGCCCGGCTGCCAACGTGACTGGCAGATGCCAAGCCAATGCAGAAGTGCCCACATACAGCCGATGGCAGGGCTGTAGGGAAGGACCAATCATTAGATCATAAAGGACCGAGCCAAGCGCACGTCCGAGCTTAATAGCATTTCACACACTGTCCGTAGGTTTCAGAAATCTCCATGTTCACTCCAGCCTGGCAGATCTGATAATCAGAGAATCACTAGGACATCTATGTTTGACTTTACTAAATGATAATCTCCTGCAGATAAGTTCTACCAAGATGGAGGTCTATTAGGGTCATACCGGCATAGAAAGAATGCCATCGAATACAAAGAACACATTGAGGAGATACCTTTAAAGTTCTTGTAGGGTTTGGTCTAGAAGCAGCCTGTTTGTACCACTAAAACCTCAGCCAAGACCATTTTTGGTGGGAAGTCATCAATTAAAGGTGGAGATGGTTAGGGTTAATGATACCAGAAAGGGCACTCTCCTTGCAAAGTCAAACATCTACAATTTGTGAGACATACAAGTCTGTTTAAGAAACCACACATGTGCTTAGCAACAACTTTGGACTTTGGCCCAAAAAGTATATAACACGTTATATTTTTCATATGGCGTCGCAGGATTGAACACAAATTTACCACGACCGTATAAAGACAGGTCTGGGCGCCTAAATTCAGTAAGGCAATGATAAAACTAAATTTGATTTAATACGAACAGAGACGGGAAATAGTGAAGATACCAGCCTGTGGGGCTGTCGAGGATGTAGACAGACTGAACGGGCGCAGACCTTCCCCTGTTCACTGGATAAACTGGAAGGGAACAGCAAAGGACAAATTCTCCCGATCTTTTATTCCTGGAACCTCCACACCCGACTTTTTGCGTTTTAAAAGGGCTTGAGCAATTGATATTTTAATTTACCCCCCCCCGTTTGTTCAAATACCAATAAAACCTTTGCATCAAGCAGCAAATTATTAAAAACACACTGAAGCATTAAAAATACGTTTTTCGGGATAAATTATAAAAGTGACAGTAAGTCCCCAAGCAGGCGCTCATCGCGACAGAAAGCCTGGTTGTTGTCGCGTTTTTTCCCCAGCGTCATGCCCGCACCGCATCCCCGCAACGCCGCGCCGGGTGCATGAGACACCCAGGGCCCCGCAGAGAAAAGCAAACGGGAAAGCGGTCAGAGGCACCAGACCGCCCGCCCGCCCGCCCGGGGAAAGGGACAGGGAAACAGGACAGAGGAAAAGGGTAACAGCGAAAAACGGCAGAAATACTGATCGAGTTCAAATTTCAGGTAGTTTATTATCTCAAATGACAAGTACGGATTTAGTTAAGTAGTTTAATTATTTGTAACAGTCTGCTTCAGGTTTAACCTGCAAGTAAATAACTTACTAGAAAAGGGACCGCAAATAGAAATCTGTACCTACCTCAACATAGGCGGCCAAAGCCTGGGCTGTGATGCAGAGAGCAAGGACGCACAGGACTGGAACCGAACCCATCCTTACACCGCTTTCCGAGGTATAATAAAGCACTGATCCCCGGCGTGCCTCTAAAAGTAAAACATCCAACGGGGGGAGAGGCGGCGCTGAAGCGGCTGCGCTGAATTACGAGGACTTTAAAGGCGGAGCCGCCTCCTCCGGGTGCGCTCCCACCGCCCGACTGCGCCTCCAGCTGCCCAGTAAAAGGCTCAGCGGAAACAGAGCAGTGATGCAGGCATCCAAAAATCACGCCCATTTCTGCGGTCCTGCGGGTGTCTGGCGTGTAGGAGGGGGGGGTCCTCGTCGTGATCATGGAGTCTCTTCTGAGTGATCTTCATGCATGTACGTACCCAAACCGACCTGCCTTATATGGTCCGGCTGCACTCCCACAACATTTGTATATAGAATTTAAGAATCTCAATATATTATTTGTGCTAATACAAGGACGATTTCTGTTTACCAGAAATGTATGAGAGCTCTCTTCTTAGATATTTTATTGGTGTCTAGGGTACTTGTGTAATTGGAATTTATTTTACCTCAGCCCAGATGACTCTTCATTTAATGTTTTATTAAATAACACAATTTATAAATGTAATTGGGTCTAATGTTTGTGAGTTGCAAAGTGTGTCCTATGGATTAGCAGTGCTTGGATTCAACATATAAAATGTTTAATCTGGTCACAGTCAATCCTTTAAAAATCCAATCATATCTCATCATTCTCTAAACCAATATGTTTTAGAGATACGTTAATTTACCCAAATCTTCAGCAGCTGTACCAGGACAGGTCTGAAAATATTATACCACTCTCAGAAAAAGTTGCTTGTCACTAAGGCTGCACACTTGTAATTATACCTTTTAAGGTACAGAAATGAACTCTGAAGAACATCCCAAAGGTACAAGCAGCATTAACGTACCATCAATGGTAGAGAAATGTTCATCAGAGTCTATTTCTGTACCTTAAAAGACATCATTACCTACAGCTAAGGGTATAATTGAGAGACCTTCCCAGTGACAAGCAAAAGTACAAATTCTTACCCTTTTCTCTGAAAGTGAGTGTCACGGTGCCAGAGGGTCTGTGTGAAGTGGAACTAGGGATGGGAATTGGTAAGATTTTATTCACTCCAATGCCATTATTGATTCAGCTTATTGATCTGGTTCTTTATCGATTACCTTATTGATTTTTGACCCAAATTTCTATGAGGAAACCTACACAGGTTTTCAGTATCAATACTTCTTTATTATCTGACATTCGAAACAGAATATGCCTACAGGTCACTGTCTACAGGTCACTGCCTACAGGTCAGAGACTTCAGACCAGCAGCTACACAACTGTGACCAGCGTGTCTGAGTCTGTCTGCTGCTCCATCACTGCATGTTAAATTATAATGCAGCTTTTCTTAAACTGTCTTAAAACTTGGAAAAAATAGACAACCCCGCTTCTTCCTCTCTGCCACGATGACTCCTTTTTTATGGAAACATGAGACGCATGTGTATGACGTTAATTTGCAATCAATGCGCACCTGCCAGCATCGATAAAGGAATTGATAAGCTCAGAGGTGTACGATTCTCATGCTTTGGAAAATTTGGAACCGGTCCCCAAGTGGCACCGGTTCTCAGTTCCCATCCCTAGGTGGAACTGGACCATTTGGGACTGAGAAGGTGAGCAGACAGGAGTAATGGAACCCACAGCTAAGTCAAGAAACAGCCAAGATACTCAGCAGGCACCACCCAAAGGATGAGGCAAATCCTTCCACTATACACTGTGGAAGACTGTCAGAAACAGTCCTTAATCATTTCATATCTTCAACATTTTACAGTTTCCCCTGGTGAATACTACAAATTCTAAACACAAGACAGATATGTCGTTCATGACTGATCTGCTGTTTTGCAGCGCCGTGGCTGGGGACTGTAAAAGATCTGCAAAGAGACATTTGCTTCAGAATGACAGCCAGTTTTCGGACGGTTGGAGGCAGTTGCTACGGCGTCGTTGCCGTCTCATAGACGCCTACAGGCAGAAGGATAAGAATAGACACAGCATGTACAAAATCTTCCTTATGATCAGTCATGTTATTTGACATAACCAATAAAAAGACATGCCATCCACAGCCCATTTTACAATGAATAGCTACTATATAACAAAACTGGCACTATTTGCTTTTACTTTGGTCATTTAACAGTGACCATGTATAAAAATTTAATAAAGAGAAATTTACTGTGAATGCATGTATTAGTGTTTCAACTCACTGGGTTATTTTGTTTTTTTTGGGGGGGGGGGGGGGTGACATTTGATGCTTGTATAGCTAACTCATCCCTGATGTTTTTGCCGATCAAGTGAGCGCTGGGGGCAGGTAGCAGAAAGTGCTTTGAGTAGAACTTCATCACGTTGTGTGCTGTGATGGAGATGGAGACGTGCGACTTTCGACATAACGCCGGGACCATGCCTGTTCGGCAAGCCCATCACTGCGGGAGCAACAGAGTGATGACGTGGCAAGCAAACAAAAGTTCCAGCAAACTGTGGACCTTCCGGAACGTTCCCCAAGCTTCCCGATACAGTTTTACTCTATTGAACACAATGAAGAATCAAGTCCAGTACAAACGTATGAATACTGATCTTCAGTCGTGTCATCAGTTCTTAGCGTATAATATGCCCATCCTTATAACAGTCATACTTCTGCGTTGTAAAGCCGATGACTTCTCTGAATACTGAATATTTGTTCTCCTGTACAGACTCTTACTTTTCAGCTTCTGCTGTTACTCGTGTTGGGTGCGGAGCAGGAGCCCGCCATTAAGAGGATGACCTGAGCTTTAGGGTGAGCGGTGTCACATGACTGTGAAATATCCAGATCGCTCAGGTAAATGTGTGTCAGACATACACAAATTCTATAGCAAACGGGTGGATAAGGTCTCTCTCTTCAGTCAAGGTGCCCGCATCCATGTGTTGAAGCGCCAGATGTATAAATGACCCATTTATGCACAGGTTGGTAGTGCTTGAGATCAAATAACCACTATAAACTGTCTAAAAACTGAAAAATATCATGTACATTGCATGTTTTCACACAAGCTTCTTCCCAGCAGCAATCAGGTTGGTTGCTTTGGACACCCACCCACCCAATGCCAGTCAAACTTGACTCAAGACTTTTGAATCACCCCCTCCCCAAACTATATCTAGTTTATTATTGAAATATAGTATAATTATTAAATGGTTATTTTAAATGGTAAAAAACTTTCTATGTGTCACTGTCTTGCCATTTCAAAATCTGGACTGTGGGAACCATGCAATAATTCCAGTAAACTTGTATTTACATTCTTCTGCAAATGGGTAATGAAGTATCAATTCAGGGAATAAATGTTTATTACAAATCAAAACCAGACCTTTAAAAGCTGTAAAACTATCTACCTCACCAAACCTGAACTTCATGTTATTCTCTCCCCAAACCTACTATACCACACATAATCTAAATGGATGAAGTTGCATAAAAGAGTACCAGTTCGCTCGTTTGGCAGCACACACTCGAGATGGTAACCTGTTAGAAAGTATACTGAAATTCATAAATAAATCCGAATACATATCATTTTAAAATGTCAGCAAATTTCCATATTATCATAAAACCCATATATATAATTTCTACGTATTGGGCGCGCTCACATGAACAAAATTATGAAAACCTACATGGCAAGTGCAAAACAAGTTCCAATAGTAATAGAATAACATGGGCACCATACTCAATGAGGTATTTAAAAAAAATTCTATTGGACGACTGAACTGATTTTTCCTATTGGGTAAAGCGTAAAACGACGAAACGTTGTGATTGGACCTTTCGTGGAAAGCGAGCTAGCGGCATATTTTTTAAAATGACAAACTAAACTTGTGTTTAAAATGACAGAGACACAAAAACACAACAACGAACAGCGACGCGCCGGCGGAACCCTATGTACGACTAAGTTGGCTCTTTGCTTCCGAATCGGTTCGTCAATTTCTCTTTTACTCTTTGCCGTCCATCGCCAATCGGCGCGCACATTCCCCTCTGTTGCCAGGCAGATTATGTTAATATATGCAATGCGGCCATCTCTGCAGCTACCATTCTGAGGTAAGGTCTACTTGTGCGTTTTCATTAAAATCGTCAAAAATCGAGGGCGCCGTCGCGCCAAACCCAAAGTTTCGCCGCCAAGGCTCGCCATTGTAAGTATCTATTTCATATTGGTGGACGGTCCGCGTTTCTCTCTCGGTAATAATGTGCGCGTTTTCGCGGGTCCGTTCATCCGTGGTCGTTGTTGTTTTAGTCCCACCCAAAATGGAGGAGCCTCCTTCCTCGTTCTGCGGCAGAATCAGGGCTGGGCTCAACTATGGCGGGGGGACGGGTGGGTCTGTTCCAAATATTCGGGGCTCGCCGAAAATTCGGACGTCCGTGTCGACGAGGTGTCGCCGTGCGACCCCCGCCCGCTAGGCCACCGTCGGTAGGTGCTCGGGGCCGGCGTGGCAGAAGCTCTGCGCCCGGTGCCGTGGGCTTTGTGCGGCACCCGGCTCCCGGGTTTCCGCGGTTCCGCTTTTTGTGGTATGGTCCGGTTGGAACTCAGAACCTGAGGGGTCAGAGCAGGGGGGGCGCCGGCTGATAAATCCGCCGTCGCCCCGGTTTGTGGTCAAAACTCGGCCGATGTGCGCTCGTTGCCTCCTGTGCGTTGTGTTCCCGCGGCCGAGTGCGTTGGAGCGCCTCTCCCCCCGGCCGCTCGCCGGCTGCCTCCCCCAGTCTGCATCTCTCGTACCCCCACGCTGCGAGTAGACTGACCGCTCCGGGCGACGGCAGGCGAGTCGGCTGCCTGTCTGCCTCATCGCCGGGCCGGCCGGTCTGCGCACGTCGGGCTCTTGTGGCTTTTAACCAGAATCACGGTTACCTGTCAGCTAGTGCTAATCGGCTATTTTGTTAGCCTAGCGGTGTGTAGTGTTAATTTTATATTAATGATGGAAAAAGTCCCACAGCCGCCCATTCAGCTGAGGTTTCTGAGTGAACTGTTACCAAATAAATACGACAGTGACAGGTCAAATAAAGCATGCTATCTAATCACATAATATAATAAACACCAGTTTAAATCTGTAATGATACAAGATCGTACCCCAAGAAGATGAATTTATATTCTTTTAAGCCTGTTCTGTTCTCCCACAACATATCACATTGTAAAAGGTGTTTGTGGTTTTTATTAAAGTCACAACTGTTTAACTGTCATTTTTCTGTGTGAACTGATGTATGGATGTAAGGATCAGGTCCAGCTGGAAGAGGTGGACCTTCAGCCTTCTGACCTGGCTTCTCCCCCCCCCCCCTGTTTAGCGAGCCCCTGGATTCCCGCCAGCTGCAGGTGTGGCGTGAGCGGCCAAGGAGGCTGTAGGAACCCTTTCCTAGGGGAGGAGTAGGGTGACTCTTATGGAGACCAAGCAAGAGGCATCCCCTGCGTGGAACCAGGGTGCCAGCGGCGAGCCTGGCAGTGCCACGCAGGTTTGTGCCCTGTCTTCCTGAACGTCTGAGAGGGGGCAGCAAGCCGCTGGGCTCCTGGCCACCCCAGACACTCCCTCCGACTTGGGATTGTGGTGAAAGTCTGGAGTATGTTTGGATCCTGGTGTTGGGGGACGTGTTGGAGGTTACGTGCTCGTCGCTGAGCTGAATATTCCTTGGAATCCTCGAGCATAGGCTATGCCACTGCTCTAGGTCAGTGTCACTCAGTGGCTTTGTGCTGGGTTGTTCCAGGTACACTTTGAGGCCGGTGCTGTGGCCCAGATCGTATACAGTGGCGAGCAACCAGAGCGCGGGCAGCAGCAGGTAGTCTATGCGGCTGATGGCACGTCCTACGCTGCGGTGGAGCCATCAGAGCACACGTTGGTGTATATCCACCCGGCTGACGGCACACAGGTGAGTCCCGGTGGGCGGGCTGTGACCGTTTTGCCTTTGGCGCCGCGACTGACTCTCACGCCTTCTCTTACAGGCTGTTTTTACTGACCAGCCCCAGGTGGCGTACATACAGCAGGATGGAACCACCCAACAGGTAAGCAGCGCCACCCAGGGCTGGGCCAGCAAACTGCATTTCAAGAGAACACGCTAACAAAGCCATTGTCCCTGGCTCAGGTGACCGTGTTGCTGCCCAGCGGGCAGAATATGAACGCCGCCAACCTGCACGTGCTGAGTAACGTTGCGGAGGCACCCTCGGCTATTCTGGAGCCTGTGTCTCAGGTAAGAACATTGCCCCCAACAGTACGTTTTTGGTACTGCGCCTTCATTATTATTATTGAGTTATTACTGGGAGATCCCAGTGTGTGCTGCTAATGAAATTAGAATGTGGGCGTGTCTTCAGTTATGATGCAAAATCTACATTTTCTGCAGAATTAAGTTTTTAGGATGTTAGTCAGTTATTTAATTTACTGTCTTTCCACAGGGGGCGCTCTCTGTTTCCAGTGCATCCCTTCCCACTCTGGCGAGTGTGGGGGATCCCTCTACCAGCCCTCTCGGGGCCACGGACTCCACAGTGGATTCCGAAGATGAGGAGGATGACGAGGAAGGGGACGACTCAGACTTGGATGACTGGGAGCCAGCCCCCCTCCAGCCATTTAACCCCCAGGCGCTCTGTACGTCTGTCTCTCCGCAGTGCCCGGGGGAACCTGATTTTTCGAGTTCAAGGTGTCCATGGGTCATCAAGGGAGGGGCCTGCGTTTTTATTTCTTTAACCAATCAGTCTTCATTATATGACATCACCAAATTTGTTCATTTATTTCCCCCTCATTTTCAAACTCATGGCTTCCAGCCACGCCTCTGAGCTTGTGATGGGAAGGTTGCTGGTTCCAGCCTCACTATTGTTGTTCTTTTTTGTTATCAATATCATTATTGTGAAATAGACGCACCCTTTGATTACTCTGTACAGCCTTTGCTGGTGAGCATATTCCCGTGTGTTGTCCCTTAACAAAATCCAAACACCATAAAACCGCTACTTTACAAATCTGTGCACCTTGCTGCTTAACATTAACTACTAGTTTTAATTAATAATGCTGTTATGCCACACAAGATGTTGATTGGTTAATGATGTGAAACGCGAGCCCGTCCCTCGTTGACCCAGGGAACCCCTTTGAACTCAGCAGTCCCGGGACATGCCAGTGACCACATGACTGTGACATAATCCGACCGCCTGTGGAGTGTTATGAGTGAAAATTGAAAGAGCACCCCCCCCCCCCCCCCCCCACAGGGTGTGAGGAATGTAATAATGCCAACCCGTCGGTGTGCCTAAAACATGGACCGCTGCACCCCATCGCCAACCGGCCCGTGCTGTCCAAGGCCCGCGCCAGCCTGCCACTGGTCCTCTACGTCGATCGCTTCCAGGGCGGAGTTTACTCCAAGCGCCGCATCCCCAAGCGTACACAGTTTGGTCCTGTGGAGGGTCCGCTGGTCCGGCAGAGCGAGCTGCAGGACGGGTACATCCACCTCAAGGCAAGTCACCGTGTCTGTGTGGATGCTGTAGGACAGAACTGCGCACCTCCATGACTCATGGGTTTGTGTTGAGGGACATGCAGTTATACCCTTGGTGAAAGTTTGGGGTTCTTTGTTAGCTGGTGCCAGAGGTGGAAATTTCAGTTCCAGAAAGTAAGAATTCAGCCCAAGATTTTGTTTCAACCAACCATTTGAGTTCTCTGTGGCTGTGACTCTTTATACTCAGCTGGTTGGTTGAAAACTTTGGTCTGGATTTGAACTTTTTGCACCTGAAATGTCCACCTCTGGCTGCTGCAGCAGTCTCATCAAGGTGCTCCGCGCATGGTTGCCCCCTGCAGGTCTGCATGCTGGACCTGGCCAAAGATGGAGAGAAGAAGGACGACCTGTGGCTGGATCTCTCTGACGAGGAGCTCTGCAACTGGCTGATGTTTGTCAGGCCCGCACAGAACCACTTGGAGCAGAACCTGGTCGCCTATCAGTATGGGCCAGATATCTTCTACACCACCATCAAGAACATCCAGCCCAAGCAGGAGCTCAAGGTGCACCCAGCAGGCTCCCACCACATCAGTGCCGTTGGTCAGCATTGTGAGTAGGTTACTGTAACTAACCTACTAACTTGGTGTTTCTTCTCTGGTGCAGGTGTGGTATGCAGCATCGTACGCGGAGTTTGTCAACCAGAAGATCTACAACGTTACAGATGAAGAGAGGAAAGGTGCTTATAGCAAGCATGGGGGAAATGGCGGAGTATGCATTAGCGAGTGCCCCTGTGTGACCCCCCCCCCCTCCCCTCCCCATTTCTGTGCCCCCCAGTCTTGAGGGAGCAGGAGAAGAACTGGCCGTGTTACGAGTGTAACCGCCGCTTCATGAGTTCGGAGCAGCTTCAGCAGCACCTGAACATGCACGACGACAAGCTGGACTTTGTCAGCCGGTGAGACAAAAACACAAATGTTCAAGGTTGCTTTTTTTTTTTATTCTTCACAAATGTTGGAAGTAAAAACCTCACATCATGTGACGTCAAGTTAAATGCTTTGCTGTCATCTGTACAAGTAGAATAAGCTCTACATGCTTGTGCTCCTACCTGTGAGAGAAGCCTTCAAGGCTGAATTTGGTTGATCTGACTTATCCATGCCTCCCCCTCCCCTGAGCAGGGCGCGGGGCCGAAGTCGTGGCCGGGGAAGGAGGCGGTTTGGGACGGGCCGCCGGCCAGGGAGGCCTCCAAAGTTCATCCGGCTGGACACGCCTGCAGAGAGCAATGAGGACAAGACCAAGGTACCCTCCTGTCCCATCAGAATCACTGTGTGTGTGTGTGTGTGTGTGTGTGTGTGTGTGTGCGTGTGCGTGTGTGCGTGCGTGCGTGCGTGCGTGCGTGCGTGCGTGCGTGCGCGCGCCCGCCCTTCTGGCAGGCTTTTTAAATGGCACTGGCCATTTGTCCTGCAGGAGATGCTGGCCTTTGCAGGGAAGGGGGCTTTTGCAGATGCGGTGGAGGGGGCCTTAAATGGGCTCAAGGGAGTGGAGCTGGGGGCACAGGGCGCGGCCATGGGCCAGATGGACGCTCAGACAACGCTTTCAGAAATGCCCCCGGGTGCGGAGTCTGCCGCAGACACGGCCCCCCCACCCTCTGGCGCCGACACCACCTCTGAGCCTACCAAGGATGACCCATCCCTCGGAGGCCAGCTGGACCCCCACCTGACACCGCAGGACATGCGACGGGCCAAGCGGATTCGGGTAAGGCACACGCCCCCTGCAGGCCAGTCTGTCCTGCTGCTCTGCACTGTGTTACATTGACTGCAGTGTGTGTGTCTCTCTTTCCTGCTGCGCCTTCATGCAAAGATGGATTTACAGGTAGGTGACCTGTAGGGGGAGAGTGACCCCCCCCCAGTATATGGTAGGATCTGTGCAACCATTTCGCGTTCAGTGCACTGAAACAGACAGGAGACTTAACCGCCCCAACAACAACTCACTGCTTCATTGTAGCTTAATGTTTCTGGTTTTCCTGGGTGGGGTGATTCTGGCGCCCCTCTCTGGGCGCCGCGGTGACGCCGCCTGCCCTTGTCCCGACAGAATGCTGCCCTTCAGCACCTCTTCATCCGAAAGAGCTTCCGGCCCTTCAGGTGTTCTCGGTGTGGCAAGGCTTTCCGGGACAAGGACAAGTTAGACCAACACTTCCGGTACCACGGCCGCGACGGCAGCTGCCCGCTCACCTGCCACACGTGCAACAAAGGTTTCCTCAGCAGCGCCGCCCTGGAAGAGCACCTGCACCTCCACGCGGAGCAGAGGACCTACTCCTGCCTGTTCTGCACAGATTCCTTCGACCGGCTGGACCTGCTCAAAGAACATGTGGGGATTCACCTGGTGGACGGCTGCTTCTCCTGCCCGTCCTGCAAGAAGACCTTCACGGACTTCATCCAGGTCCGACTCGCTGGTATCAAGGGCTGTGTGTGTGGATCCAGGTTTTTTGTTTTTTGTTTTTTTTTTGGACATTTTGGTTCTATGTCGCCCCCTGCAGGTGAAGAAACATGTACGCAGCTTTCACTCAGAAAAGGTCTTCCAGTGTACAGAGTGTGAGAAGGCCTTCTGCCGGCCTGACAAGCTACGCCTTCACATGCTCCGTCACTCGGACCGGAAGGACTTCCTGTGCTCCACCTGTGGCAAGCAGTTCAAGGTGGGGCCGGGGCCTGGGTCGCGGTTCCCTGTATTTCTCAGGGTCTGATGGCAAACTCGTAACGACGGCCCATCTCCCGCCAGCGGAAGGACAAGCTGCGGGAGCACATGCAGCGCATGCACAACCCAGAGCGCGAGGCCAAGAAGGCGGACCGCATCCACCGCTCCAAGACGCTGAAGCAGAAGGTACCCACCACAGACTTCGAGAGCTTCATGTTCAAGTGCAGGCTGTGCATGATGGGATTTCGTCGCCGTGGCATGTTGGTAAGTGACCCCCCGGGGCACAGTTAGGGGGTGGTCATCTTGGCACTGCCTTTTGTCACGGTATCCCGTGTCGTCGCAGGTCAACCACCTGTCCAAACGGCACCCGGAGATGCGGATCGACGAGGTGCCGGAACTCACGCTTCCCATCATCAAACCCAACAGGGACTACTTCTGCCAGTACTGTGACAAGGTCCTCACCGCCCCACCTACAAACACCCTCATTGGTTCCTCACACATGAAGCCCCACCCACTAGATGGCATTCATGTCATTTTGTGGCCAATGGCCTCTTAGGACCTAGAAAGTGGTGACTGTAACATTTATGGACACACCTCCCGGGCCCTGTGGACATGCTCACCGCTTTCTCCTTTGCTCCCCCAACAGGTGTACAAGAGCGCCAGCAAGCGGAAGGCGCACATTTTGAAGAACCACCCGGGGGCCGAGCTCCCCCCGAGCATCCGCAAGCTGCGGCCGGCCGGCCCCGGGGAGCCCGACCCCATGATCAGCACCCACACCCAGCTGACGGGCACCATTGCCACGGCGCCTGTCTGCTGTCCTCACTGCGCCAAGCAGTACAGCAGCAAGGTAGCCCCGCCCCCCACACCTGTCAGCCTCCCCACGGCCTGCTGGGCTTCATCTAACCTCCGTCCAACCTGTCCTGTGTTCCCACAGACCAAGATGGTACAGCACATCCGGAAGAAGCACCCGGAGTTTGCGCAACTCGCCAACACGGTGCAGGCGCCACTGGCCACCACTGTCATCAGCAGCACGCCGGCCGTCATCGCCGATGGGGCCACTGCGGAGGCCGTGGTGGTAAGCGAGGCCCCTTCACTTGCTCGAGCTCACCCACATGTGTCCTTCCTGACGACCCCCTCTCCCACCAGACCACTGACCTCCTGACCCAGGCCATGACGGAACTGTCCCAGACGCTGACCACAGACTACCGCACGGCCCAGGGGGATTACCAACGCATCCAGTACATCCCAGTGTCGCAGGCGGGGGGCGGACTGGGCCAGCCGCAGCACATTCAGCTGCAGGTCGTCCAGGTGGCGCAGGTACCATCTCTTTCTGTCTAGAATAAGCTTATTGGCTGGCGTGTATTTATTGGCTCCCTGCTGTCTCCATCCTACTTTACCTTGCACCAATTGGCTCCCCGTGGTCCTGGGTCTGCCCCGGAGCATGCTGATTGGCTCGGCACTGTTCCAGTTCTGCCCCTGCTTACGTTCATTGGCCCCCTGTTGTGTCTGCAGGCCTCATCTCCCCATTCCCAGCATTCCACGGTGGATGTTAGCCAGCTGCACGACCCCCACAGCTACAGCCAGCACTCCATCCAGGTGCAGCACGTGCAGGTTGCCGAGCCGACAGCCCAGGTGAGTCTGCCTTCCCCCATCCGCCTCCCGGCAGCTTGTGAGCATGGTGGGGGGAGGGGGGGACTTATGCGGCGAGACTCGTGGCGGAATTTGCGTGTCATCCTCACAGGTGGCTGGTCAGCCGCTGAGTCCTTCGTCCCAGCAGGCGGCCCAGGAACTGAGCCCCGCCCAGCTGACCCCTGTGACCCTCGCTCAGAGCCACGCCTTGCAGACGTCGTCCTCCCAACAACAGGGGGCAGTGCAGCATGCCTACCTACCCGGAAACTGGAACTACAGGGGTTACTGTGAGTGTGGTCCTTTTTTGATGAGTGTTGGACAGCACTGTGCTTAGACCCCGTCTAATAACACCCCCCCCCCCTCTCTCTCTCCCTCTCCCCCAGCTTCAGAGATCCAGATGATGGCGCTCCCCCACGCTCAGTATGTGATCGCGGAGGCAGGAACTCCAGTCACGGCCGTAAACACAGGCCAGGTCAAAACGGTAAGCTGTTGGGGTCTCGATTGCGGTGTCCCTGTGAGTCGCCAGCGGCTCGGAGTGCATACTGCTGTTGCTTGTTCACATAGCTGTGTCAACAGATCGACCCTTTCAGGGACTCGAGGTTACTGGAGAATAAGCCAGTGAACCTCCAGCTGTATAGAGAGGCATTGGTGATTGCGGGGGCCATAAAGCTGTGCTGATTCGCATTGATGTGTGCCCCTCCCCCACAGACCCACTACGTCATCTCAGAGGGGCAGACGGAGCTGGACTCCAAGCAGGCCGGCGTAGGTGCGACCGTCACCCCGGTACAGACAGAGCAGCTGGAGCAGCAGCCGGCCACCACGCAGTACATCATCACCACCACCACAAATGGTGGGGGCGCCGGCGAGGTCCACATCGCAAAGCCGTGATGATTTATCGACCACACGTCGCCCCCCTGACTGGCGAGGGGGGGCTGACCCACCCTGGACACTGTCCGCCAGATGCCAAATTTGCTCGGGAAGCTGAGAGGAGACTTGCAGGTTTTATTTTCGGGTTCCGAGGCGTCTGTAACCACCTGCCACCAGCCAGTTTTTGCAGAGGGCCTTCGAGGAGCAGCGCCCCCTCCCCCTACACACACCACAGTGTGTCCAAAGCCTCATTTCGACCTGCAGTCTCACTTGGCTGTGTTTCAGGCCCAAGTGAGCTGTCAAAGCACCTTAAGGCAAAGAAAGCGGGGCAGATGGTCACGTGTCCGGGACGCCTTTCACGGAGCGGTTAGAAGACTCCATGGAACGCAGGATTGGCAGCTGCTCTGGGAAGGCTGGTTTTTCCAGAACAGCCGGCCAGCCTCTTTTGTGTTAATGTCGCATTCCTCATTCAATTTTACTTTTGATCATGTTTTCACTGCATTCAGAGAACCTGTCTCTCCTCTTCAGTGTCGTGGGAGCAAAACATGGAAAAGGCTAGTGTTACATATGTCAAACCTGATGCCATCGTGCCCCGCCCACTCAGACCCCTAAGAAGTATTAACTGGAAATAAGCTTGAATCGGGAAGGAGGAGCTAGTGATTTCTGACCTGATTTCCCCCCCCCCCAGCAGCCCCATTATCCACAATGCCCTGTTTCATTACATGGCTGAATGCATCTACTGAAAGCCAAAAATAGACCGTAACTGATCAGAGTCAGACCGTCTGTGAAAACATGGTCAGTGAAGGGATTGGGATTGACCGTGTGACTCTGCCTTTTAAGGTGCACTGTGAGAACCCCTTTGCAGTCTGAGCAGACTCTAAAGTCCTGTTTGCGGTTCCGTCTCGATGGTAATAACCCCACTGACTCCCAGCCCTTAATTCCAAGGGGCCGTCACCCTTCTCAGTGTGTTCTGTACTTTCAGCTGTGGCTTTCAGCATCCGGGGGCACAGAAGAAAGTCCTTTCCCATATTTATTTTTCCAATTTTCAGAGCATACTCTCCGGATAAACTTGTACAATGTATAAAAAAAAGAAGTATTATTAAGAACAGATTAGTTTCCTTTGCTGTACAGAGATTCCCATTGTTTCAAGTAAAGCTGTCCTGTTGTCATTAGTGTTGGAAAATTAAAGAAATCGTTTTATATCCTGCCTCCGTTTCCTTTGCTGTTAATCGTTATCAGGAAAGGCAAGCTGAGATGTTTACTCTTCACACTGTGGAGATACGACAGACCTCTGAACTTAAATACAGAATTTATGAAGCGCAATCCTGGCTTTGTTGTGTCTGAGGTCAAAACCATTTTGGCGGTCACTGTCACATGGTTCAGCTTACATCGTTTATCGGGTGGGTGGGGGCCCTGGAACCTCGTTTAGCAGCAGGGGGTGGGCACCATTTCCATGAACTATTCAGTGGGAGACTTGCTCAGCTCGGGCGTCACGTCGGCGATTCCAGGACGACGTGTCACGGGGAGGCCTGGCTGACATTCCAGCACGAGCCTTCAGTGATGGGCGTGGCCTGGCACCAAGCAAACAACCAGTTCTGCATTCCTCAAACGCCAATTAGCCGGCAGGATGGCGGGGAGGGCGCAGTAAAGCCGCAGGCAGAGAACCAGCCGGCGGCGTCCCGAGAATTGCAACTCGGCGGGGAAAGGCCGGCACCAAGCAGCCTGCGGGACCGGGTCGGCGCATCGGCCGGCACCCAGAGTAGCGACGCGGGATGACCGGGAGTCCTCACGGGCTGACGTGAGTGTGCCAGGCAGGAGGTGGGCCCTGCGGCCTCCTAATCAGCCCAGTCAGGTTCAGGTGTTTGGGTTTGTTCCCAGGTGCAGCGAATCAGCTCGGTAGCGTCCGTGGCAGGACTTATTCAGTCGGCTGCTGAGGGTTATCACGCTAGGCTGAGGAAGGGCTGAGCCTATGGCGTGCAATCGGGGCTTATTCACTGATGCTTGTGACTCGTTCCACAAATCTGTAGGCACAGCACACAGTATTGTCGCTCTCGTGAAGTCGGGGTGAGTAGACTTCCCCTTTCGGGACTATGCTGTTGGTTCCTCTCTTTTGGCCGGTCTGACATGTCTGTTCTGACCCGGGAAAGACCCAGTCACTGTCTCTCTCCCTTTGGGCCTGTGTTGTCAGGCTGCCCTGGGGTGTCTGTCTGTCTGTGTGTGTAAGTATGTATGTAGGTATGTATTTACTATATTGTGAGGACCATATATCCCAACAATGTGGTAAAACCTATTACCTTTTAGCTTGTGGGGACGGTTTTCAGTTTTTTGATACAAATCTGTGAAGTCTTGTATTCCGTTTAGTTACTTCTGGTTAAGGTTGCAGCTGGGTAGGGGTTAAGCTCGTCATGGTTGGGATTAGGGTTATGCTCATAGAAATGAATGGATGGTCCCCACAAAGTTAGGAATAAATGACCCGTGTGAGATACCAAGTGCCTTCCCTCTTGTGTCAGTTCCACACAGCAGCTGTGTCAGCGATGGAGCACCGTTCTCCTGGTAGGTGTGATGTGGGCAGTCTGCCACAGGGAGGCGCCCCTGTTCCCATCCCTCAGCCTCTCCCAGGCGTGTCAGAGGCTCCTGCTGGCTGCTGGGCTGTGGACCGGCTTGGGGTTGTGCATTTTCAGCATCAGGATCCTGCTTCACTACCACAAGCAGCCAGTAAGTCCGCATGGATGGCAGGATCTCACATCTGAGCTTCAAAAGGGGGTCTTGTGCCCCCCCCCCCCCATGGCATTTCACCAGCATGGCTTTGGCTTTAGACAGTACAGTACTTTATGAAGGCGGTGTAAGTGGGTCTCCTCTCTGCTTTGACGTGCGTCCTCTGCTCCTCTCGTCTGCTACCCAGCAGGGGATGCACCTCCTGCGGTCAGGGGAGGCTGTGGAGAGGAGCGAGGCAAGTCCGCAGGTCCGGTAAGCTGCCGGCAATCGCCGCGGTGATCCTTCTGTACTTCACCGAAGCCAGCGCCCTCGTCCGGCGAGAGCTTGACGTGCTCGGCCCGTTATTGTTCATTTCGCATCTCCTCCGATTAACTATATTCGGACACATTCTGTGACACGAGCTGCCTCACACCGGCCTCTCTGTCCATCCCGTAGTTAGAATTTAATGTGGACTTAATAATGTGAAAGTGGGTTACTGAGAACAGCCAGAGTCCAGAATCCGTACAAGCAAGAGATTTAAAGGAGTTCGCTGGAATGAGTTTAATCATACGATCACCAGCTAGGCAAGTGTGCTGCTCCACATGACCACTAGAGGGGGTAATGCTGCAGACAAAGATTCAGGCAATACTACAGAATCAAAAGACGTCTATTATCCTGCAGGAAGTCGTTAGTAGTTACAGATATACGAAAAACAATAAATAGAAATACACAGTGCCACATCCAACAGTTTCCATATACAGATAAATGTGTGAAGATGGGTATAAATGAAGTAAGTCAGCATGTAAAAATGTACGACTGTGGTCATAAAATACAGATTTCCTGGTAATTTTCCACTCTATAACAATGACATGAAAATGAATTAAAGGCATGTATAATAAAAACACTTATATAACTGATAAATATCTATATATTATGTATACATAATTCATTTATGTAGCACTTTTGAAAACAAGTTTATGAATGCTTTACATGACAAACGAAAAAAGGAAGGAAAAAACAAGAAAGCACAGGAAAAAATAAATAAAAAACAAGAATTAAAAATGTGGAACAAAGTGCATAGATACTATCATAGATAGATAAGAGTACATAGAATCAGGGGCGTCAGAAGCATTTTCAGTGACGCGGCCTGTGATGCGCTGGCGGCCGCGTTCTGGGCGCATTGCAGGTCTCTAGTAGTGCACTTAGGCAGTGCAGATGGAGGGAAGATGCGTTATTAAAGCCTTGAAGCGACAAATGTGTGAATGAGCTTCTCACAATTGCCTAGGGAGGTTCATACCTCAGACCTCTGAAATACCGCGCAGGTGATGATATACTCTTTTAGATATATTACTGACATAGTTTGTAAAGCTGAGGTTGCTATGAAAGATCACACTGAAGCCCCACAACTTATAGGCTTGATAAACAAGCAGTTTAAGCACTTCAGGGTGTCTCGCCTCTGGGTAGTGATGAGGTCCTGACTATTTAACCGGGGAAACTGTTGCCGCATCCGTGTATTATTGTCGTCAATGCACTGTAGCAGTATGTACTTATAAAAGTAGTTCGTATAATATTATATATGTATACATTTTTAATATAAATAGTTTAAATTTCGTTGGGGTCCCCCCCCACATCTACCTTTTTGCCGCCCCCCAGGACAGCCTTGGAGTCCAACCCTGGCCTCAGTGTCTGTGAGAGTCACGCCCTGCTCAGCTGCATGCTTGTGTTTCTCCGCTCCGAGTCGCTGCAGGACGGCAGCTTGGCGGCTGTGTTGGGGCACGCTGATAGGCTGGAGGTCAGGTCACCGTGGCGATGCGCCAGCTGGGTGCCGCTGGACATAATGTGCATTTATAACTAATCACTAATGATTATAATCAATGTTTTAATGACCTATAATGGCCATGACAGGCTGGCAGAAATGATAATATAGAAGTAATGAGTCTCTCCTGCCTCCTGTCCTGTGATTCGTCAGATGGGCTCTGTGATCACCGTGACCCGTCCTTGATTCCGCAAAATGGGTCAGATGCCTTTTCTTTGCTGCAGTTGTGTGGTGAGTGAAGCCCTCAGTTAAGTGTTTGTCCCTGCAGAGGGCTGCTCAGGCCCTCCAGAAGGGGGCAGTAGTCTTCCCTGCCCAGCCACAGGGGGGCATGATGGACCAAGAGGTGGAGACACCAGCCGAGAGACTGCAGAGAATCGGCAGCTACCTGGAGAGCAGGTGAATCCTCCGGCGAATGGCCCCTGAGCCCCACCTCCTCTGGGTGGCCTGTAATCCCTCCCACAGGCAGCCCGTGAGCTCCACCTCCTCTGGGTGGCCTGTAAGCCCCGCCTCCCACAGGCAGCCCCTGAGCCCCGCCTCCTCTGGGTGGCCTGTAAGCCCCGCCTCCTCTGGGTGGCCTGTAAGCCCCGCCTCCAGGGCATTGACAGGCATACTGTCCCCTCCAAAACCCAGGTCCCGGTCGTTGCGGACTCTGTTCCGGGCCCAGACCGTATATCAGAATGTGGCAGAGGAAGCCCTGAAAGGGCTGGGCTGCTGCTGGGATCGACTGGAGGAGATGCACGACTGCGTCACCGTGCCGACTGCGAGGAAGGAGCGGGTGAGCCCAGAGGGGGCTCTGGGAGAGGTGGAGGTGAGCCACACTGGCCCGTCTGCGGTGTTGCGGCGGGGTGGGAGGGCTTTGTCACGCATGCCTGCATCTCCCTGGCAGAGTCTGTCGGCGGAGCTGGTCAAACAGGAGGCTCGTCTGCGGGTCTGTGAAGCACGTGCCAGGGACAGCCGTCACCTTCTGCAGGTGAGGCCCAGGGGCTAAACAAGCCAACTGTCTGGGGGCACACTCACCCTCACCCTCACCAGTGTGCCCCCCCCCCCTCACCTGGCCCACAGGAGCTGAGTCACAGCCAGCGGGGGCTGCAGGACCGGTCTGGAACCGTGCCCATGCCCCTGTGGACCGACAAGCTGATCCAGTGCAATGAAATGCAGGTAGGTAGTCCGTTACCCAGAATCCCCTCTGGCCGAGTTGCCTTTCACCTGCGCCAGGACCAGCTCATGGCTGCGGTGAGGAGATATTTGACGAATCCTTTCTCGCCCGCAGCTTGCAGAGCTCCGCAGCAAGTTCGTGTCCCTGGAGCACCTCGTGTTCTGCCTCCGGACTCACCTGGAAGGCCTGCGTGACGGCGTGGTCCTGAACGGACCACGGCTGCCGTCGCCCCCCAGCCCACCAGCGTCTCCATATTCCTGTGCCTCCTGCTCGTGCTGGCCCTTGTAGGGAAGATGACCCTTCACTCCGTGTTCATTGTCCTTTCGCCTCCTGGAGAGGGAAGTTTTTATTTATTTTGTATAAAATGTTTCAATACCTATGTAATCAAATTCAATAAATATTTTTTTCCATTATTCTTAGTGTACAACCTATAAACAACAAAAAAAAAACTGGAATCTTACGGTATTGCAGCGAAAAGGTGTGAATTGTAATGTACAGTTTTAACCACCAGGGGGTGCATTTATACTAAAAGTGATAGGAAAATCCCTCTTGTCAGGTAATAGAGGGAGCTGTATTCTGTGATTGTATCTATTCCATATGTACAGTGCTGTGTAACTCAGAGCTGCCTGACAGATCCCCACACCCCCATCAGACGTCTCACTCCGAGAGGGGGGGATCTCCACGTCGCATCACCCCCCCCCCGTCTGCCTGCGCACAGCCCTGGACTGCTCTGCTCTGATCCTGTGTGCGAGCTCCCCCCCCCCCCACTTTAACTCCTTATTCCTGCAGGGTAGGGGGAGGGTCACAGATTGAGAGGTATCTGCTATCGCTGGAATACCATGAGCACAGAGTCGAGGAATTCCAGATGATCCATTTAGCTTATTTTTATATTTGGTTATGCAAGCTTAGCACCTAATTACGCACCCTGTGCCGAGAGCCTGATGATGGGAGGGCTGCAACTGCCCACCCCCTGTCATCCTCCATAAACTCTGAACGAGGACCCAGACCCCCAAAGACAGGCGGACGAAAGTATGTCATCCACGCCGTGCCCAGCCGGACCCCTGCTCGCACTGGAATGTCAGACATCAGATCACAGGCCCACTAATTAAAATCCAACTTTGGGAGCTGCACCTGTCACTGGGCGTCAGCGGGAGGGGAGTGTGTCTGTGATTGGAATGTAGCGGTGCAGTCGTGTTCTCATCTGTATGGAGTGGAGAAGGAAGGAGGGATCAGGATCAGCAAGACAAACTTTAGCTCAAGATGAGGCTGAACATCTGATTGGACAGTTAGTGTGAGCTCTTGTTAAGCAGAGAGCAGGGCCTTCTGGGAACCTGAAGGCGTGAGACACAGCCAGACGCCAGCAGGAACACGCTGGACCTCCAGGGGGCAGCGCTGTGTCTGCTTTCCTGTGTGCTTCAGTGTGATGCAGACACAGTCCCACTCAGTCCTCCGCTTCAGTTTTACTGAACCTTGATTAACACTCTAGGGGTCACGTGCTTAGTCACTGAACCCTCTGCATCTGCACCATCAACTTGAGGGCTTGTTAATTCTGTCTTCTGCCCAGAATACATCATCTTTTGTTTCAGGTGCCCCTTCTGCTTGACCATGCTTGTCTGCTCTCCAGTTTCGGCCCCTAACCCCTCACTTGGTTTGCTGTCTGATTGGCCGCGTTCTGCATGTCACCCCCCTGGTGTCAAACTGAGTCACCCTGTGCCGCAGGGGCTGGCCGCATTTCTCATGCGCCGTCTCTTAAATTGTCAACCGACCGTCAGACAATAAACAGCCGCAGAAAATGATGCAATCAACCCTCAGCCTGGCGCAGGAAATGACCGTGTCACGTGATATGGGTGTGTGCATGTTGAGACCTGATACCCCTCCCTCTGAAATATCCATAAAAGGCCCATGTTGCCATCGAAAGTGCCTGGTTGACCTTTGACCTATGACCTCCGCCTCTCTCCTGTTGCCGTAAGGTGAGTCACACACAGTTGGAGATCTGAAGGCGCGGCTGAGGAGAAGAATCGATCGGATGAGGCTATAGAGCAGCCGTCAGCCTGTAACAGACATGGCGTGTGTGCTGCACAGCGGACAGCGAGCACCATGCGCATACCACGCCTTTTGAAAGCACCAGGTGTAATTCTGTGGCTATGTGTGTGTGTTCATATGTCTGTCCACTGTCCATGTGTGTGTGGGGGGGGGGGGCACATGCCGCCCGGTCACGCTGATTTAGTTTTACAAGCTGTGGCTTCTCTTCTCCCCCCAGCTGACTGATTATTAAATAAACAGAGCCAAGTGGCTTCAGGCTGGCCAGGGAAACTTACAGCCCCAAAAAGCTCTGCACTCCTAACACGGAACCCCCCTTCCCTGGGGCCCCCGACCCGGCCCTGCGCTGTCAGGGGTT
>JAODKE010000038.1:5342277-5359162 GCA_026779605.1 Mormyrus hasselquistii
GGGTGGGGGAAGGACGGGAGGCGCTCCCCCGGGCCCCCCCCCCCCCCCCCGCAGTGACTGACAGGGGGCCTGTTCGCGCTCCGCCCGCGGAAAAGGAACAGCTGCACCTCAGAACAGCCAAAGTTCAGCAGGACACAAGGCTCTGCTGGGACAAATGGGTCACTATTCCGCACAAAGTGAGAGCATCCTTCAGCTCTTCACACAGCCAGACGCTCAGTAGATTCTGGTACTGCGATTGATTCAGAGGTTCCTATAAAGAGTAGAACCCAATTCTGTTGATTGGTGTAGAGGTTTCTCTGAAGCCATAGATCCTGGTTCTGTGATTGGTTTTAGAGGTTCCTCTAAACATTAGATCCTGGTTCTGAGATTGGTGCAGAGGTTCCTTTAAACATTTGATCCCGGTTTTATGATTGGTGCTGAGGTTCCTCTAAACATTAGATCCTGATTCTGCGGTTGGTGCAGAGATTCCTCTAAATATTAGGTCCCAGCTCTGTGTTTGGTCAGAAGTTCCTTTGAACATTAGATCCCGGTTCTGTGATTGGGTGCAGAGGTTCCTCTAAACTTTAGATCCCGCTTTAGCCCTCTGGCACAGGTGGGGTTCACTTCCTGGTGCCCATGTGGCATCACGTGGCTGCCCAGGCTTCCTGCCCAGGGTTTGTTAATCGACGGCATGTGCTGACACCCACCATGTGACAAGATGGCGGCCCTTTGAGCCAGACCGCAGAAGGCAGAGGTGTAGACCGCCGAGGCACATCTGGCCTGCATTTAACCACTGCTCGGTTTTTAGGGTGACAAACAAGGTACAGACCCCTTCATTCCCATGATTCCCGGCTGCCCGTCGCCCTACGCCGGCCCAGAATGCACTAGAGTAATCCTTGCCGTGAAATGAAATTCTGGAGTGGCCCTGCTGAGCAGACAACAGGGTTTATTTAAAAGAACGAGGGGGGGGGCTGAAGTCTGCAGAGGATATTAAACAAGTTTGTTGAAAAAATGCCTCCCCCAGGCAAGATTTTTTTCTTTTTCAAAAGTACAGGAACCATTTTTTACCTTCGGAGCACAAAAGGGTGTTCTGTTGTGGGGGGGTGTGGGGGGCTAAGGGGCCTCTGAGTTTGAAGTGCCAGGCACCTAATAAGAGCCAACTGCCAAGCCGTCACTATCTATCTGCTCGGGGGCGGTGGTGCGTGGACACAGCGAGTCAAAACAGCCCCCCTCTTCCAACGGCCGCTCACCCACCCCGCTGGCCCCCCTCCCCCCTCTTTTTTGAGATGGAAAACATGAATTTTAATGGCAGGAACAATTTTCAAATAATTTTCCTGCGGATGTTAGGCAACAAAGCAAGACTGTTGAGCTGCTTCAAACTGTAACAGTTTTTTTTCAGCGTCCAAACTGGTTGTAGCCTCACTACCAACCTCAGAAAGTCCTTTATTTTTTTTTCAAATGGTAAAAACAGCACAGGGATGTTTGGAGATGAGCCTGCCCCTGGACGGCCCGCGCCCATATGAATCTCTGAATAATCTGTCTAAATGATCGTCTTGTTTTACATCGGCGAGATTTTCAGTCCCGATCTGTTAGCCGGTTCGCCACGCGGTGCCCAAACGGACGGGAATCAAATCAGCGCGTTTTTATCTGCATTGCTTCTTGTCAGGAAGCAACACGCTGATGCCGGTGAGCAGAAGAATGGAGGCGGGGCGACTCAAGGAGGATGGGGGGGGGCGAGGTACCCGCTTGAGGCCCCTCCTTCGCGGTGAATGCGGTCTTTCTGGTGCCCGGCGCCCTTCAGGTCGAGGTACAGCGGAGATAAACCCCAAAGAGTGGACTCTTTCTTCCAGCCTGTCCGCTAATCCCAAGCCGCCCGGCCTCAGCGGGGCCCCATGGCCAAGCCCAATATTAGCATTCCTGCGGCTAGCCAGCACGCTAATAAATATGAGTGTGTTTGTCTGAGCGTGTGTGTGGCACAGCAGCTGCCTGCCCGCCGGTGCTGCGGCCGCCGGACACGACATGTGCCCCCTGCTGTCCGATTGTGCTTCTCGCATTTGGCTGTGATCCTCCCAGGTCTGTCCCTCCGGATGCCCGCTTTACCTGTGCCACGTAACCACCAACTCTCTCTCCCATTCTCTGCCCCCCCTCATGGTTTCCTGTGGTTGCCTCAGCCTGGTCTTACACGTCCACCTGATGTCCCTCACCCTGGACACCCAGAAGCTCTGCTGTGTGGGCAGCCGCGGATGCCAGGTGGGGAACAACCAGGCCCCATTGTTTTGGGTTGGGGGTCAGGGTTGTGGGCGTGGATGACGCATAATGACTCGGGACTCCTTTACATTACTGGCACTGTGAACCTGTCACCTACAGTCCTGCGCAAACAGTCCAGCAAAATGCTTAAGGCTACTTATCTGGGTAGTAAGTGTGTATTTGCTCAGAAAAAATACATTAGAATAGATGCAAATTAACAGTAACACAATAAAAAAAATAAACTAGAATTTCTTCTGTTCTCCAGAAAGTGACTGATGTCAATTGCCCCTTCAGTTTCCAAACCTCTCCTCAGGGACACCTCAGCCATTCCATGCATTGGTTACATTTTACGCCAATTAATCAATTAATGAATAGGAGATGTGCTAGTGGTTGAGTTAAGATTTACCAGGGTATGTTACATGGCTACTGAAAATACTGGGGTTATTTTAAGAGAGGTTTTGACATGGTTAAGCTGACACTCTTTGACATGTAACATGGTTTTATGCCGACATGAGGACCATTTAATTAAACATGAGTTTCTTTGGCTGCTGAAGACTCTCGTACAGTGCCATATGTCACGTCTGCAGCCACAGACAGGCTGAGCGCACGGTTGTCTGTATGTCTGTGAAAACTGCTATTACACTTTTACCCTCCCAGGATTAGGTCCACATTTGGGTCCTGGTTCTGGACTGAATTCACGCCCCCCTCGACTGAGACCAGCTAGTATCAGTCTTTGACCCTCTTCGTTCTCATAAGAAAAGACCTGAGTCACCAGTTCCCCCCCACGGGCACCATAAATCTGTCAGGGTCCCCATGTCCCACTGGGTTTTGACATCTTCATGCCCTTTTTGCACGATTTGTCCTGCGTGTTCAGTTTCAACCTATGTTTAACCACGCCAGCGACAACGGGGTCACGCCAACCCCGTATGGTCACCTGCTCTGCGTCCAGATCCCAGGGATGGGGATCACCGTGGCAGACCTGCAGGAACCGATCCGAACTGTCATTCCTAAAGAGTGACAGGAGCGCATGGAGTATGGGGGAAGGGGGTGGGGTCAGTGTTTTTGCTAAAGCTGTGACGAGAGATAAACCCTGAAATACGCGCTTCTGTTCCCGCTTGTTTTGGGCCAGTTTAACGAGCCATAAACCTCAGGCTGAGCGCGGATCCCGAGAAACATGCGTGTTTCAGGACTGCGCCGTCTCCCGCCTGTCTGGGAGGAACGCGGACGGCTGTGCTGCCCGTTTGGGAAACCTGAGCCAGGAGTGGAGCAGATTGTTTTGGGGGTTTCAGGGCTGTTGCCTGTCTTCCATGGGATCTTCGTCAAGCGTATCTAATGTGAAACAGAAGCCCCTGCGAACATCCCGTTTGCTCGCTGAGCTCCGGCACCACGCTCCCGCTCCATCTCCCCAGGGGGCTACGATTTATGCCCCAGCAGGAGGCCTGGTGGAGAGGGAGGACCATGCATGAGGCTGGGCGTCCAAGCCGCGAGCGAGGGGCCTCCACACCGAGGGGAGAACAGCTCTAATGAACACATCAGAGTATCTGAGGAGGGTTGGTGTCTTCCTGGAATTTATGTGGACCTTCCTGGCCCGGTGCCTGATGCTCAGGGCTCCCAGCTCAGGCCTCGTGTTTCGTCGCCTGATAAGTTACATCCTGTAGGACACGCACCAGCTGATATGTTTACGTCTGACACTCTGCCCCAGAGATAAATGCGCGGCATCGGTGGATGGAGATCAGCGCAGTGCCAGGAAAAACTGTGAAGCAGAGAGGTGTGAAGTGTGCATAACAGAGGCATAAAATCACGCAGATGACACGCGCAGTGACACGTGCAGTGACACGGTGCCTTTTATGAATCTCTGGTCCATCCTCAGTGTGACACGGCAGGTCGCTATGCCTTTCTGCCCGTGCCTTGTGCCTCAGAAGCGGAAGAAAGCGCGATGGTATCTTGACACGGAGCACTGGATCAGGCATGCTACTGGCCGACCATGATGGTCCTGGCGGCTGCATGCTGAGAGTGAGATAGGGGCTCCAAAGTCTATCACAGTCTTACATCCTGTCCCACAGATCTGCCTCCTGGCTTTTGGAGAGTCTGTGTTTGCATCTTGCCGCTCAGAACATAAACAAACACAACACAATTTAAGGACGCTACTGAGATCAGTGTTCATTGCCGCGAAACATCAAATGATGAACTGGGGGCTGGGGTTAGCTGTTATCAAATGAAAATATGGTTCTTTTGCGTAAGTACTGGTACAGTGGACTGTTTCTTTTCACATATCCAATCTTGCTCCCCTTGGAGACAGACACACACATACATACATTTTATATACAGCTGAGAATGAAGTTTGGGGTCCAAGCTCAGGCCATTTATCTAGTGACTCTGGAACATTTTGGGAGTTAAGGGTCCAAAACACACAGGCAGTCTATCAAGGATGGGATTCAAGCCAACAACCTTCTATTCATTGTAACGGAGGCCTAACTCATACTCGAGTGAAATGCAAGAATACAGGTTGTCTGAGTCACTGGCCAGGTTACTGTCACACAGGTGATAAATGTAACGTTTATTGGGGCTTTGTGTCGGTGCCCAGGGCGGCCATACACAGCCACACTCTCTTCCCTCCCCTGACCTTTGCTGGTTCTGCTCTGAATGTCTGTCACTTCTCACATAGACTCGCAGACTCGACCGCAACACCGTGCTGTTAACTTTGGGGGGCGCTGGCGGCTTTCGTGGCTGCGGTACTGTGGCTCCAGCATCTTTCTCCATATTCCGTGTTCCTCCGGAGCTGCCGTTTCCTTCCTTCAGCTGAAACCCTCTCTATTTGTTTACTACCCCCCTGTTCCAGGTAGAGTACACAGCCATTCAGCTCTACTTTGAAACAAAACACAACGTCATGACTACCGCTGCACCGGGACAACCGCAACACGGCTGGGGCTACTGTACCTCCACAATTATAGCATTGTGCTACCTGACACAAAGGTCGTGGGTGCAAATCCCAGAGACCACGTGAAACTCATAACCCTTCCCTCTAGTGTAATTTGCTTTGGATAACCGTGCAAACAAACTGGTGGTTACTGGTGGTAACAATCCATTTGAGCTGGTTAAGATGGGGGGTGTTTCACAAAGCAGGATTTCCCAGCTAGCTGGATAGGCTAAATGTGAAAGCTGTCCAATAGGAAGAGAGGTAAGTGACATTCCTATTGGACAATCCTTACATTTGCCTTAAGTCATCTGGCCAATGAAGAAGTCCTGCTTTGTGGAATACTGCTCTGGCTGAACGCACTTGCCATAACACTGGAATCTCCAACAGGCAAACCTAGCGAGAGAAAGTTCCAGAAAGCAGCAGTGGATCCTCTCCATGAGGGTCCTTTCGGAGTAGCGGCCCACTGCTCTGCTGAGGAATGCAACCTGCGCACAGGGTGCCAATCCTGGGGGGCCCTGCCACTCACTTCCTGTTTCCATAGTGACGCCCAACCAGAGGAAAGCCTGCGGGGTAGAGGTGGAGGAAGGCAGGGAGCTTTGGGGTAACAGTGCAGCTTCCACCAGATAACATGGCTGAATCATCAGAGGGACGCTTCAAATGGCTCCTCCCCTTTCACCTAGAAGATCCATGCATTCCCATTATGGGAAATTACCAGTATAAAAAGATCACAATAATAATGTCACAGAATATGCATATTGAGGTTTTCAGACAAACCCTTTGCGTAACGAGTCAGTTGCTTTGCTTGCGAGTCACATGGTAAAGGAGAGAGATCTGTATTTAGAGGGAGTAATAAAAATATGCTAATTATCATCATTAGGCTGGGAGGGGGATTAGAGAAATGAGGGGCTTCACTGTGTAAATTATATGGCACAAAACAAAGAAGCACTTTGGTGGGGGGGGGGTCAGGCAGGCGTGACAAAGAGCAAAATGAAAATGGAGGCCCCAGAGTGGATGTTTCGCCCCCCGCAGCTCTCTGCCACTAGATCCTCTGTGCCCCCCGTCAGCGGAGATCATCTCCGTTTACAGATCGTAAACACCGTGGGCAGGAGCTGGGGTTTTTCCCTCCGTCGGACGTGGGCTCTGCACCGGATGTGTTATCACCTCATTGCAGCGTCTCATCACCTGCAGATTTGTCATCGAGGTGCAAATTGGGTCGGTGACTGTGATTCTGCTGCCGCACCTGGGCCTTCGAAGGCGCCGAGGTAGAGTCGCACGTGACGAGCAGGCCGGGGCGGCTTATGTGCGGTTCCGATTACGAGGAACCCAGCCCGGTTGCCGGCCGCGAATCGGATCGGCATGAACGCCGGGCTGTCAGCTGATCCCGGCGGTGTCCCCTCCTCACCCGTAGCCCGAGGCTTTTGTGTGTGCGCTCAGCTTCCCGCAGGCAGCCCCCTTCGCCGGCCTTTCACTGTGAACTGTGTCCAATCACCCTTTAACCCCCATCAGCCCGGGGTCTCCTCCCGAATGGAATGGCAGCACAACTCCTGACCTGAAAGGACTGGGAGGGTCCCCAGAAAGAGGCAGGTGAAGGCGTGACGACTGTGACGGGGTCACGCTGCTCCACTGCTCCTTGGGAGTGACATCACAGCATCTTGCGCAGATTTTCCGTGCAGAAGGTTTCTGCTGGAAACTATGTTTGGATGAACTTTAAAAATGATCTCAGCCTGACGAGGGGCAGAACTAGGAGAAGGGAAACGTAAGCGGACGGACATGCATTGATAAATCCCAGCATTGCCTGAGCTGGGGGGGGGGGGTGCGGGGGGCAGTCAGCCATGGAACATAACATGGAAGCCTCATCCAGACCGTTTACAGACCCCTCCATGGCTGTTATCACTATCAACGCCCCTCCAGGGATCCAAAAATAATCCAGCCAGGAAAATCACCACACTCCCTTCACATCCTTGACCCATTTAGAACCGTTGGCCTAAATGGATTTACAGGGTCCCAGTGGTTCGTATTGTGGCAAGAAGAAAGTGACAGGAGATTTAAGGATTCAAACTTGACCACGCATTCCCCGTTTATCATCTGGCGATGTAATTAGGGCCGGCCGTGGTGCGGTCGATCCAGGTGAGTTGTTTCCAGTAGCAACGTATGACAAGATGGGAAAGCCCTTATTTTCAGGCTGGTTTGGGGACGTGAGGCTTGGATTTAAGGGAGGTTTCATGTAACAAGCCCAAACACGGCGTCTCTCTCCGGACACGCCTTCCAGAAGCCTCCCTGGGCTGCAGGACCTTCTCAAGTCATCATCAGCATTGCGGTGGACAGCTGGTTCCCTGGGTGAACACTGGCCGTGTGGTCTGGCTCACTGCACACTGCTCATCTAATTACTGCAGCCAGTGGGACTGCATCTTTCAGAAAGCAGGTCTGCATCTGCTGTATGAAGCCCACCCTGGGCCGGACACCAGTTAGGGCAAGCTGGACAGGACCGTCACGGCTGGGTGGGGGCCACTGTCGACAATAAACTCCGATAATCTCAGAGGGGGAGCAAAATCAACTCACTGAGCGGGCAAAAGAAAATAAATGTATCAGATAAAGCTAGTAATGATATCACCCTGCAGTGGAGTGCTGTTGTACTGTTTGAACTCACTTGGATGAGACTCACAGTGCGTGGGAGACCCTCGATTTAAAAGCCTCTTGGGCAGCGACTGAATGTAATTACAAATACACAAAAGAGGCTCAGGTGAAAAACATTGAACAGGTTGTTTGTAGTATACCGAGTAACCGGATGTACCGAATTTACTTATGAAGGAGTTTAATCGAATTGAATCGCGGAGGAGGTACGCTGAATAAGAGGACTTGCTCGTAGTTCAGGCAGCGCTCCCCCTCTTCTCTCCCCCCAGCGAGCTGCCGCCTTCCCGGCTCTGACGATCAGCCTCCCGGCCGCCGCCGTGATTTGCTGAGCAACCCGATCCTGGGCAGCGGGACGTGTATTCTGGAAGGGAGAGAGGGAGGGAAAGGCAGAGGGAAGAAGAGACGGAGAGGGGGAAGGAGAGACGGAGGAGAGAGAGAAAGTGAGGGGGAGAAGGAGGGACGGAGGGAAAGAGCATGTGTGTGTGTGTGAGAGAGCGAGAGAGAGAGAGAGAGGAGGAGGAGGAGGAGGAGGACTGGAGGGGGCGGACTCAGCTCGCATTTGCAGCGGGATATCCCGTTTACCTGCGCGCCTCCAAGCCTGTTCTCCTCCGCTCATTACCGGCGGACCCCCAGTAGGTGTGGGGCGGCGGGCGGCGTCTCCGTCCTTTTCAACACGTTTTCTGTGCTCTTCAGCTCCACGTTTCATGGAAGCTCCCGTTCGGATCCGGCAGCGTTATGAGCCGCTGCTCTAATCCGCCCTGCTGGCTGAGACTCGTACCCTCCGGCGATAGAGGTAGGAGCGGCGAGGGGGCGGCCGGCGGCCGGGAAGGGGGACTTTATTTATGCGAAAGACCTGACTAATGTGCGACGCTATACTCATGTTTGGTGCTTTACTGATGCGCGTTTGGCTGTGATCATGAGAGAAACGTGCTACAGACACCGGAGTCACTGTGCTGCCTTTCGCTTTAAAAAAATTGTACAAATATGGATACATATGAAGTAATTTAACAAAAAACCTTAAAAGCTAGTCAACCTTTACACAAGCAATAAAAACGGAAAATAAAAACTAAAAAAACAGGACCTCGTTTTGTTTTGTAGGATGTGATCATGTAACTGATTTCATTAGAGCAGTGCGGCGGCTTTGCTGTTTGTCATTTCATAACTATCCGTGAGTGTTGTAAACGCACGCATTCATCACTTAATTAAGTCTCATTTAGCTGTGAAATTCCGAAAAAGACGTAAAAAATGCTGTCCCAGTGTCTGCGGTTAAAACTTTTGTTACAGATTAGATTAGTCAGATTTCTAAACGCTCGTTTTCGCGTTAGAATTTATGCGCCCAAAAAGCTGCTTTTAAATGCGTTTAGTCCTGGTGAGTTATAAACAATCCTCACATGTCTGGAAGAGCACGGCCACCGCATGTGACGGTAACATGCACGTCTGCAGAGAGTCCCACACTGACATGCATTTCATACGGGAGATATAGCTGTACATGGCAGTCTGTCAGTGGAGTCTGACACACCTACATTACATTACAGGTTGCATATAGAACACTTGCCTTGTTACAGACAGAGTAAGCAATGATGGTAAGTCAGATACGGTACCTCGGACCGTCCTGGGTCAGACTGGGTTTATGACGAACTAAAGCAATTTTTCTAGTTATATCTTCCTCAAACTCTAACATAAAGGTTTTTTGGCATCTCTCTCCTGTCGCATTTTGAAAGCATGCTTCATATTTGCTTTATAGTAATATTTATTTTGTGCTTCTTACTTTAACGTACATCAAAACACACATTCTATAGATGTATTTTTTGGATTATTAATTTGCTTGAGGGGGGTACAGGCAGATTTAAAGATTAAACATTCGGTCCCCACTGTATTGTACTGGCAGCCTTGTATTTGTGGTTAGCGGTGTTAATCCCGTTTAGGTCCAGATGTTAACGGGCGGAAGTCGTGACCATCCCCTTAACAAGGCTGACCGGAAGGTTCCTGGATTAGGGGTCTGAGTCCAAGCAGGCTAGATTTGTAATTATTTTTTAAATTGCGGAGCACAGCAGGGCTTCCCATTAGTGAGATTAAAAGCCCAGATATCCTCCCATAAGTCAGCAAATCAGAAAACCGGTAAAATGTCAAATAACATTTAAAAAAACACATTTGATGTATTAGTTAGTCCCTTTATGAAAAGTCTCTATTTAGTGTGTTACTCTGGGGCCCGTTAAGCCTGAAAAGTGTGGTGGTTTCTGTCCTTAGCTCTGCCCCCAGGGCACCTGCAGGGGTGCTGAGGTCCTTATCCAAAACCTGGCAGAGATTGCGCGCCTTTGAGCGGTAGGACGAGGCTGGACGCCTCGGTGCGCTCATCAGATTGGCAGAGAGCTTGACGCACTCACACACACGGTCTGCGTTCCGCTCCCCTACGGTCTCAAATGGTGATCTGTACGCTGGGTAATTCCTGTCCTGCGTTAGCGTCTTTTGGAGTGAGTGTCTCATTGCAGCCTCTCAGAAACGTCTCCCCTGGCAGCCGCTCAGTGCCAAACCTTTTTTTTTTTTTTTTGGTTTGAGGGAATCCCATGTTTCACAGCCTTAAAAACAGAAGTAAAGAGAGACCCTCTGACCAGCGTTGCTTAAGAAGGACGACAGTGCTGGACATCTTATAGTGAGGACGTGTTTTGTCTATCTAGGGGTGGGAAACCCCAAGCCCCAGCTTAGGTGGAGAACTTTGGTTGTAGCAGTGAAAGCTGCTGTTTTCTTCTTGTTGTTCTTGTTGTTGGTTTTTTTTATTATTATTTTTTTTTAATTATCCATAATGTCAACATGTGTGTGTGATTGAGATGTTTTCAAACGGGCAGGAAAATTCCAAAATAATCTGTCTAAATGCAGGGGGAGGGTGTGTATGTGTGTACGTGTATATGTATATGTATGTGTATATGTGTATGTGTGTGTGTGTGTGTGGGGGGGGGGGGGTAGTCCCTGTAGATTTAATCAATGGCTGCAGATTAATGTTTTGGGAGTCACCGAGTGGCCGACGGTTAGGGTCCAGTGACTATGGCAGGAGAGGGTGACCTGAGTTAGACTTTTATGGAAATAGTAAATCATTAATGCAACAGCACTTATCATGCTGTCCTGAAGGGGAGACTCACCGTTAAGTGCGTTATAATAATGTTTGGGCGATTAGGCGGCGCGGGCTAATGGTAAACACATGTCGGGCCCTGGGCCGTGCTGCGCTGGCCTGTTTGAACGCGGGCCAGCGTGTGAGTATGGCTTTATATAGCATAATGGCCTTTTCATCATCGTGACACACTTTTTGTTTTTTTTCTCCCACAGAACAGTTCAAATCCTCGCCGTTCATTTATAAATGCTGTTGGACGGTTGGGGCTTTTCGGAATAAGAGATGCATCAGTGAGCTGAGTGCTTTTGCAGATTTTTGTGAAACTGGGAGACCGATGCCCCCCCCCCCCAAACACTGTGCCCACGACGCGCCGCGTCAGGCACGCGACACTGCTACGCCTGCCGTGGTCCCTCACCTGAATGTTACCCACACGCTTCTCTATGTGTAAAAGCTTGAGTCTGAGAAGCCGGTGCTCCCCCCCCCCAGTTTTCCCCCCCGGATAAGATTCGGGGGGTTTCCTCCCTGTGGCCGCAGCCCTAAACAGACACGGCGGGGTTGGCGTGATCTCCGCTCGCAGCGGACAGCCCATGAGACCGCTCTCTCATTACTGCAGACCCCACTGCCATTTGTGGCCGTCGATGGCGTCTATATGAGAATCTCAGCTGGTAGCTGATTCGCATTTAATAGATAATTAAGAGGGAAGGGGAGGGGGGTGGGTGGGATGAAAGGTTTGTGAGGTGATGTTTGCAGTCTTTCCCGCCTCGCTAGTGCCCTGTGTGTGTCTGCGTTCCTGTCTCCCCCCTCGTCGAGGAATCTCTTTTCAGCGCCCCCGCATCGGGAGCGAGGGCTGCCGCCCTGTGTCCAAAGCGGATTAATCACCCAGGAGGAGGCACCAGTGACAGTTGGGAACTGGGAATCCGACACCAAAGTTAGGAAGAGAAGATCTACAAATAAATGTAAAAACATGCCCGTGAATGCAGCATATTTAATGTACTGAGGCTGCACACGCCCGTGTTTGTGCAAGGCAGAAAACAGTGCCCAGCTTCTGGCAGCTGTCTGCAGGACCAACCACCCCCCCGCCCAGGTGGTGAGTAAGCATGCCTCTCCCCCTGGACTTTAGCCGCCGCGATCGTAACTCAACACTCCGGTGCCATGACGGCTCGTGCACGATAGAGGAGGTCCCCTCGCTTTTTATGGGGATGTTTCGTAGATGAGAAGCCGTAAGCTCGCTGCGACGGCGGACGGTAGGGCGGCGCTCCTTAAGGCTGTATCACACGGAAAGTGCGCGGAGGGAAGGGAATATTTACCGCCGTGAGTGTTACTGCGGGCCATGTGGAAAACCGCGGACGTTTCTTTTACAAATAAGCCCCGATTTTAGTGAGCTGCCTTTTCCTGTAATCCTGATTTATTACCGTCTTCATATTGCATCATCTTTTATCTAGCATCATGTCCTCTCTGTATCCAAGGGCGTAGATTTGGGGTTGAACAGTATGCGCAGGAGCTTTGGGGGTGATTTCTCCCTTAAAACTAAAGCTACGTCCTTGTTTCTTTCCATATAATTCAGGTAGCTGGAGATCTGTGGCATTTTAATACCATCCTGTAGGCCATCCCGCACCTTTGCGGTAGAGGAGTGTGATTTTAGCGTAAAGACTTCGGTTTGAAGTGATACAATCTTCAGGTCTTGGATTTTTTTGTTCGCGGCTTAACGTTTTGACTTATTTCTCCTATTCCCACGGGGCCCGTATGGTCATTAACTAACTCGATCGTCTGCGAAGCGCAAGTCAAACAGTCCAGCGCTTTGTGACGGGTCGTCACGCCGCCGCGATTAAAATCACAGAGGTGTTGCGCAACACCGGGCAAGGTCCCGACGGCCATATAGGTACGTATTTTTGAAATCCTCTGTCTTTCAGCAGTCGGACTGGTTTCCTGCTGGCCAGTGACCAAAGAGTCACTCTGCCTTGGCGCTGAGTGACAGCGAAGTGTTGGAGTGGCTGGCGGGGGGGCTGCTTCAGATTTTGAGGTTTATGAGACAAGGCTGGAAAGTGCTTCATTCCAGAAGAAGTAGATACAGGAGGAGGTACTGCTTAACTTCCTATCCGCGAAAGGGAAATGAAGCAGGCCCCTTTTGGAGATGTCCCCTCCGGAGGCGTCCCTAGAAGCCACCCCCCCCCCCTGCTGGGGCTTTATGCTGGAGAATCACCTTCCTCTCCATCTCTGGGTCCTTCCCCTTCCCCACATTCATCCCTGTCGGTTGGGCGTAAAAATGACCCGAGACTCGGTGCGCTTTTGGATAAGATCAGTGCGTATGGCATCTTCTGCCGCGTGAGAGCTGCATTCAGATGCCTTGCAGCTGTGGGCCGGTTGGCATTTGCTTTCCCTGAGAACTCGAGATTACTCCGTCTTTTATCACAGCGGGGGGAGTTTTTCAGATTATTACTGGAATCGACTTTTCCTTGCGTGCCTCGGAGTCTTCGGGCTTGGGGTGGAAATGTGTAGCTGATTACTGGGGGGACGTGCAATCTCCTGAAGGGTAGAGATGCCAGGATGATGACTAGCCGACTGAACGTCGAACGAGGAGGATAGAGGAGAGGAGGACGCAGGTCTAACCTTTTTCTCTGGGAGTTTATTGTTTGGCTGTTCTCCGTCTCTCTATACAGAAGCATAAACTTGCGGTTGGCGGAATGTAAACTTGGGATAGGTGATTAGAAGTCCGACTTGGGCTTACAAGGACACGCGTGTCACGGTTGCCCGGGATTTCTGTTAGCACCCTCCTGCATTTGGGGTCGATTCCTCTGGTTGCCACTTTCCAGTCATGTTCGCTAACGCAAAATTAAAAACATTGATGGAGAAATGGTAGCATGACCCGTGTCTTTTATTATGATTTGTTTTGGCGGCAGGACAAGTTTAAAAAGTCCGTTAAAGAGGCAGTGTTTTACTTCTGAGATTCCACTGAAGCATTTAGATCTTTAAAAGCGCGTGTGTCACTTATTTTTTTTTTTTCCCCCCAAACAAAGATGCAATAAAGGCATTGGCCCGTTCTGGTGCCAGGAGTGCGTGAGGAAAGTGCAGAGACCTGCCATTTAAGAAGTTTCCACGTCAGTCCTCACTTGTAAATAATTTCTTAACCTCTAGGACCCTGAGCTGGATAATGCCTTTGAAAAGATTAAGAAATTAAATGAGAAACACCAGGCCTAAAATTGTTAAAACAAACACGCAGTTTGGAAGCAGTGAAAACAGATGTTCTGCTCTGAAGGGCGGGATGTGGGGGCTGTGGCTTGAATCGCGTTCCAGATATACATCGAAATATCAGGCAGAGGCTCCATCCTCCTGAGTGGAAAGAGACCTGCTCGATTTTGCAGTTTTTCTCCTGTCATTTCTTGCCTCTGGCTGCCATGGACGGTTTCCTCCATCTTGAACAGAAATAGGTGGAATTCTGCCCCTTGTCGTCACTGTCCTGACCTGATGAAATTTTAACGCAGAGCTGCCACCCCTTGAATGTGTGTGTTTTTATTTTTATGCACCCAGACGTATTGTGTGTGTGTGTGTGTGTGTGTGTGTGTGTGCGCCTGTGTGTTATATAAAAGGGTCTAACGAAAAAACAGGAAACGGCGAGGGCGAGAGCGTGATTGCCGCTGTGGCCTCTCCTCCTAATCGCTCTATTTAGCCTTGATTGGTCTTCAGCAGTTTGGAGAAAGAAAGAAAAAAAAACACAAGATTCCAGTTCCTGAGGAAGTCGTGGCCGGCTTTCGTTTGCGCCTTTCCTCTCGCTTTCGGACTCTGCTCGGCCATAGGGATCCTGATGATGTCTGACCCGTCGGCCACACCCTCAGGGAGATTGTCGATTGCCGGCGCCGACCCCAGTGCTGAGGAATGTATCAGCTATGGAACGGGCCGCGCCCCCTGCCTTAGTGTCACCTTTTCTCCCTCATGCCCATCGGGGCGTCTACCACATGCTCTGTCAGGAAGCATGGTTTGGTCCTCTGCCGTCGTGTGAGTGGGGGCTGGACCAGGACTGCGGCTCCACCCTCAGGCTGACAGACAGGTGGTGTGTGGGCGGGGCTCCGCACTCTGGCGCTGGCAGGTCGCCCCCATCGCCTGCTTCTTTTATCTACTCTGTGCTGAACCTGACCTCGAGATCTAAGAGCATCTCTCCATGTTCGGGCCAAAGGCGTGAGCTGCGCCCGGCGTGATCCATCATGACGAGCTCTCAAATCTCACCGCTCTCTGGCCTCGGAACAGTCAGATTTTTGCCATAAACTCTTGCCTGAATTCTTCGTCTGGACGCAGATGGAGTTGGGGGGGGGGGGGGGCTGCATTTTCGACTGGCTCTGTTTTCGGAGCTTTGTGTTGAGTCGAGCCTCGCACCCTGACAGCCAGGGAACCAGCTGGAGGCCCTACATCCAGTATCCAGGACCCCATTGAATTTTGCTCCTGTAGCTAATCCTGCTCTTCATAACCTTGGGAAACGACCCCCCCCCCCGCCCCCCCCACCCCCCGCACGCCCCGACCCACCCCGCATTCCCAGGAAAACAAGACATTTAAAAAAAAAAAAAAACCTCCAATTAAGAAGGCTCTTCTTTAGCATGCTGCCATTCACCCTATGGTTCTCACCCTCCCATGCTGTCAGTTCAGGCCAAAAAGCCTGGGGCTGGAGTTAGCCGGCGTCCCGGGTGGCGGTCTTGGCGCTCGCGCGAGATGGGGGGGCAGCCGTGGGGTGGGGTGCGTACTTGGGCGTGGCCCCGTTTCTGGGTGCTTCCAGGTCATGATGGGATAGCTGTGTCCTGCTCACCTCCTCGATCACCCTGATTGACGGCCTCCCCGTCACCGCCGAGATGTCGGGTGTCGTTCTGCCCGATAGCACGCCGCTGCCGGATGGCCGCTCCCATTCCGCCATTATTCTCTGGCTAAGCCCCGATGCTCCTTGAGTTCCCAGGAAAACCAAAAGCTCCCTTTCAGCCATCCCTCCCTGTCCCCATTGTCAGGCTCCTGCTCTTTAATTACCCCTTTCTTTAATCATTAGCCTGCTCCCGGCCGCTCGGCCCGCCTCATTCTGCCCGCTTCGCCTAATTAGCGGTCCTGTTCTTTCGCCCCTGTGGGAACTCTGTGTCCCGCCGGCTCCGCAAATCAGGAGACCCGGCACCGGGCCGGCCCGCCGAGCTGTTGCAGGTCCGTGGGCTTTGGTCCGGAGGTCAGGGTGGGTCCCGTCGGGTCGCAGCAGAACCGTACGGGCGAGCCGGGCCCATCACCCATGGTCCTCTAGGGACCATGACCCTGTGGGGTGGGGGTCGGCGGCGCCTGGAGTCACGCGTGGCTGTACTCACCCACTAGGAAACCCTGACCTGAGGCTTCAGTTGGAGGAGGGCTGAAATGGCTCCGAGCCGGTTTAATGGAAACCTAATACCGAAGGAATGGGTTTATCCTTCGGAGAAGGCAGGATGTTCCCAGGGAGTCTTCTCCACCTCCACATGGTTGCTGAGTTAAAGCCCCCCCCCTCCATTTACGGGTATTTGGTTCAGGCCGCACGCCGCAGGATGTCGGCGCCCTCCGCCGCGAGGCCCGAGCGGAAAAGCAGACAGGAGGCGCAGTCTGAGGCGTGCAGCTCGCCGGCTCAGCCTGCACCAGAGCCCTCCCCCCCCATTCCAGCCGCTCGTCACACTCTCGGGGTGTTTTTTTCCCTTCAGTCTTAGGCTGCAGGAACTTCCTCCACCTCTGCTTTTCTGGTCCCCTAGTCACCTCACGCCTCGTTAAAGCGGTGAGTCCCTGTTCCCCCTGCCCCACGCTATGGACGGGCGCCCAAAGAACCCCTGGGGGCGTCTAGCCGCCTGGGGCACGGCTCGCGTCTGCTGGGCCGGCCACCGATGGGATGTGAGATACGCCGACTTCCTGTGCCCGTCTCTGATCCTGTGCCCGTCTGCCATGGTGCTACAATGTCTGCCGACGGGCAGCGGTGGCAGATAAGGGCCGTGAGTTCCGTTACGCTGCCCTTCCGCACCGTGCTACCCGCGTGG
>JAODKE010000038.1:5359219-5369650 GCA_026779605.1 Mormyrus hasselquistii
GTCGCGGAGCCGCCCCCCGTGGTGGGGGGAGGCGGGGGGGGGGGGGGGGGGGGGAGCGGGGGGTGGGGGGCGCGGGGGGGAACGGGGGGGTCCGGGGGGGGCGACAAGCGGGTAACCGGGGGATTCTGGTGACTGGACCAGTAGGACATAGCAGGAATGTACTGCGTTTTTCACATGGCTCTGTGCTGATTGGTTCTTGTGCATGTGGGTGTTTCACAGGTGTGCGGGTAGGGGGTGCCTGCATCGGGCCCTGCTCCCCTTAACGCCATGGACACTCTCTGGACACTCCTGTATGCCGCCCTGTGTCTCGGCCAGGCCCCGCCCTTCAGCTGCGGCGGTAAGGAGTGGGGGCGGGTGTGGGGCGGTCAGCGGCGGAACAGACGCTCGGAGAGTGTGGTGCTCCGGTAGCTTCTGAAGCATGACTCCCTCCCCCCCTGCAGAAACATCCCTGTCATTCCGCTTGGAGCCGCTGTCCGCGGTGCAGAGGCCCGGTGGCGTCGTGCTCCTCCGCTGTGCGGCCCGGCAGCCCACAGCCCTCCTGTCCTGGCTCTTCCAGGGGCGCCCCCTGGATCCCGGGTCAGCAGGGGGCGCCGTTCGCCTCCGGCCCGGCTCGCTTACCTTGCCCTCGTTGCGGTACGGCCAGGCGGGCCGGTACCAGTGTGTGGCACACACAGCGGAAGGGTCCATCGCCAGCCGGCTCGCCCGTGTGACCGTGGCAGGTAGGTGGTAGGTGACAGGTTCCCTGCCCCCCGCAAGCATCACCGCCCCGTCCCAGCATCACAACTGTATCCCCCTCCCCCCACCCTTCAGAAATGGGCGACTTCGCCGAGTCACGGCGGCGGGCCGTCACAGTGGAGCAGGGGGGAGCCGTCCTCATCACGTGTCTGATGCCTAACAGCACCCCCGCCGCACTCCCCCGGCTGCGTGTGCGTGGGGAGTGGCTGGAGCAGTCCACAGGTATGTCCTCCCCGCAACCCCCCCGGTGAGACTTCTCATGGATACCTACAACACTCAGTACGTTTACATGCACACTACGAAAATCGAATTATAGCGATAGTCCCAGTAAAACTGCACTCTTAAAGTACATTTAAACGTTCGACTCATCGTAGTAAATTGAATTTCTCTTAGTCGGACTAAGACAGCCAAATAATAAAATTGGGATTCGATTGACTCCTGCATGCATGCGTTCGATCGGACTCAAACTGGCCTAAACGATCTGCACGTACCAAACGTACAGTGCTGTAAAACTGTTCAGTTCCACTAAAAAAAAGGGCGCTATTCCACTTCCAGAAAGTACCGAGGGTACGGCACTGTTGGTTTTCCACTGGCGTAGAAACTGGTACCGGTGTCCAGTGACATCACGCAAGGGGGGGTATTTTGTACTGAATTTGAGAAATGGCTGTAGTATGTCACAGGGGCAGGGGGCGTCATGCAAAATTAATACCAACATTGCATGTTATGCACATCCAGTTCTTACATTAGTTTACGATCAGGTTTTTTTTTTTTTTTACCTGTTATTTATATTATAGCAAGTTTAAGTCTTGCAAAAACATTTTTATTCTGTCATAGGAAAAAAAACTTAGCAAGTCTTGCAATTTTAATGATTATTCCTTTTATAAGATTATCTAGTACATGTTTAAAAATCTAAAAAAAGACAATCATTATCATTTTCATCTTTGCTGTTTCAATCGGGTTCATGAGAAATTTATGTTGAGCTTCTTTTTTTGTTTCATAAATACCCAAATATTTATTACAACAAAATTACATTGCAATAACTGAAAAAAATCCAATACTGTGCTGTCATAGTATATTATACTAAATACTTTATTTCTTGTTATGCTGATCCTGATCTTGCTGTATCTGTTCTGACCAGATTGCAATTAAAGCTTGTGTCACTTCATTTGTCCAAGCATCCATTATTATTAATAGGTCTGTGATGTAATGGGTCAACTGGAAAAAACCCAGTACTGACAGGCTGAAAGGAGCTATATCGCCACCTACTGCAACAGAGTCTGAGAAAATGGCGTAGTCGCACTATAACCATAGCTGTGTATGCAAATGTACTAACTGATGAACTTGTCACCCACTGGCATTTTCTGCAGATGAATATTTAATCCTTCCGTCGGGGAACCTTCAGATCGCGTCAGCCTCCCCCCACCACCAGGGGGTGTACAAGTGTGGGGCCTACAACCCTGTGACTCAGGAGACGAGGCTGGAGACCTATGGCACCAAACTCACCGTCAGGCGTGAGTGTGCGGGCATGGGTCAGTGGGGGGGGGGTTATGCCATGATTGGTGGCTGAACTGCCCTGTGTTCTGTGCCCACCCTCCCTCCCATGCTGTAGAACCCCGGGGACTCTCCCCTCTGCGCCTCATCCACCCCCTGGTGCCCCAGACGCTCGTGGTCCTGCAGTCTGATGACATCACCCTGGAGTGCGTCCTGGATGGAAGCCAGGCTCCTCAGGTCCGCTGGACCAAAGATGGACAGGAAGTGGTGATGGGGTCAAGCCACAGGATGGTTCTAAACAACCTGGTGCTGATGGGCGTGAGTCCCAGTGACAGCGGGACATACCAGTGCTCTGCCAGCAGCCGCACGGGTGGCGGGGTCATGGCAAACTACACCGTCATCGTTCAAGGTGCAAGACCTTTCTGTGATGCGAGTAGACCCTGGTCCTCTCCTCCTGTTCCTGTAAGCATCATGTCAGTTTCTGTCTCATGTCTCCTCAACAGAACCCGCCTCCGTGACACAAGGCCTGACCGACCAATCAGTGCCTGTTGGATCTTCAGTCGTCTTCACTTGTGTGGCAAAGGGAAACCCCTCTCCCAATATCACATGGCTGTTCAACTCCGCCCCAATCATGCCATCAGCCCACCTCCAGATCTTTGGCTCCTCCCTCCATGTGTCTAACGCCTCCGGTGAGGACCAGGGGATGTTCCAGTGCCTGGTGGACAACGGGATTGGATCTGTCCAGTCGACTGGCAGACTCTCTGTCCTCTCAGGTGAGAATTGGAATGACGTTTAGGCTTGTCCTTTGCATGTGTCAGCACAGGGGATGATGGCGGTTGTATGCTCTTTGTGCATCTACATTGATACCAACTGCGTGCACAGTTTACATGATGAATCAGAAAGTGTTGTAGTGGTGAAGGTTATTGGGTCATGACCAGGAGATGTGCTGTTATACCCTTAGACAGAGGTTTGAATTCCTTCAGTGTGAATCAGTAGCCACATGGCTGCATACCCTATGCGTACCCCACCCTGTGCCACACTCTGACGCCTGTTATAACATTTCTGGGAAGGTGAGAGTCAGGCTATGGCGTAGGGTATGTGGCTACCGACCGAGTATATTCTATGCAGAAGAATAAATCAGCCAATGGGGGTGCACCGAGCATTTCACCTGTTTTTTTTTCACCTCCTTAAATATGTGTGAACCTGATAAGGAAGGTTTCCGCGTTGACGGTATAAACTTTTGGCCAAACTGAGCTTTTGCTGGCAGGCTGGTGGTTCAGTGAGGCTTGTGGGAGCTGCTGGGGATGAGGCGGAATGTGTGGGGGGGGGGGGATATGACGGAAAGCAGGGCCTCTGCTAGCACACCCGTTCCCAGAAAGCTTGGAATTCTCTGCCTGTCTGCGGGGTGCTTAATGGTAAGGGGGGGTTCCCCTTCAGTGACCATTTAGTAACCACATCAACACTAACAGTGAAAATGGGGTTTGACCAAGAGGTGCCTCATTTACCAGGTAAACACGGGTTGTGTTTATGTGTCATTTTTTTTTTTTTTTTTTAGCTCTGAGCTCCAAGCCACAGATTTGGGCACCCCCTTCAGGAGGGCACTTTCTGGAGGGAGCTCCGGCATCCCTGTCCTGCAATGCAAGTGGCCAACCTCTGCCTGTCATTCGCTGGTACAATGCGGCCGGACCCATCGCCAGCCACCCGTCCCGCCTCCTCCGGCCCGCAGAGGCCACGACCAGGGCCTTTCCTGACATCTCCCCCTACGTCATTGTGTCTCGGCCGGGCAGCAGTTTACTCTTCATCCAGGCTGTGAGTGTGGCCCAAGCGGGAAAGTACACATGCGAGGCCTCCAACAAGCTGGGCTCCGTAACGGCCGAGACGTCTCTCTTCGTCGGTACGCCGTTGCCTCCGTTACTCCTGCTGTTTTCTGTTCCTAATCTTCTTTTCAGCCTCACTTTCACCTTCGCAAGCGATGCCTGTTTTTTTTTTTCTGCTGTAGCTCTGACTCCTCCATGACCCTGCATGAACGTGTGATAAATCACAGCGCAGGCCCTGTGCTCTGTCCACCCCCAAGCTGGGGGACGGGGGGGGCAGAAGAGTGTGTGCAGATACATCCCTGAATGCAGAGGAGTGTGTGCAGGGGCCGGATTCATCCCTGCATGTTAATGGCCGGTGTTTGGAGTTTGTGTGACCCCCCCTCCCCCACCCCCCTCCAGTTAAAGCTGAAAAATACCCCCCCTCATTAATCTGCATCCAGTCCCAGTGTGCCGACCCTCCTTCCTCTACATTTGTCCTTGTTGGTTTAAATACCGAGGTTTGAAAATTCAATTACCCCTGGCTCCCACCTTTAGACCTGCCCCTTCGGGGCTTTGCCCGTTCAGCTGCCGGGGCCATCGGACATAATGGAGTTTCCAGACTGCGGAGAATTCCCGCATGAAGGTTTTACAGCGCACCACATGGCAGGCCGATGCTCTGTGTGGCAGTGAGATTTTTTGCCGTTAATTAAATTTCTCCCACGTGAAGCTGACCGTTGTTGCCGAAGGAGGATGTCAGGCTGACTCTGTGTCTGCTGCTTTCTGAACTTCTGGGCTCCTGTAGAAGTGGTTGTTTTTGGAAACTGGTTGCCCATGTTAATTAGACGCTATTAAAGTGAAATAATGCTTCATTCCTTTGCGTACGATCAGACTCTGAACATGCGCTTAGATTCTAACGTCGACCCCGACAGGACTGTCGGCCAGCACCGCGGTGGGTCCCACGTCGAGCACGCCGCTTCCCAACAGCCCCGTCCAAAACGACGAAGGGGAGGAGCCTCTGGGCCAGGAGGAAGGGCCGTATGAGGTGGACACGCCCGCTGAAAGACCAAGCGACCTGCCCATCCCAGAGGCTCCCATCATCACAAGCCCCCCCCAGACACACAGGCATGATGCGTATGACCTGCAGTGGCGGGCGGGGAGAGCCGGGGGGCGCCCCATCCACGCTTACTTCGTCCGCTACCGTAAGGTACGTGCTCTGACGTCCGACTAAAACATCTGTCAGCCATGGAGGGAGCTGGCGTGTTCTGTCACTTTGTCGAGTTCGGGGGCAGAGGCCCTGGATCCCAGTCACACTGCCATCAAAGCGGCACGTAACAGCCGTTTGACAGCCCCGCGTTGAGGGTGTCGGATCGCTTTGTCATTTCACACATGGAGCTGTATAGAGCCAGAACAGGGAGAAGCTGAGAAACAACAAACACTGAACACTGAATATATAAGGATGAATTAAATAAAACTTTAAAAAAGACAATGATGATAACAACAATGACAAATAATACAAGCGCGTGTGAATATATAAATAGACTGCAATACAGTGTATTGCAGTGCCGTGCAAATGTGTTAGCAGTATTTCTGGAGCCTGGGGGGAGGGGCAGAATGCTCCAGAAGGAATGGGTATCAACTGGCTATAGGATCTGAGGGTCACTGTGTGTGTGTGTGTGTGTGTACATGTTCGGCAGCTGGACGACCAGGGCAACGTGGCAGGCAGCTGGCATACGATCCGTGTTCCTGGCAGCGAGAAGAGCCTGCGGCTCTCGGACCTGGAGCCGTCCAGCCTGTACGAGGTGCTGATGGTGGCGCGGAGTGCGGTGGGGGATGGGCAGCCGGCTATGCTCACCTTCCGCACCAGCAGGGGTCAGTACAGCTCAGGGGCACGCCTGTTACCGGGTTACTGTGGGGGTGGGAGGGGGGCATGCCTGTTACCGGGTTACTGTGGGGTGGGGGGGAGGACACGCCTCTTTCAGCACAGCATTTTGATCACCATACGTGAAATGGAGTATTCACAGTGACCCCCCTCCACAGAACGGAGCGCCCCCTCCAGCAGGCCCTCGAAGGTGCCCTTCCTGGCTGTACCTGAGAAGTCCCAGGAGCGTGAGAACTCCAGCACACACTTCGGGGTGGTGATGCACGACAGGGGTAAGGCCAGTCAGGTAGCTGTCGGGGGTCGGGGGGGCTGAACGAGGAGCTTTGCCGCTTTAGTCCCGAGATCCGCCTCGGACGGCAATGCGAGCGTGACGGGAATGTGGTGTGTCTTTGGTGCCGGTGGCTGAACACGGACCCCCTGCTACACCCTGATTCTCTCACGTTTGAGGTGTGGCGACTGGGCCGCATTACACCCCCATCCCGTCGGCGATGCAGAACGGGAACAGATACAGGACTGGCGCAGCTGAGACCTCAGCCAGATCGGTTACAGTCACTCAGTCTCTGTCGATTTATACTGTCGAGTTAAACGATGGGGCACTCTTTTTTTCTTTTTTCTGCCGCTGCGGAGAGCCACTGGTCTGGAGATAAGACACATGCATTGCTTGTGTGTGTGTGTGTGTGTGTGTGTGTGTGTGTGTGTGTGGATTAGGTTTATATTACTTTGTCTTTTGACATTGTGGGGACCATTTTTGGGTCTCCACAAAGATCTCTGAATTCAATCAAAAAAGTAAAAATGCCAAAAGTATTTTGTCTGGTTACTTATGGTTAATGTTAGGGCTGAGTAGGAGTTAAGCTTGTCATAGTAGGGATTAGGGTTTTGCCCATAAAAGTGAATGGAGAGTCCCCAAAGATATGATCCGGGGTGCATGTAACTGGTGCGCACATTCACCTTTAAGAACGAAACGTGCGACAATCGATTGTTTGTAAAAGCACAAAAGCGTACTTATGCACATTTGTGCTGATATGAAAACAAAATATAATGTATTTTAATGTTTATATGCCAACTCAACTTCATTTGCGGTATATGGATTAAAACGCGAGGTATTTTCTTGTCATAGCAGCACAAATGCACATAAAATAAGTACACATTTACACATTTACAAACAATCGATTGTCACACGTATCGTTCTTAAAGGTGAATGCGTACTTGCACACCAGTTTCGTGCACCCTGGATATAATTAAAAATGTGTGCCTGCGTGCGTGTGTGTGTGTGTGTGTGTGTGTGTGTGCCTGTGCCTGCCTGCGTGCGTGTGTGTGTGTGTGTGTGCCTGCGTGTGTGTGTGTGTGTGTGGGTGCGTGTGTTTGCCTGGGTGTGTGTGTCTGCGTGTGTGTGTCTGTGTGTGTGTGGGCGTGTGCGCGTGTGTGTGTGCGCGTGTGTGTGTGTGTGTGGGCCTGCCTGCCTGCGTGTGTGTGTGTGTGTGTGTGTGTGTGTGTGTGCACGCACGTTTGCGTGTTCCTTGGGCTCTGACTGCTTCTCCTGCTGTCTCACTAACCCCCGCTCTCTCCTGTCACTCTCCCCTGCCTCATCTTCCGTGGCTCACAGTCCGTGCGGTAAGTAGGACTCTTTCCCCGTGGCATGCGGGCACAGTATGTCACGTCTTTATTTTCCCCATCTTGCACGGAGCTTCGCTCACACGCGATCGTTCACGTCCCGGTGAAAAGCATCTTCTGTCAGGGCCTCCCATATTATTCTAGAGTGAGACCCGTAGATAAAAGGCGCCCCGTAATGGATGGATCCCGTACACACTGTAGCAGGTGGGGCTTTCAGTCTTTGCAGCCTAATGGAAGTTTCTGGTTGACTGCAGCAGTTCTGACTGCTCTCATTCCATCACAGTCCATCATAAGTCGTTCACTTCAGACATCCTGTTGTGCCAAGTCATTTAAAAGAGTGTCCATCAGTGATGGATTGTCTGGCCTTCTTAGGCGGTATCTGAATCTCTTTTGTTCCTGTTCTCGTCTCCAGTCCCCGAGGCCCCGGATCGACCCACCATCTCCATGGCGACGGAGAGTTCCGTCTACGTGACGTGGATCCCCAGGGCCAATGGGGGCTCACCCATCACGGCGTTCCGCGTGGAATACCGACAGCAGAACCGCGGTGCCACTTGGCTGGTGGCGGCTGACAACATCTCCCCACTCAAGCTGTCGGTGGAGGTTCCAGACCTAGAGCCGGGTGGGCTTTTTAAAATTCTCCCAGCTGCCTTTGCATGAAGGCCTCGCCTTGTTCTGTGACGCTAACGTGTCCGTGTCTTCAACCGCAGGCTCCACTTACCGCTTCCGTGTCGTCGCCCTGAATATGTACGGCGCAAGTCCCCACAGCGCCCCCTCCAGGCCATACCAGGTGTCTTCGTCCAGCCCGCCATTAACTGTGCGCCCGGTGGCTGGCCCCCACATCTCTTCCACGGATGCCATCAGTGACACGCAGATCATGCTACGCTGGACAGTGAGTGTGACGCTGGCACATCAACAGCTGCAGGCTAGGCTATGGGGTTCCTGGTTTGGTTTTTAACAGGTGTCAGTGAGAAGCGTTTTAACTCTCTGGCTTTCTGCCTGACAACGAGGAGTCGGGCCCGAGTCTACAGCCTTCGGAGCCTCGAGTGGCGCTCTTGGAAAATGAGGAGGCCCGTTTTGGGTGGAGGCGGCCTGGCGTGGAAGTATTTTTAGACCAGAGCTCAGGGGGAGCTTGAAAAATAAGGGATTTACTCAGAATCTGTTGTCTGCTTGTCAGGAATCATAACCTTCATTGAGACGGAGAAGCAGCCTTTGGTTGTCAGTGTACTGCCAGAATTTGGCTTATTTGAATTAAAGCCAGCTAGCTACACTGGGCTAACGCCTCACAATGTGACACCACCCTCACTTCTAAGTGGTCCCTGCTTCTGTCTCTGCCTAGTACCCCCCCTCCAGCAACAACAACACCCCCATCCAGGGCTTCTACATCTACTACCGGCCGACGGACAGCGATAACGACAGTGATTACAAGCGGGAGGTGGTGGAAGGTGAGGCTCCCCCCTGTGGCGTGGCCGGGCTGCGTATATGCCCGTGGTAATCTGAGCGGGGGCCCTCGCCCGCATGCCGGTGGGGTGGGGGGGGGCGGGAGGCTCGGTTGATGTATAGGAAGCTCGGCCCTTGTGTAACGAAGCAGCATAAAATGTCCTTAATAAAAGCCTCGGGGCCAATCCCAGAACGAGCCGACTGAGGGGGCTCCAGTTTCCGTCAGGAATGCTAACGGTGAAAGCTGATCCTGGGAGAAAAGTCTGGCATAAGGGCTGATGACCAACCCCCCCGCCCCCCTCGCCCGGGCTCCCTCCCCCTCCTGTCCTCGTTCGCTGTGCCTCTCTCTAGATGTCACCTTTCTGCAGCTTTCACTGCTCTGTGTACGCTGGCTGTCGACTGAGTGTGCCTTTGAGGAGTGTGAAATTTGGATTGTGTTCGAGTGTGAGTGTGTGTTCGGGGAGTAGGACGGAGTGTGGCGCGTGTGAAGGGAGTGTATTCGTGTGGTCAGAGGGGTCATTTGTGGAATTAGAGTATAGCAGTGAGAGAGTGTGTTTGTATAGTGTTGTGGAGTGAGAGTATAGGAGTGAGTAAGTCTGTTTATAGTTTGAGTATAGCAGTGAGAGAGCATGTTTCTATAGTGTTTGTGGAGTGAGAGTATAGCAGTGAGAGAGCATGTTTCTATAGTGTTTGTGGAGTGAGAGTATAGCAGTGAGAGCGTGTTTCTGGAGAACAGTTTATATCTGCCTGGGGACAGTGTTTGGAGTACATGTGTGTTTGTACAAACGTGCAGTGTAAGTACGCTGTTTGCAGTTTACGTGCATGAGAGTGTGAAACGCACACGTGTGGTGGTATAGCGTGTTAGCGCGTTTTCTTCTTTCTCCCTGTGCCCTGGAGCAGGTCCTGAGAAAACATTTAGCTGCCTTAAAAGGAGCCTGTTTGGTCTAGAGCTGTCTGGAGGGGGTGGGGGGGCAGATGGAGCAGTGGAAGGTGAAAGCGATCATGCTTCTGGGGTTGGTGGGGTTTTCAGCCAACACATCAAAGCTGCTACTAATCTTCTCCCCTCAGGCAAGAAAGAGTCGCACCTGATTGGCCAGCTTCAGCCTGAGACATCGTATGATATCAAGATGCAGTGTTTCAACGACGGGGGGGAGAGTGAATACAGTAACGTCATGATCTGTGAGACTAAAGGTGGGGCTCCGTCATGTGACGCACGCGGGCAGCGAAGCACCAGCCGGCTACAGCTAGTGATTCGTTAGTTTTGCTGTGTGCCTATTTGCAGTGGGAAGGAGGTAGCGCTAGCGTCCGGCAACCGGAGGGTTGCGGGTTCGAGCCCTGATTCCTCCTGACCCCATCAAAGTGTCCTTGAGCAAGACACCGAACCCCTGATTGCTCCCGGTGAGCCGGTTGGCGCCTTGCATGGCAGCCTCCGCCACCGGTGTGTGGATGGGTGAATGTGAGGCATGTGTTGTAAAGCGCTTT
>JAODKE010000038.1:5369750-5390021 GCA_026779605.1 Mormyrus hasselquistii
AAGTGTCCTTGAGCAAGACACCGAACCCCTGATTGCTCCCGGTGAGCAGGTTGGCGCCTTGCATGGCAGCCTCCGCCACCGGTGTGTGGACGGGTGAATGTGAGGCATGTGTTGTAAAGCGCTTTGAGAAAAAGCATTTCCATTTACCGTTTGTTTCAGTCATTGTAAATAGCATGTTCATGATAAATAGCATGTTCATGATGTTCATGTTGTGTTCCCTCCCACCCCGTCTGCAGCCCGCCAGGCCCCAGGAACACCCCCTGAACACCCCATCACCCCGTCGGGCCCGTACCTGCCGGCGGCTTCCATGCCAGCAGGGGGCCTGCTCTACCTGATTGTGGGCGGCGTTCTGGCCATCATGGTCTTCATCCTGCTGGTCTTCATCGTCATGTGTCTGTGGAGGAACCGGCAACAGAGAGCCATCCACAGTGAGTGTGTTCAGTATCCCCTATTTGTTTATGCTCACTGTCTTAAGTGTGTTCTGCTTGAGTACTTTTGTGTTCAGTATCCTTTGTTTATTCTCAGTACTTGTTACTTGTGTGTTCAGTATCCCCTGTCCATTTATACTCATTGTCTTAAGTACTTTTGTGTTCAGTATAATCTGTTCAGCTTCAGGACTCCTGTGTTCAGAATTACTTGTTTAGCTTCAGTACTTGTTTGTTCGGTATCCTTTGTCCATTTCTGCTTAGTATCGTCTGTTCAGCCTGATGAAGACCCTCTTCCCCCACAGAGTTCGACCCCAACGGGTACCTGTACCAGCCCCCGGAGATGAACGGTCACATGATGGAATACACCACCCTGCCCAATGGGGGCCATTCCAACGGATATGGACATGGCGGCTCTCTGCCGCCCCCTGCCTGCCACCACTTGCACCACAAGCTGCCCAATGGTGTCACTCTGCTGAATGGCCCTCCTGCCCTCTACCCACACGACCACGCCCACTCTCACCTGCCACCGAGTGTGAGTCCTGCCCCCAAATGACCCGAGTGTCCCGGTGCGGCGAGGGCTGTCACTAACTTTCCGGTTGTTTCCAGGGAGGCAGGGTCTACGCATCGTCACAGCCGGAGTCTGTGGACTGCACGAACTGCCAGAACTTCTGTAACAACAACAGGTAAGCGCCGGCTGCAGTCCGGAAGAAGAGGTGGGCTCCGCACTGCTTTGAAGCAAAGTGTCGACATGCATCCGGCCCCCTGGCCCCTTCACGCGCTCCTCCGTATCCCAAGGGACCCCGCCCCAGGAACGCCACCCCCATCACGCTTGTTTATGTACTGTAGTGGGTCCAGAACTAACAATTTATACTGACTGCACTGAGCCAGCAACCCTAATGAGACTTGTGTTTATTTACCTCTTGGCATGGGGGGGTGGGGGGGTTTGCAGATGTCTGAATACACCAAAGGGATTTTGGGGGGGGGGGGGTGGCTTAGCCTGCTGTTGTGCTTTGCTTTTTCTGTTTATGAATGGAAAAATTTCAGGGCCGTTCTTGTAAAGTTTGTGACGGCAAAGGAGCCATTTGCGCGGAGTTTAGTCAAGCCGGGAAAGCCGTGGGTGGGGTGGAGGGGGGGCCCTTCCGTTCCGTGCGACAGACACCGGGGGTGTTAAGTGCTGTTTGTGCGATTGTGCTCATCTTCGTGTGCCGAGTTACATTTGTGCACATTCCCTGCGGTTCACGATTATTGTGCGGTTATTTTTGATAAATGTGCGGAGCGTAACCCTGTATCCCCTCCCCTACCCAGGTGTTACACCAAAGCCAACGGAGCGTTCCCTGGGGGGACCCACCCCATCGTTCACCGTGCCTCGCCGTGCCCACAGGACAGCCTGGAGCTACTCCCCCTGACTCGCATGACCCCGCCCACCCGCGGCCCCGACGACCAATGGCGTGTCGGGCAGGGCGACCGAGAGAGTGTGGGGGCGCCAGACGTAGCCCAGACGGCTCCACCCTCCTCCCAGAATTCCTGCTGTCAGTCATCAGAGGAGGGAGGTGGGTGGAAAGAGGTCCGCGGTTAAATGCTCTTCGATCTGCCGTCTCAGACAGAGCGCCCCCTGGTGGGTGATTTTTGATAAATATGCAAACAAAATAGGGTTCAAAATGATGCATGTGTGAGTAGCTGGCCATTTTCACTGAGGAAAGACGAAAGTGAGCAGAGGTCGCGTTTCTGCTGCAACGTGACCCTCAGTGCTGTTACTTGTTAGAGAATGTTGAGACGTTCCAGTGTAGGACTGGAGTTGCGGTACTCTGCCAAGGGTGAGCTGCTCGGGGTCCCGTGTTTGTCAACATGAACGAGCGCTTCTCTTTGGTCGGCAGAGCGGGGCAGTTGCTGCGGGGGGGCAGACGATCCTTCGCACTGCTGGGAGAGCCGGGATCTGCCCAAGCTGGATCAGAGTGGCTGCGTGGGGTGCCACCTGCAGGCCGCTGAGTGACACAGCGGGAGTCAGGGGACCACGGAGGGATAGGGCTCCCTGGCAGGGACACGGACTGTGAGCTCAGCACAGGGAAGAGGGTGCTGACACCGTACCAGGACCGGAACCCACAAATGGGGCACGGGATTTTTTTTAAAAGAACAAAAACCTTTAGATGCCCTATTTATTTTTTTGTAGTAGTAAAATATAATTTCATATGAATGTATCTGTTTTAAGAAAAAAGTTTCTTTTATATTATTTATGCTTTTTGATGAAAAATCCTTTTTATTTTTTGTTTTTCATTGTGTTTTACATAAAGTGTGGATTTTAGCCCTCGTGTAAAGTTTTGTAATAATACAAAGATAAACTATGGAAGAGAGAGACTTTCTATTTTTGTTTTATCCCGACACAAAAAGGACAGTGAAATTTTGGCTCCCACCCGTCGATTCAACGTGTCACATTTTTCACATCTAGTTCTATATGATGTAATCATTCCCGTGTATATGTCGAGATCCGGTGTCGTCTTGATGTTTCACTGTGACTATGGGCATCGACAGTCGGGTCTCGGAGGAGTAGCATGTGGCTATAACACAAATGACAACGGACACAGGTGGGATGTGGGTCTGATCCCAGGCTGTGAACTCAAACCTGTTACCCGGGTCTGTGATTGGCTGCAGGCCGCTGGTCGCCTTTTGAGTCAGTGACCATGTGACACATGGACTCGCTTGGGTCAGCATGTGTGCGTCACCATGCCCAGACCCCTTGGGCATAATCGCGACTCGAACATGCTCGTTCGCTGCAGGACACTCTGCTTTCTTCGACTCTTTTACAGCAGCCGAAAGTCATTTGTGTAACTCGACTGTTTATCTGTTTTTCTTCCTAGTCTGGCTTCATGGCTCTGTGACCACACAATTTGTAAAATTCCATTATGTGACCAAAGCAGTGAAAACAAGGCAAATGCCACAATGTCATTTCAGTCAAACGGCTTTCTGACTGCAGAAGAATGACTCATCGTAATAAACGTATTGCTGAAATTGTTTGTCCTGGACTGAAATTTGATACGGCTATGGCCGTCAAATGTGTTTGTTCTCTGATGGAAACAGTCCAAGGTGAGGAGAGGAAAGATGTGGTCAATGCTGAAACTATTGTAATGCGAGGCTGTATCATCGCAACACAATGGACAACCCAAACTCGTAGCTTCTTTAATGAGTTCCAGACGCGTTTGAAAACTTGCGGCTTTTGTTTTTATTTTTTATGGTAAAGTCATCAGGGTAAGTGAAGCACTGAAGATTCATAGCCTGCGAATGTCAAATAAAGCAAAGGAGAAGAGGAGGATTGTGTAAATGGAGACAGACAGGCATGAATATGAAGCCACACAGATCGTTTTAATAACGGGAAAGTCCCGCAGCCTCGGCTTTTGCTGACGACCCGTAGGACGTCTGAAACCCGACCAGGTAACGTTCGAGATTTCACTATCTGCCCCATTTCTTGGGCTACCGTATTCCTCTGCAGTGTGTCCGGAAAGGTTGGAAGTTAGTCTTGTTCTTGAAGTCAAGTCATCTCTGGTGGATGGTCTGGTCCATAGGGATGTGTTGGATTTCCTCACCTCATTGAGCCTCGGTCTCATTCAGAACATCCAGCTGAACAGAGTAGAAGCTCACCTTGGCTCCCTTGTCGGTGTCATACAGGGCCTGGCAGGTGTAGAGCCCTTGTGCCTTCTGGGGCAGACCCTTGATGGTCAGGGATGAGGTATTGGGGGCGATACTCAGCTCTCCGAGGTCCTCAGCCAGTGGTTGTACCTTGGGGCCCTGGCCGTAGTTGTATACCACGGCTCGGTTACTCTCCATTCCTGGCCTGGTATAGCCCCAGATGTAGACATCTGGGAGGGTGGAGCCACAACCCAGCACTACCGATCGGCCTGCCACGCCTTTGGTGTTGGACCAGAAGTATTTCACCTCCTCTGGCTCAGGGATTTCAAAGCCTAGAGGTGATCAAGAAATGAGCAGCTTAAGAAGGTGAACAGCACGCTCTGAGAGAGCCAATGCCCATTCTGAAGGTCTTATGGAAGAGGAGGATTTCCCCCAGCTTTACCCAAATGAGGCCTCTCTATCACACTTCCGAACGACATGTAACATCCTCTCACCATGCAGGAGGACAGGAATCAGGCAGAGAATCAGCCACAAACGGGTCCTTCTCTCCGGTCTAGTTCCCATGGCCCGTTGAGATGCAGGAAACACTTAAGGGTTCTGGAAAAAATAAAAAATTTGGAAGTGACAGTGCAGTTGGATAGTATCAGAGTGTTGAGCCTCTGGTCCAAAGCACCTCCTCGGAACAACCGCCGCACAAGGCTGAGTTTCTGAATGTTTTATCGGTGACCTTGGAAACAGGGTATAGAATATCCGTGTAAAATATCACTCTATAATTCATCATTGACTCGGATCCACCAGTACCATGCACACCTTGAACACTCAATGGCACATTCCCATACCAAGGAGGGGCTCAACCACAAAGCTCATCCATGAAACATTACTGATCTCCCCCTCAACAAATCCCTGACTGAGCCACCCCCCCTCAGTTGGTGAATCCAAACAAAGGCGCTCATTAGCAAGTATGTGCAGTTCGGGTTTGTCTGACATTATATTTATGTCCCCTAGCAGCAAGAGTGACAGATCCAGCAAACAAGTAATTTAAACAACATGTTTTGTGAGTGACGGATCAAGGCGGGGTTGGGATCCTAAAATTTGCCAAGCGATCTCGGGGTAGCAAGAAAAAAAATTCCTAATAGCATCTGACCACATTTTTTTGGTTAACGAATGTGTTTACTTAAGGTGTTTGTTTGCTTGTTTACGGAAAGCGGGCTACATGCTTTCTGGGTGCTGTGAATCCTGAAAGGCATGTTTAGAGTCTGCAGCTCCCTGCTGGTGAAATCTCACTATGCTTCATTTGAGAAATCCACTTTATACCACAGAAACTAAATAAGAGATGGGCATTTGGTGAGGCGAAATTAATAAACCACACTACGTTTTAAGTACCAAACAGCAGAGAAGCAAAGTAGGGGGGGGGCCCTTGGGGGGCCTCCCTTCGTACTGCGGACTGACCCATACGGTGCTGGACCCAAAGAGGGGGGAGAAAACACTTTCTGACCGACTCGGCAGCCTGAAGTCCTTCACAGAGAAATACATCCCTTATTGAAACCATCTGATGTTGGGGGGGTGGTGCACTGTTCAGGGGAGTAATCACATATGCACAGAGGGGGAGAAAGGTGGTGCTAGGGGGGCTTTGAGAAAGTTTGAGAGAGGACGTCTTTGATAGTCCTGATGGGTCGAGGCGGAGAGGGAGGTGGTCGCACTAGTCTCCGTAAGAGCTTTTCACGTGTGACGTGGAGGTTCAGGTCTGGCCCACCTGGAGCTAGCAAGGTATCAGAGCTTAAGGGGCCAGATAGCAAAGCCTGCCCCCCCCCCCGTACCTCAGTGGGAAAAGGTACCCACCCCCATAACCTAAAAGCAGCTGCAGGGCGATCCGCAGCTATAACATTACAGCTCCTCCGTGTAGACTTCAGCGCGACTGCTTTGGCGTGAATCTCTGGCCCTCGCTGCTCTGTGGAGCGTTTCTCAGTGTGGCTCGCCGCACTGCATCATGGGTAAGCCAGTGGGTGGAGCTCTCCTTGCTGCCAGACCTCACGCTGGCTGCAGCTGTGGGCTCCCTGCCCCCCTCCGCACCCTGATCCAGCTTCAGTTGGTGGTTCTGTCACAGACCACACAGCGAGATTGCAGGGGGTGGGGTGGAGGGCCGGGGGTGGGCGTAGGAGGGGCCAGTGGGGCTGCAGAGATATTCTGAACCAGCCCCTTGGTTATTTCTCCTCTCTCTTACTGCTCATTGCAGACCAAATCTTCACTACCCCCCCCCCCTTACTCTGTCTCACAACCCCTGTCCCCTCTGTCTGACCTTCCCCCCGAAAGCTGATCCCTGCCCCCGTGGCCACTGACCGCTTCTGCGGAGGGGGAGCTTGTCACCCCACAGAGAGTGACGCCGTTTGTCCCGGGAAAGGCAGCTTGTATGGGCTGCCAGAGACCAGCAGTGACCGGGAGAGGATTTCCCGACACTAAACTGAATGTAAACAGAAGCCCTGTGACTCTAAAGCAAAGACACAGCAAGGAAAACAAACACAGACAGACTTAGATGCCACCAGAGCGGAGTCTTGTGCCTGGCGGCCTCTGAATAATTAAAGAGGGCCTGTCATGACAGCGTCCCGCTTTGTGGGGATCCACCCCCACCGCAGACGTGCCACGGCCAAAAAGAGAGAGAGAACCGGAGCCATAAAAGAATCATGAATCTCTCAAATTACCCTGCCAACCTGCCCCCCCCATCTCACGAGTACACAGTAAACATAAACACACAGAAATTCGTTCCGTGCTGCCCAGGCCCCTGAAAGTGTCCCTGCCAGTCGTGGCAAAGTCCTGAGCTACAGACGCTGCAGAGCGAGCCGGATTAGCTGAGCGGCGTATAAATAGCGCGTTAGTGGCAGTGCGGTGGCCGGCCCTGTTGGGTACCCTGGGCCCTGCTGGGTACTCCGGGCCCTGTCTGCCCACCCCTGCTGCGGAGTCTCAGGTCCGACAGACATTCGTGACGGGATCAGGTTTACAGTGCTGCTGACATGCTTTGACTCTGTCACGCCTCTGGGTGCTGATTTCACTTTTGTCTGGACATGGTGTGCACCTACCGACCACAAGCCATGACCCAGACAGACTTGTTTCTACCACATGTGGTGGGGGCTGGGGAGCATTATGTCCAAAAGGAGCCTCCAGTTCAGAGGCCCCTGGCCTCCCCCATGCCCCCTTTTCTTCTTTTTAAAAGCTCGTTTTATTTGCATTCTAATATATCCCAGATCCGAAAATCCGAGATCGACTTAGTCTGTCTGATCGCCGCTGTAGGACATCAAGGCATTCATCATTTGAATCAGGGTGTGCTGTTTCACCTAGATATCAGCTTCTCTTGAGTACACAAAGGAAAAGGTCATTCTTAGTGAGAAGTTAAATCCTACATGGTTCTCAGGAGGAAATGTTTCCTCTTTAAGAAGCCATTTTTGTTTTTGAGAAGCGTCCCCTAGTTCCAGAGCGGTGCCGTGGCCACGCTGGGGCCCAAGAACTGCCCACGGACAGAGCCGCACCAATTCCCACGTTCTGATTCCACACACCCTGCTGCATACCCTGGCACCGCCGATGTCCCAGCCAGTTCGAAATTGTGGGTAATTATCCCTGAAATTCTGCTCTGATCCCACTGATTCCCATTGAGACATGGAGGCGACCGATCTGCTTCCGTCTGAAATCTGCAAGAGATCTGGAGCCTTTCAGTGGGAACACTGGCCATTTCCCCGTGATTGTGCCTGGCTGACGGCTGTCCCCAGCGCTTCCGGAAGAATGTGGGCCAGCTTTTGTGTGGGAAAGTCTGCGTATTTATTTCGGGGTGGGTGTGATGCAGCAAGAGTTTGGGCAGTGCAGTGCTCTACCTGCTTCTTATAGAGCCTAGAATACTGGCTCCTCGCTATGGTTTAGGGAACATATTACACATTTTGTATTGGATGGAGTCGTCTGCACATTGCTTGAGGACGTTCATTGCTCTAATTGGAATCTGCAAAGGTCTGACCTGTCGTGCTTTGGAAGCTTGGTGTGCAGCCTTTTGATAGATGAGAATGTTCTGGTAGAAATGCTGCAATGTGCTTCTGTGGGTGACCCCATAGCACAGAGCCTGCCTGGAGAGCGCCTTTGTTTAAAGGGGTCTTACAGCACCAGAGGTGAGTAATCCAGATCCAGATTAAAAGTCCAGACCAAGATTTTATTTCAACCAATCAGTTGATTGCTGTGACTCTTCATGTTCAATTGATTGGTTAAAACAAAATCGTGGTCTGGACTTTACTTACTCTCTGGGGTCTGGGGTAGGAAGGTCATCGGTCTGAGCCATGGCAGAATAGTCACATGCCTGTGGGCCGTTGATCAAGGCCCTTAACCCCCAGCTCTTGGGACTGACCCTGCGCTGTGACCCCCAGAGTTGCTTTAATAATTTTCTATTCTACTAAAGACTGTGAGAATCCACATGTCAACAGGAAATCTCTAAAGGCAGAGGAAGGAAAGCCTGTTGTAATTTTAGGTGGAAAAAATTTCTTAATCAAAAAGAGACAACTGTAATTATAGTTATTTTAAGTCATCCTCAACCAGATGAATGTGATGAACATTAACCCACAGGCATAAAATCAAGTAGATGACTGGGGGGGGGGGGTCCTGTTTATCCAATTTCACACCCACATCTGCTCACCCATGCCCGTGCTGAAACAAACCCGCCTTTGCCACGTCACGTTCTGCCCAGCTGCGGCCGGACAGCATGACATCACATTTTTCAAGACAAACTCGAGCCCTGAACTGCTTCCTCCATCTGGAAGTGGTACAGAGCTTGACTGAGAGATAAAACTGATACAGATTGCTCCTGGCGAGCCCACGATCCTGTCTGGAATCAATTATAGGAATGGGATTCTTTGAGGGGAGTCTGGGCTGGGAGGGTCTGCGCCGTGTGCTTGACTCGCGCTTGGAGACGGTTCTGTAAACAAACACAGGCACAAACACGCATAATCCCACCGCTGAAAACAAACTCGGTGCTGTGATCTGTGGCGGGTAAACCGTGTTATACGGCATCTGCCCACGCCCGCGTTACGCACAGCAGCCCGGGGTTTTCTGCTCCAGCGGGTTGCTGATGGGACTTCCAGACGAGGGTGCTTCAGGAGGGAAGCCCCGTCTTGTGGGCTTGAGGGAGTCATTAGAAGGGTCAGTGAAATATCAGCCGCCCAGTCACACACGTGGCAGCAGCCGTGTGGAAAGACTGGGGCACATGCAGAAGGACGCACGCCGTCTGAGAGGAGAGGCTGCACTAGATACAAAAAGCAGCCGACCCAGTCACTCTGCATGCGGCCGCGGACGCAGACGGGTGTCTGTTTGCCAGCCGTATGCATGGCGGGACGTGAACTCAATACAAAGTACTTTGAATGTTTTAAAGCACTTTTACTCAACTGGGACCATTTTCAGTGAGTCGTGGAGTATGTCATTGAAAAGAATTACCACTAGCACCCCCCCCCCCCGCCCTGATTATTCATTGGGGTATTGTTTTTCTTTAGGGTTCATTTTCCTCGTTCACCTCCCAAAAATGAAAAAGCTTGAGCTAATTCACCTGATACCCTATTTACTGTTACCGCACTGTTTTTTGTAAAATAAATTTGGTTCAAATCCTTAAAAATTTGGGTCGTGACTTAATGACCCAATGACTCCTTAATGGGTCCTGGGGATGAACTGGTTGAGAACCGCTATTCTAATGGAACGAAGAAAAAGAACACAGCCTCCCCCCCCCAGGTGGCTCAGAGCGGCCTAGGGCGGCCCGGCCTCCTGGGGGAGCAGCTTTCCCTCGCGCTCCCAGCAAGTTCCATGCTTGGCGTCCCCGGACCTCGGCTCCTGTCCCAGCGCCACATGCTACACCATTGCAGCTAAAGCTCATTACTCCCGCAGGGCTGCCAAACACAATTTATAACTGATAATGATCGGCAAATAATAACGTACACGGACACAATCGTGACTTCATGACAAGCTACATGAGGTCACATTGTTTGAACATGTCTAGACATTCCCAGGAAATGAAACACAGTGAGATGAAAACAGAACACATTACAACTCAGAGAGGGACATCTTATAACTGCTTATGTCGCTCAAAGGGGGTCTTTTCCCAGGCCGAGTTACACCCTCAACTGGGTAACAATCTATTGTGTATTTCCGCCTCATGAAAGGGTCCCGACATGAACTCCACACACCACACAGAGTCACGCGATTCAAACCCCCAACTCTAGATGCATGAGAAAGCAGTGCTGCCCGCGGAGCCACCCATCACTATACAAAATCTATAAAGAAATTAAACCACTGAATAGTTAATGGATGCAATCCCCTCAGCGACACAATCCTGCCCCCTAGTGCTCACATTCATTAATGCACTCATTTCAAGCAGCAAAAATATACTTGGGGGCTCATATGGCTCAATCTGTACATATTTGAGATGCGATGCAGTGAAGTCGCAGCCACAGTGCCTCCGCGGAAGACGAGCCTCAAACCCCCAGCTGTTTGAGATTACTTTAGGCCTCTGATTATTTTCATTCGCGGAAGCAATCTGTGCCAAGATTGGCGCGAGAACTCGAAGATAACTAAGATCAGCAAAGAGATCCACCGGTTTGTGGCACTGTGTAAACACAGATAAAGACGTCCAAGGCACACAAACGTGCTCCTCCAAGACAACAGAAAAGCTTCAGCCAGCAAGAGCCAGAAGCAACCCTGCTTAATGTTCACTAGGAGCCCCGGTCCCTTCCTCAGGCCACCTTCTCTACGATGATGTCACTGATTTGGCCATTTGAATTTAATTATAAAATTTTATTCACAAGTACTTCAGGCTGCACACACAGACATATTACTGATGTTATAGCATTGATTATTTCATCCAGTGCTAGCTGTTAAATAGGCTTGTCCATCCATCCATCCATCCATCCATCCATCCATCCATCCATTATCGTGACCGCTTAATCCCCACTGGGGTTGCGGGGGGTTCCGGAGCCCACCCCGAGAACAACGGGCGCAGGCGGGAACCAACCCTGGGCGGGCACCAACACACCGCAGTGAATAGATTTGTTTGTGCGTTTATCCTGCTGTGTTTTTAGATAGACAAGGGGGCAGAAAACACATTCATTGCTCATTCTCTCCTGTGCCAAGGCTCCTTGTCATGTGGCCTCTGTCCATTGAGCTCTTTGCCGTCCTGTGGAATAAAATTCTATGCTAATTCTATGCTCACATCGCAAAACCATGGGAATTCTAGGGTCATTCAATCCATCCATCCATTTTATCTAACCGCTTCTCCTACTCAAGGTCATGGGGGTCTAGGGCCTACAGCTGCAGAGCAAGGAACAACCCAACACAGACACACAATTTGGTAACTCCAATTAATCTCAGCATGTTTCTGGACTGTGGTGGGGGGAGAACGGGAGCATTCAGAGTAAACCCCACAATGACATGGGGAGAACATGCAAACTCCACACACACAGATCCCCAGTCCCAGAGGTGTGAGGCAACAGGGCTACGCACTGAAATGTCGCACTATGTCATCCCCTATTGTCAGCCATCAATCTTTATTTATAAAGCTGGCATCTCCTTTACACGTGTCTCTAAGTGCTTTGTTCAGTGACAAAACATCATGGCTGGTCACTGTGCTCATCGAACGCGGTGTGCAAAAGATACAGTGTGAAATGCACTCCTGGAGGATTTCTGTAAGAGAGCCCTCTGCCGGGGATGGATCTGGTGCTATTAACTCTGATTTATTGTGCAAATACTACTGGGTAACCCAGGAATGCTTCTAAATACTTCTTTTTCTTACAGGCAGGTTCTGGGAGTATCTGGGAGATACGTGCCCAAGCCTTGGCGAGTAGCAGCTTCGCGTGAGTGTTTGCGTGTCTGTTCTGAGCCTGCATGACATCCGCCGGTGGCCTCATATTGGACCGACTCCTCACTTACTCAACCAATGGCTGAATATTGCCGTCACTATGGAAACCATTAGTTTCCAGGCAACCGGCCCATCATCTGCAGCAGTCTATGAGTCGCATCTAATTATGGGATTCAGACATCTCACAGTGTTACCGTATGACAGTCTAGTGAAGGACTTGTTAGTAGGAGGTGGGGGGGGGGGCGGTGGGGGGTGCGTGAGACACATATTAAACGGAATATCAGGATGTGGAAGAGTGGCCCAGGAAATTGGGAAGGTGGAGCCGTGAGAAAGAGTTTGTTAAATATAAAATGAAACAGATGAGATCATGGCGTCTCTCTGTTATCCTCATTTAGCCCCCAGACCCCCATTCTGGAAGGGGTCTGTGTAATTATTTTATTTCATCGTGTCACCTGCAAGAGTCTCCGTGTTTATGAAGCTTCACTGGAGAGATGTGCTTCATGTGCTTTTACTCTCTGCAATGGGTAGCGAGCATCACCGGCAGTTTAATAACCTACCTAGAGGGAGTTGCCAGGATATATAAGGTATAAAGAGAGCAGATCAGCTGGTGCCTGGCTGGTGTCTATAGCTACGCTCCCATAATTACCTTGCGAGAAACAGGCACATTTCCAAACAAGCCCGTAACCCAGGGCAGGGAACACAGATGCTGTTTTTTTTTTGATTGTATGCAGAGATAAAACATTATGCTACAATAAAACAATGCAATCAGTGACAACAAATAAATATGACATTTCCTTATTAAATAAAACACATTTTATTTCCTGTTTAACTTCCTTCTTTTGTGCAGTGGTTTTTAAAGCAGCGTGTGTTTGTGGGGACGACATGTAGTGGTCAAACATAACAGCGTTTACATGTTAATTAGCATAAGAGAATCCAGGGACGGGGCGGCAGGACAGGATAGAGACAGGAAGCCACTGCTGAAGGGAAACGGAGAATCTCTGACAACGGGTCACGGGAACGAGCAGGAGCGGAACGCAGGGCAAAGGGAACCGTGTGCTGGGGTGGAACGTGAGCCGCATGTGGAACAAGCAAGGAGACGTCTGATTGTGTGTTTGTCAGCTGACTGTGCCGAGAGGCCGTGATGGTAGGCTGTGCTAAGGGGCTGTGCTGAGAGGCCGTGATGGTAGGCTGTGCTAAGGGGCTGAACACAGAGGTTGTGATGGTAGGCTGTGCTAAGGGGCTGAACACAGAGGTTGTGATGGTAGGCTGTGCTAAGGGGCTGTGCCGAGAGGCCATGATGGGAGGCTGTGCTAAGGGGTTGAACACAGAGGTTGTGATGGTAGGCTGTGCTAAGGGGCTGAACACAGAGGCCGTGATGGTAAGCTGTGCTAAGGGGCTGTACACAGAGGCCGTGATGGTAGGCTGTGCTAAGGGGCTGTGCCGAGAGGCTGTGATGGTAGGCTGTGCTAAGGGGCTGTGCTGAGAGGCTGTGATGGTAGGCTGTGCTAAGGGGCTGTGCTGAGAGGCTGTGAGTGGTAGGCTGTGCTAAAGGGCTGTACCGAGAGATTGTGCAGAGCTCCTGTGTATTGGACAGAATGATTCCAGCAGACAGGCATGATGCTGTCATGGAAGGGCATAACTCGGGTTTGCGCATTGGGGGACAGTATCTCTGCTCTAACTGAACTCTCTTTTTAATTGGGTAGGTGTGGAAAGCCCAGCTTCGGCTTGGCGCTCAGCGGCTCATTCTTTGCTCCCCGACATCCTTGCAGAAATCATCTGACTCTGCGATGATTATAAACGTGCTTACTTAACATTTAGTTGTTTGCTCCAAAAGTCGTAAGGTGCCTGGTGGGGTTCTGCCGGTCTCGCTCCCCGGATGCATTCACGCCCTTCACCTTCCTCTCTGTCTGCGTAGTTATCAAATTCCGTCACACTCTCTCCGAGGGTAAACCAATTTACATTCTTGTTTTGGCCTTCAAACCTTTTCCAGTTGCCATGACAACCCTGCTTTCTCCATCTCTCCTTCCGTCTCTCCCTCTATGTGTCTTTTATTCACTCGTCTTTAGTGCTCCTCTCCCGTTGACCCCCTCCTCCGCCATATTTTCTTTCTTTTGAATGATTTCCTGCACCTTCTGCTCCCTTGTTCTCCTCTAATCGATCCAAGGTGGGGCAAAATTAAGATTCTGAGATCTTAAGCCCCGGGATAGCCGATGATAGCATGTCTGTGTCCAGTATCCAACTGTCCTTCCCCAAGCAAAATGCAAACAGGCGCAACTGGGCTGTAATGAGTAACACGACAGCCAGGCAAAGGTGGAGACTTGTGGAGTCACAGCCAGATGGTGCCATAGGTGCTTCACAGCCGCCTCTTTCTGTCACTGGATTTTCCTACATTTTTCTCTCTTTTTCACATCGTTCGCTATCAGACCAGCTTTGCCTACAGTGCGAAACAATGGGCATTTAATGAAAAAGACAGGATTTGTTGTAAGTAATGGCACCACTCTTTACGCCACAGTACAGAACATTAAGCGTGGGGTATCTGTAGTTTTAATTAATGAGACGACAACTTTTAATATATTGTAGAAAATTATTCCAGAAAAAATCTATTTTTTTTCCGTGCTTGCAGTGACTTGAGTGAATATTTGACTCAGCTTTCCTGTTAGAAATTGATAATTTTTTTAAAAAAAACAAGGCTCATTACCTCAATAAAATAATCTCTCTCTCTCTTGCATCTAATTCCATTTACTCATTATTGGTTTCACTTGGTTACATCATGCTATGGGGAGTCTAATGAACATCCTGAGAGTGTAAACACCACTTCTGGGGCTGAAGTGAAGCCGGCCGCTTGACGTCTGTCTTTGTGTGTCTCCAACCCAGAAGCCATCTGTTTATTTATTTCCCTGATATATCAGTGTTTATGGCGAACGTGTGAAACCAAAACCCGGGCCTGCCACCGGGGAAAAGGAGAGCTTCCTAAAGGTCAGATTTTGGCTTGGGCTATGCCAGCAGGGGGGGTCCTATCCTCAGAAATTGTTTTGGGATCTACATTATATGGGCCAAACCCAAAGGAAACCCTGGTGTTTAAGATTCCCAGCTTTGTGCTTTTGGGAATGACCATCAGCCTGATGCCCCTATCCGGCCCAGTACACCTATCCGGCCCAGTACACCTATCCGGCCCAGTACCCCTATCCAACCCAGTACACCTATCCGGCCCAGTACACCTATCCGGCCCAGTACCCCTATCCGGCCCAGTACACCTTTCCGCCCCAGTACACCTATCCGCCCCAGTACACCTATCCGACCCAGTACCCCTATCCGACCCAGTACACCTTTCCGCCCCAGTACACCTATCCGGCCCAGTACCCCTATCCGCCCCAGTACACCTATCCGGCCCAGTACACCTTTCCGCCCCAGTACCCCTATCCGCCCCAGTACACCTATCCGGCCCAGTACACCTATCCGCCCCAGTACCCCTATCCGCCCCAGTACACCTATCCGGCCCAGTACACCTATCCGCCCCAGTACACCTATCCGGCCCAGTACCCCTATCCGCCCCAGTACACCTATCCGGCCCAGTACCCCTATCCGCCCCAGTACACCTATCCGGCCCAGTACACCTATCCGGCCCAGTACCCCTATCCGCCCCAGTACACCTATCCGGCCCAAGCACAGCTACTTTTCCATTCTAGCCAGTACCATGTTTAACACTGGTGTGATGCAAAGCACCAGGCTCCAGCACAGACACAGCAGGAAACAGAGACTGAGTTCAACTTCAGTGGAGATCTTCCTCAAAAACCAAGAGGTCCTATTGATCTTCTACTTATCTGCACATTATACAATGCCAGCGTGCCAATCCTGTGGATGCAATGTTCTTACATCTGAAAGACAGAGAGAGAGAGAGAGAGAGAGAGAGAGAGAGAGAGAGAGAGCGCTGTGTTGTATTATGTGTAAATTATCCTCTGTCTGTCCTTTCTGTTTTATCCTTGTTAAGTAGGTGTTAATTACACAGGTCACATCAAAGAGCCAGAACAGAAAAGCATTCCAGGTAGGGAATGTGCATGTATATGAACCCACACCTGCTTTTCGACTGTTGTTTACCCTCTTTCTGGGAGAGGAAAATAGATTTATTCCATACCGTAAAATAAAAACTTAATCCGTGGAGATATGGTTTGTGCACTACTTCTCGGTAGGTATAGCACCTGCCTTTTGATTATCGACTGCCTGTGTCCAGAGGAAGTAGGGTCTTGTCTTGTGTAATAAGTGTTATTCCTATTAACAAATCTCGCCAAACTGGAAGCGACCTACTGTTGATGTCCTGCACACCCTTGCTTTATAAAACACCGACACACTCTTGTAATAATCCCCTGAGAGGGCTCCGATAAAATTCACATAGTTTAACCGCCCACCCCCCCAAGCAATTTTCACAGTAAATTATAAAATGACACACAGGAAAGGGATTCTAGAAAAAGTATTTTTTTCTTCCTCGAATGACATTGTACCACATGGCTGTCCCTTCCGCCTGCTAACTTGCCCATAAAGCATCACACCCGAAAGCGGGCGATGTTTCGGTTATCGTGGAAACTCAATATACAGCTCCCATTTCGCCACGGCCGACAGAAATGCACCCTTTGCGGGGAGCACCATCTTCACTCTGAGCCCGTAATGAACCTCGTCCTTGGCCGGCGCTCTAATACACCTTTACACGCAGTCCATGTAAATGCGGGCATCTGTCACATTACCGACATGAACAAGGGTGCGCTGGCAGTAAAAGCACGCAAAAGGAAGCCCGTGTGTACCCCCCGTACGGATACTCCACATGGAGCGCGCTTAATGCCTGTGCCACTGTACCTGTCGCTTTCTCGTACTGTACCCTGATAATCTGATATTGGTGGTACATCGTCTGCGTGTGCATGTTAGGGTATGCGTGCGTATGCTTGTGCGTTTTTGACTCTCCCCGGAAATTTGCAGGGAAATATTGACAGCCGTGTCATGAGCGCCAGTGAGCTGGGGAGGCAGGCTGAGCCGCAGTAGGACCAGCGGCAGTCGGCGGAAAGCGGCTGACTCTCCGTGCCCAGCGGACCCTGCGCCCTGCCCTCCCCCGGCGCTGTGCGGCGGACTCTCCGTGATCGGTGGACACTGCGCCCTGCCCTCCCCCGGAAGAGTGCGGCGGACTCTCCGTGACCGGCGTATCCTGCGCCCGTCCCCATCCACGGACTCTCGTCGTCTCGTCTTCCGCTCTCATCTGCGGCGGAATAGCTCTCATAGCCGGAGCTCGGTGCGCTTCTTTTTCTTTAGTGTGTTTTTATTACCGATCGGGAGCCAGAGGGGACGTCGGCCTCGCTGGACCCGCGGAACGAGGTAGGAAGACGCCGGGACTGGTTCCTCGTACACGGCCGCAATCTGCTCGGCACGCCGCCGCGGTAAACGCTCATGTGTCCGGGTGTGTGCATGGGTGCATTTCCATACTCGGGGTAAATAGACAGTAAAGAGGGTGAATCGTGGGACGCCGTGCACCGGGGAGGGGGGTGATCGTTACACTGATGCTATATCGGGCCTTTCTCCATGTGACCCCCCCCGACACTCCGCCGATCTCCGGGTAGCGGTCATGTTGGCCAGCGTGTGCGCCCTGACAGGTTACCATCCGCTCCCGGGGGGAGGGGGGGTGCTCCAGCTAGCTGGGCCGTGCGTGGTCCCGATCCCCCTCCCCCGACACCGGCGGCTAGGCTAACACGGCGCTCCAGCCGATGTGAAGGGGGGGGGGGGGGGTCTGGAAGTGCCGAAACCAGCCGGTCTACCGGGGCAGTACTGGGAAGGGGCTGAGAGCGCGGCTGGCGTTAGTGTGAACCGAGGTCTGCGGACTACGGCCCGGTTCTCCTGGTTTCCGCTCGCTAGCCGCACGGAGCTCTGTACTGTGCAACATTTGGGACGTTAAAGCACCGTAAACACAGGGGGTAGCGGGTGACACCGCAGGTGGGCTTTCATTAGGGAGTGTGACGCACAGGTCAGCTCAAGAAGGGCGACATAGGACCATCAGCGGTCCGTATCCGTGGTCCGGTTACGTTACAGCGGCGGCCTTTACCCTTCGCGGATTGGCCAATCAGCACCTGCGATGGCTGGGGTGGGACAAACTGACACGGTCGACAGCCAATAGGAATCTGATCATCTCTTTCTGGGGCGGTCCCAGCGCGGTCGTTTACGGTCGTCATCTTCGACTCAGGTGAGCTGAAAGGCCGATGCCCAGGTCGTGCAGGGGGCGGCTATTTGGACCCGTTTGCGGAAAGTCTGTGCCCGTGTCCTTTGGGACAAATGCATGAAACTGCTTTATAAAGATGGTTCTAAACATTCTGAATCGGGACTGCCTCTCAGTTATTGTAGAATTAAAAGGAATGTGCTTGTTTTAATGCACTTCTGAAAATTCGGTTCGGAGATTGGGGGTTAAGTTTGTATTTTTTAAAGGTAAAGCTTCGTGTTTTATGTTTCACGGCCAGTATTTAAGGCTTTAAGTGCAGGTTGACATGCCCCATGTTATGCCTGTCCACCAGCAGTGTATCAAATCGCAGAAAATGCGCTGATAGCAGTCTCGCTGGCTTCTGCTTCGTCAGCCCTGCCCTCGGCCCTGTGTCTTTAAAATAGTTGCTATTGTTGCGGTGGAGGAAATATGATGCTAAAATCTTGTTAGTTGTTAGTAACTAACTTTGAACCAATCTAGCTAACTTTTTTACGTAGTAGTTACTTCAGACTAGAGACAGATGAAAACGCAGACGCAATGCATGCAAATGCAGAAATGCATAGACTCGGCCATGCGTAAATTTGCAGACCAGGATCACCTCTCAGCTGTTGTTTCTCTGTTGCATAAAGCACTGTGTAAGTTGGATAATTAACGTGGATTGACTGAGGGGGAAGGCAGTTGCTGCTAGCTGGGGTCCGCAAGGGTTGACCTGCTCTCGATTTGAGTTGTTTAGGAAGAACTAGGGGAGAGAACCGCAAGTCCTGATCTTAGTCACCTCTTGCAGCTTTCACATAGCCTTGTCAGGCTGTCTCACCACCAAACAGAGGGGGTGTCCACACTACATGCAAATCATGCTTCTGTTTCCCACAATATTACCCATAAACACTTGAGAATGTCAGCAAACAAGCAAATCGTTTGCCACTGTAAAAGTTTCCTGTGCTTCTTGGCTTCTGTCGATCTGGGCTTTAGGGTACCTCTCTGGGTGATGGGTGCCCAGACCACCCCCAGACCTCCTGCACTGTGTGGACCACCCTCGGCACCACAGTCTACACCCCAGACAGGCCTGTGTGTTTATTTTTAGTGCAGAGTTGGGCTTGGAACCCGATCCTGCCAGAGAGAGGCTCCTAATTGTCCCCAGTGACGGTGACCTGTTTGGCTGCCTCTCCTGGACCGAGTCACCCCGGAGACCGCCGTATAGAACACCCGCGTGTTGTGCTCCTGTATGCATGCGATACACGTCTGTATGGTAATGTGCTCAAAGTGAAATCATCAGGGATCAAAAAGGAGCTCCTGATGGGCTTAGAGTAGCAGACACGCTAACCTGGTTAATCTCTTTATTCCAAAATCTGTTGCTTGTTATATTAAGTTATCTCTTTATTTTGAAATAAGTGTATATCCAGCATATAATCAGAGCCCTGGAAACTACACTGACTTTCTCACAGATGCTGGCATCTTTATTATGTGTTGCAGCGTTCCTGTACTGTGATCTTTAGGACGGGACCCCACTGTGTGCTGTGAGCACAATATCCTCCGTTATCCCGCTGGTGATCTTTAGGATGGGAGCCCACCCCGGCCTTTGAGCATGACATCCCCTCTGATCCCGCCGGTGATCTTTAGGATAGAACTCCACTGTAGCCTGTGTGGATGGCGGCACCTGTCATCTCGCTGGTCATCTTTAGGTTGGGACCCCACTGTGGGCTGCGAGCACAGCATCCCCGATGTTTCTGCTGATGATCATTTGGACAGGATCCCACTGTGGGCTGTGAGCACAATATTGTCTGTGATCCCACTGGTGATTTTTAGGATGGAACCCCACTGTGGACTGTGAGCACAATATCATCTGTGATCCCACTGGTGATGTTTATTAATAATAATAATAATAATAATAATAATAATAGGTACTTTAAGAGCAGCCACCTGTTGCGATGCCCAGGAAGCTGGGGGTAAAGGGTCTTGCTCAAGGACCCACTTGAACCGATTTAAGCACCACTGCTCTAAGCACGATGTCCTCCGTGATCTCACTGGCGATCATTAGGATGGGACCCCACTGCAAGCTTTAAACACAGCGTCCCCTGTGATCTCCCTGGCGATCATTAATAGAGAACTCTACTGTGAGCTTTAAGCACGATGTCCTCCGT
>JAODKE010000038.1:5398202-5411156 GCA_026779605.1 Mormyrus hasselquistii
ACCTCACACTTATGTGATTGTATACCTGATATATACCTCACACATATGTGATTGTATACCTGATATATACCTCACACATATGTGATTGTATACCTGATATATACCTCACACTTATGTGATTGTATACCTGATATATACCTCACACATATGTGATTGTATACCTGATATATACCTCACACATGTGATTATATACGTGTTATATGCCCTCTGATCGCTCTGCTTCTTGCCTGCTGGTCAGCCTTCTCAGGTATGGCCTCCTGTTCTGTATGGTGTCCCACCCCTCGATCTGAAGGTCTAGGATGGTGGGAATGAGATACTCATGTTTTTTCTGTGCAGCTTAAGAACGAAATATTACAAGATGAAACCAATGGAATGGATCTCAGTCCAGGGTGATATGATGTCACGCTTTGGCTTATTTGTAAATGCTTTAGTCGGACCTCGCTTACTTGCTGTCAGCTACTTTAAATTGGAACGTCACACCTATCTTCTTAAGTTTGTTAAAAAGGGAGAAATTACAGTATACCGTGTCTATAATCTGTAAATGAACCTTGTGCCATATCTGTCCATTCACAACCTGTCCAGTAGAGGGCGCCATGCGCAGCAAGCGGCGGTGCGTCCTGGTGAAGAAACAGCCATACAGCGGGGACGAGTGGTGCTCCGGACCCGACACAGAGGATGACGAGGACAAGGCGCTCGTCGGTGCTCACAGTGAGTGCTGGCTTTCTGGGGCTGAGCTGCTGTACGGTGCCCAAAGCCTACGCTGTGGCGAGTCCCAGAGGGCTCTGCACAGCGGCATTTCCCTATCGGTCGTGCCAGACGGCTGTGTTCCTGTGCTTAGTGTTAGCCATGGTGTTGTATCCTCAATCCTCTGCATGGATGCCACGGTCACATGATTATAGCAGCCAGCCAATCGCAACACACTCGCAATATGTGAAGCTGCCAGACTCGGTGACAGTGTGACAGAGATGACAGCAGAGTGGATTCTCGCCATTCAGCTCTCAAATCTCACGGGGGCTTCCCTTGCAATTCAGCTGTAGGGAGCCCCTGCGGAGGGAACCAGCGGATATAACCGCGAGGTTAATGACGGGATTATCCATGGCAGTGTAAACAGAGTTTGGGCTGTTAATTCTCATTAACTAGCCCCCTTTTCATTAGTCAAAATGGATCAAATAGAAATTGTCGACTTTTATGGGTTTTGTCTCCATCTAGTGCCGAGTTAGGGAAATGCGTAGTCACAGCCATGAATCAAGCTGAACATTGAGCTATCAAAAAGACTCAGAATTAAAAGCTGGTTTGTATAGCAAATTAAAATATGAGATATTGAATGCAGTCTGTGTTGAGAGGAAAAGTGATGTCATGAAGCTTGTGCTTTACTGAAAGTGTAGTACATGTAGAGTGCTGTGCTGTTGGACCTTTGAGTGATGACTGTGCCTGCTTTGGGTAAAACATCTGCTACATGAATAGATGTAAATGTAAAATATAAATATATTTACTTTAAAACTTTTTTTCCCAGGAGACCCTTCAGTGGCAGGCCCCACCCATTCCATGACTGGACCCCCTCCAATGGGCTCCATCAGCGAATCCGGGTGCTCTGCTTTGGGGCGAGGACTGGGGACGGGACCTGCCCCCGCCCAGCAGGTGGTGTATGTTTTCACCACCAGCCTGGCTAACAGGTAAGAACGTTCTCTCAGGAAGAGCCGACACCTGCCGCTGTGTCCTGTGGTCACCGTGTGGCTCTGTGTCCCTCAGTGCGGCGGATGCCGTCATGCACGGCCACGTCGACTCCATCGTTACGTTTCACCAGCAGAACGTCCCGCACGCCAAACTGGACAAGGTAAGTCCCACTAAGGAGCAGGTACATGGTAATCACGCATGCATGAACACACTGACCATACCCTCACTCTCTCTCTCCCTTCCTCCCTCCCCCACACTTTCTCTGTCCCTCCCTCCTTTTTCTCTTTCTCACTCTCTCTCAGTGTCCCCCACCTGTGAAGCTGCCCACCCTCCCGGAGCAGATTAACTCCAGCACCCCCCCGACCGGCACGCCCAAATCGCAGAGTGGCACACCCCGACCGGCCTCCGTGGGAGGGGGAGCGGGGGGTCACCTGCTGTCAGGGAGCACCCCCACCTCCTCCGGCAATGCTGAGGAGGACCTCCCTCAGGGCCGGCCTGCCGGGGTCTACGGTGGCCCGGGGACACACCAGCCAGGGCCGGGTGCCGCTGCTACCCCTAGGCCCGGGGACCACGAAGGACCAGCCCTGCTGCCCCATGCTGCCACTGGTGTCTCCCCTTCGCCCAGTCCGGTGGCGTCCCTCCTGCAGCGGGAGCCGGGCCCGGTGGGGGTGCCTGGTGGTGCTGACAGGCTCTCCAAAGAGCAGCTGGAGCATCGCGAGCGGTCACTGCAGACGCTGCGCGACATCGAGCGGCTGCTCCTGCGCAGTGGGGCTGGGCCGGGGGAGCCCTCGGGGCCGGATGGAAACACCGGCGACGCCCCCGGTGGGCCCAACGATGGCGCTAACAACCCCGCTAACTGCAGCAGCAATAACGGCGGCCTGCCCCCTCTAGGGCCCCTGCGCAAGTATGAGGAGCCCCTGCAGTCCATCATCTCGCAGACGCAGAGCCTGGAGCCCTCTGGCCTGGATGAGCCGCCCATGGGACCCCACGCCGGCCTGCTGTCCCTGCATCACCAGGCCCCCTCGCCCACTGGCATGGACGTAGGCGGCCTGCTGTGCCCTGACGGCCTCACCCCCGAGCAGGTGGCCTGGAGGAAGCTGCAAGAGGAGTACTATCAGGAGAAGCGGAGGCAGCAGGAGATGCACCCCCACCACTACAGGATGATGCCTGAAGCGGGCATGGGGGGGCCCATGATGCGAGGACCCCCGCCGCCCTATCACAGCAAGCCGGGGGAACAGCAGTGGCCACCGGCGGCCATGATGGGAGGCGGGATGGGGCCGGGAGGCGGCGGCCGCATGATGGACATGCACCAGGAAGGGCCGAGGGCACCGCACTTCCTGGGGCAGATGCATAGAGCGCCACCTGGTGGTGGGGGTGGTGGTGTCTACCCAGGCGGTGCTGGAGGAGTGCTGTCTATCGAGGCAATGGGGCACCAGAGGCCTTCCAGGCCAGGCATGGGCTGGACCGAAGACATGCCCCCCAACGTGGGAGCTGGGGGCCGTTTCCCAGGGTGTTACCCCCCCGGGGGCCTCAGTGGGCCTCCGCCCCACCTCCAGGCCAATTCGGAGCGGTTCTTGACCCGGGAGGAGATGTTTCGCATGCTGGAGAAGAGGCAGCTGCAAGGGCTGCATAGGATGGAGTTGGAGAGGCTGGGCAAGCAGCAGGTAGGCCTGGGGGGGCCCAGAATACTGGATGGCATGGGTGGGGGGGGCTTCCCGGGTCCTGGCATGGGTGGGGGTCCGGCCCCTCGAGGCGACCCCATGGACTTTGCGAGCTCAAGGGCAATGTTGGGCTCTCCCTTGGGGGGTGGAGGTGCAGGTGCCGGAGGGGGCCCCCCCCTCAGAGACTTGGTGGATGCACCGATGGGCAGTGTGAACATGAACCCCCAGATGCAGCAGATGATCCTGGCGCAGAAGCTGCGGGCTGGTCCCGGACCTGGTCCCAGTACCCTGGGGGAGATGCTGAGCTCGGAGGAAATCTGCCGAATCAGAGCATCACAGAACGGCCGGGAGCTGGGCAGCGGCATGCAGAGTAACAAAGGCATGGCCCCTGGGAGAGGGGGGCCCCTTCAGTACCCCAATCAGGGGCCCTTCCCCGGTGGCCCAGGGGCAGGTGGATACCTCCACCAGGAAGCCGGTCCAGACATGTTTGGGTCTGAGCACCAGGGTCCGCCCCTCATGGGGGGCTCCAGGCTCAGCCACATGCCCATGAATTCAGGCCCCCGGGGCCCTGAGCTCGGCCAACGCCACCCCTCGGACCTGTCGATCGGCGCCAATCCCATGGGCTCCCCGGCCACTCCGTTGCCCCATCAGCTGAAATCGCCCTCCCTCAGCCAGGAGGCCTCTCCTCTCATGCCCTCCCCCTCTGCCCCCAGTCTGAAGTCTTCCCCCCCTCAGATGTCTGCCGCAGGACCCCCTCCTCCACCGCTGCCAGCTACGAGTGGAGTGGGAACCCCGTCTTCTTCCATGAAGTCACCCCAGGTGATGGGCCCCTCCTCCTTGGGCCTGCGCTCCCCCACCGGCTCCCCCGGCCGTCTGAAATCACCAGCCATGCCCGTGGCCTCCCCCGCTTGGGTGGCCTCCCCCAAGACGACGATGCCCAGTCCAGGGGGGCCACCCAGCGGCAAGGGCATTGGAAATGGAGGAAGCAGCTCGACCGAGACTGGTAAGGTCCCCGTGGGGGTCAGATGCGACCGGGCACCATCTCGTGTGAGATACCGCTGCCGTTTCTGACTCTGTGCGTCCTCCCGTCTCGCAGGGCCTTCCCTACCTCCCAGAAGCACCAGCTCCACCCCCATCAGTCAGCCCGGCTCCATGAATCCCAGCATGCCGTTCACCTCTTCCCCTGACGGGGTGCCCACTTCCCAAAATCCCCTGTCCCTCATGTCCCAGATGTCTAAGTATGCGATGCCCAGCTCCACGCCACTTTACCATGACGCCATCAAGACCATCGCCACCTCCGATGACGAGATGCTCCCGGATCGCCCCCTACTGCCTGGCGTCAACATGACAGGTATACCGATCACACATTTTTCCACACTCCACAGCAGAAAAGAGGATTATAAATATGAAGTGTTTTATTATAAGGCTGTGTTGTCCTCCCCTGAAACACTGTAATCGTTGGCTGTGAGTAGATGGCTGCTCCGTGCATTCAAACCACCAACCCTTAGCTCTCCTGCACCCCCCTCCCCCCAGGAAGCATGGGAAGCCACCAGTCCTCCCAGATGATGCTCGCCTCCCAGAGCTCCATGGGCCCCTCCAGTGGTGCCCAGAGTCCCATGGGGATGGTGCTGCAGGGACAGCCCCCACTGTCCCACGAGCCCCCGGGGGCGCTGCTTCACTCGCCGGGCTCCATGGGCATGCCTGGCATGACCCCGGGCATGATGGGGGGCCCCCCAGATGGGATGGAGCCCTGCAGCGTCTCACCAATGCTCCAGCAGAACCTCATGGGGGGCTTCTCCCGCATGCAGCCGCCCCCCCAGGGGCCACTGCACTCCCCCGGGCCCGGCATGCCTCAGCAGTACCCTCAGCCACCGGACGAGGTGCTGCCCCACCACCAGCTGCAGCTGCTGGGCAAGGGACTGCCCCAGCAGAGGCCCCCGCACCCCGTGGATGCCTTCCACCCCGTGCCAACGGGGGACAGCCCCGACCTGAGCGACGTCATCCGCCCGACTCCCACAGGGATCCCCGAGTTCGACCTGTCGCGCATCATCCCGGCCGACAAGCCCAGCAGCACCCTGCAGTACTTCCCCAAGAGTGAGGCCCAGTCACACCAGGGGCCAGTCCCAGGCCCCCAGCTCCTGAAGCCGCACCCCCCGGGCGGCCCCGTGCTGGCTGGTGCCCCCTCGTCCAACCCCCACATCGCCAGCCTGCAGAATATGATGGCGGAGCAGCAATTGCAGCCGCCCCACCCGTCGCACCCGGGCATGCGCATGGGCATGGGCATGCCCCCCGGTGGACCGCGGGGCCTGGCGCCAGGGCCGGGCATGGGCCCTGCCTGTCATCCAGGGCACGGCATGGGCAGGACAGCCATGATGCCCCAGCCACAACAGCACCATCACCACCATCAGCAGCAGGCCATGATGGCTGACAGCATCCTACACCAAGCCCCGCATCCCCACCCTGGCGTGATGTCGCCCCAGCAACATCAGCAGAGCCTCATGATGATGCAGGCCAAGCAGCGAGCCTTGTCCGTCCCCGGAGACCCTTATGGACCCCAGGGGCTGCTGATGTCCCCCCAGGGCCCCGTGATGATGGGCCCCCAGCCCCTGAGACAGCGCGGCATGTCCCTGGACAGTCCCTTGGGCTACGGGCACGGCGGCATGGCCAACATGCCCTTCTGAATCGCCTCCCCCGATCTGTAAAAACTGCTCTCTATTATGTCCTTATGGTATTATCAATGTTACTATGGCAACTTGTGTCATTAGTATTGCTGTCCTTAAATGCTCTTTTAATTTGGATAAAAACTGAAAAAAATGGTTCATCTTAAATGGGTCATCTTAAAAAAAAAAAAAAAAAAAAGTTTAAAAAGGAAAAAAATTTGTAATATCTAAGACATGGTACTAAACAATAAATCAGATCATTGTGAAGCCATTTTTATACCTGTAAAATATGTACATTTCACAGATCAGTAAATTTGGTGGGGAAGCTAGTTAGGAGAGGGCTGCAGATAGTAATTTTTATCTATTTTCACTTTATTTGGATTTTTTTCCTCTGGCTACCAAACTGTTGTGAATGAGAATACATAAATATATATATCGGTGCTGTAAATATGATGCAATTTGTGGTTGTTTGCAACTGTTCTGTATAACTGTGTTTTAATAGAAGCCTAAAAATCTGGGGAGGGGGGAGAAAAGGCTGTTAAAGCAGTTTTTGTCTTCTGCTCATTGACGCCGTGTGAGTTTGTGTGTGTGTGTGTGTGTGCGTGCGTGCGTGTGCGCGTGCGTGTACGTGCACCCTGTGGCAGGAGAGTGATTTATGACAAAACAGCCTGCCCAGTGTCACATGAATACACCTTACAGCAAACAGTGGTTACGTTTCACTACCACTAATGAGCTATGTCCTGGTGTAGACTTTACACATCTGGTAACACATTGCTTTCCGTATATTGAGTCTTTTAATGACCCGGAAATGTCGACAGTCCTGTCAGGTTAATCCTCAAAGCAAGCACGTTCAGAAATGCCCTCCTATGATTCCTGTTCCCTTGCACTGAAGCATGGTTCAGGTCGATTAACATGTATGAAATACATGCTACCACGACTGTCAGGCTAATTATATTCTATAACCACATACAGAATTTCATGCATCATTGCATAACGTGACACCTTTTGGACCATGTCGAACATTTTGATCACTTTTTTTCCCCTCAAATATTTGTAACCATCTTGATTTTTTTGAAGGAAAAGGAGGAGAGATGATGAAGGTGATGATGAAGAAATTTGAACAAACGGTTAGTGACTTTAAAATTGAACAGATGTCTACAAAGATAAAACAAAAGGCAGTCTGAACATCAGAGGAAAAGTTCTTATGAAAAGTCACACCTCTGAGATGACATTTAAAAACAAGCACAATGAAAGCGACGATATCGGCACTCGGCTCAAATAAGCTAGTACTAGATGTACCTTATTACAATATTAATGAAATGTGCATATAAATTTGACAAACACGAATCATCAGAGAACAAGCCATTGGTTAGATCACTAAAAAAAGGGGGGGAGAAGCCATCTTGACCGAGATTCGTCCCGAAGCGACTTCAGAACAGGCAATCCTCCTCACGATAATATGCGGCAACCCACTCACGCGAAAACATGAACCCGAGGAAGAACGAGTATGTACGAATATTTCCGAGCTTGCCCGAGTGAGTCCGAACAGTTCCGCATATACTCGAACGTTTACGAGTGTGTCCGACCGAATTCGTTAATTGTCGGCCTCCGTCAGCTGACGAGATGGGCAGGGTTTAAGAAGAAGGGAAGCCATCTTAGAGCTTCTGCTTAAAGAGAGTAAAGCTGACGAGCTACAGCAGACCAAATAAGATACACAGCCAAAAGCGTAGCGGTAATCTCCGCCATCCGCGGTAAATACGCCTCGGCTTCACTGCTTGCGAACTTCTGCTTTGTCCTTTTCCGTTAACAGGCTAGTATTTCAAAGCCTCCTTCGATAATTTGTTGGTTTATGGTTATTATTTTTTGTTTATGCTTGTGACGTTTTTAACGACTGAGACTTTGTCACATTTAACTCGTTAAGAAATTAAGTTACTTTCGACGTAGCCTGGGCGGTTATTGCAAATGAACTGTTTTGGTATATTTAATGCCAGTTAATTATTTCAAATATCTACGCTTTTGCCCTGTGCACCTAGCTTGTTAGCCACAGGGTGCTAGTTAGCAGCTTAGCTTGCAGTCGAATGTGTGGACGTTTCGTCGCTAACGTCACTAAAAGTCCAGTCCGTCTGGGGTTAACCGGTTATGGTTTTGGTTAGATGTCGAGGTGACGGCCTTCGGGATATTCGGTTTCGGTTCAACAGTCCAAGTTAACCTACTGGCCGACTGGTAATCGTTAGCATACGTGTCCGGCCCAGAGGCTCTCCACCTGGCTGTTTTATCACGGTTTAACGCCATAACTAACTTTACCCCTGGTTAGTGACCGTCTAGGGAACTAGTTAGAAGTTAAGAGCTACTGAGTGGGGTTTGGGCCGCAGTCGATTAACTAGCCGCGGTTATCAGCCCCCGTGCCAGGTTAGTAAAGTCCGGCTTAGTAGAGCCAGCTGTAAAATGTTTGATCCAGTCCTATTGTTAACCAGTTAGATGTGAAGTGTTCTTACGAAGGTTGGATTTGTCCGGGCCTTTGGCCAGCCGCCCGCTTTCTTCCCCAGCTGGGCTGGTTGAAATGCCACATAACCGGCTCGGACGGTAGAGACTTTCACTTTGCCCGAGTTAAACTGTTGCGTGTTGCTGTTGATCTTCTCAAATATAGGAGGCTCATTTTGTGGCAGATTATTGGTTACTTAATATTATAACGTGTATTACTGCTGTACACAGCGTTACTCTGGGCCTCCTGCCACTAGCTCCTGAAGGTCTGTCCACGTTCTGCGTCCACGCTGATGCCTGTTTAATCTCTCAAGCACTCTTAAACTGAACAGTTTCTTATACGCCTCTTATTTGTGCCACAGGAAGCACCTGAGGAAATGAAGTAAACGTATTGAAGATAAATTGGAGCAAGAGTGGATTTAAAAAAAAAAAAAAAAAGAGAAGAAAATCACAGTAATAAAATGACTGACACTGGCTTGTTGACCATTGGATTGTCTTAGGGGAGACCTGAACCACAGAGGTGGGGTGTGGCAGCACTGTGCCAGTGTTTCATGCTTTGCAATATTGACTCATTTACTGAGCAAGACATAAAAACATTAAACGAAGGATTAAAATATTGATGAACAAGACTGATTCAAGGAAGAAGCTCTTTCCATTAACCAGAGACTGAGTCCGGGATTTTTCAGATTCTCTCGAACATTTGAGAAGAGACTATTCTCTATATTAAGACTCGGATCGATTTGAAATATTTGTTGAACTGAGTAGCCATGAGCACCGCTAGAACAGAGAACCCAGTGATCCTGGGATTGTCCAGTCAGAATGGTCAGCTACGAGGATCAGTGAAGCCAGCAGGGGGCCCCAGTGGCGGCGGGGGTGGGGCCCAACTGCAGCCGACCAGTCAGGTGAAGTCATCCAGCACAATCAACAACGGCAGCTCCCAGCCCATGCCCACAGCCAACACCGTCATCAAGTAAGTCCCCCCTGTAGAGCCGTCGAGTCCGAGTGTAAATACTCCGGCCGACTTCAGATCTGCACCCAGAGCCATGGGCTCGTGGTGTTCTGTCGTGCTGCTGGTTCCGTTCATACCCTCAACGACCGATGTTGTCTGGAGTTTCTCCGAAATTGATTTTTGAAATGTTTTTTTATTCTTCCCCTCTCCTTAGTGACTTGGTGAGGGGGGACAGATTTTGTTGGGATGCTTTTTTTTTTATTACTGACTGCTCTTGGTTATTCTGCAAGTTCTTTGAAATAAACATTGTTCTGTGTAATTTTATTCTTCAGATATCAAAGTCTTCAGTTTCCATGCAAAGTAGCTGGGTAATTGGCTCCTTTTGTCCCATTCCTAAAATGAACTTGGTTTCTGATGATTAAATGAAGTAATTCTCCCTTTGACAGGCCTGGAGATGACTGGAAGAAGAATCTAAAACTTCCTCCTAAAGATCTGAGAATGAAAACTTCGGTAAGAAGCATAGATTGACATGAACAAATGACACTCTGAAAATCAGTAATGCCATCAGTTTGGTTGTGTGTCCTGTTCTATGTGGGTGCCTATAATGTTTCTATTCCAGCAGATCACAAACGCATGCTGATACTCCTTTTTGCCTGCATTAGTTTGTCATGTGGTATATCTGCCATTATTGATGTTATTGCTTTGCTGTTTATTAGAGTAATTTGTGAGTCGATTTTTGCTTTGGGACCTTGCAGGATGTGACGGCCACAAAAGGCAATGAGTTTGAAGATTATTGCCTGAAGAGGGAGCTCCTGATGGGCATCTTTGAGATGGGTTGGGAGAAACCCTCGCCCATCCAGGTATGTGGCCGCTATTTGCTCTGGGAACCAGTTGTGTATCTGGGCCTGTGGACACTTAAGTCAATGTGCATCTGTATCACTTTCCAGGAGGAAAGCATTCCCATTGCGTTGTCTGGGAGGGATATCCTGGCCAGAGCCAAGAACGGCACTGGCAAAAGCGGCGCCTACCTCATTCCCTTACTTGAACGCATTGACCTGAAGAAGGACTGCATACAGGGTATGGGGGGGAAAGCACCTGCCTCGGGACTTCAGCTGTGTATTTATGGTGGCTAGATTTGCCAGTGGCCGACTAGCTTATCGTAACACAGCTCTTATAAATCAGTCGCTGAGTAGTATGTGCCTCTGTGGTGGTCTCTGGAGCCAGTGTGATCGGTGGTTTTTGTGTGGGGGGGTAAATGTTCTTGTCTCTTGCCTGCAGCCCTGGTCATTGTGCCCACCAGAGAACTGGCTCTGCAGGTGAGCCAGATCTGCATCCAGGTCAGCAAACACATGGGTGGGGTCAAAGTCATGGCCACCACGGGGGGCACCAACCTTCGCGATGACATCATGAGGCTCGACGAGACTGGTGAGTTGGCGCTGGAGACGTGCGTCGGGGTAGATGGGCACAGGAGGAGTGAACTGAATGTGTGTCTGTGCGCACAGTGCATGTTGTCATCGCTACCCCCGGAAGGATTCTGGATCTCATCAAAAAGGGAGTGGCCAAAGTCGATCAGGTGCAGATGATCGTGTTGGATGAGGTGAGTCCTTGGTGTGTGTGTGTGTGTGTGTGTGTGAGCTTCGGCTGGTGATGAAGATGCTGGCGCGTACACGCATCCACCTCTAAACGTCTCGTATGTCTGAACAGGCGGACAAGCTCCTGTCCCAGGACTTTGTGCAGATGATGGAGGAGATTCTGAGTTTCTTGTCGAAACAGAGGCAGATCTTGCTGTATTCAGCCACGTTTCCACTTAGCGTGCAGAAATTCATGGTAAGTTGTACAGAGCCAAGAGCTGCAAGACGTTTGTTCATTTATCTTGTTACTTGGTTAGTAGTCGATTACTCAGTTTTGATACTTTAAGGGTCAGTGGTGAATGGTCAGGTGAGACAGGATGGTATCGTTACCTCAATGCAATGTCAAAAACATCAGTTGGCAGTCTGCTGGCAATAATGGTTTAGTTAAGATGATGCTGTTTATGTTGTGCAGCTCTGATTTTGCCTATTTGGTGTTTGCCTACAGGGAGTTCTTTTCTTACTGGAGGGGTAATTGAACTGTCTTGTAATTAAAAAAACAACAGAATGGCAGGCATGACACGCCGCACTAATTTGAGGTGAAAGAGGGCTGTTTCAGTGCTCTGGGGCTCTCGCAAAGCCCCCCAGCTGCAGTGCTGGCACTCCAGTGTCCTTGGATGATGTTGTACTCCCTCCCCTGCAGGGCTCCCATCTGCAGAAGCCGTATGAGATTAACCTGATGGAGGAGCTGACTCTAAAAGGAGTGACCCAGTATTACGCCTATGTGACTGAGAGACAGAAAGTCCACTGCCTTAATACGCTTTTCTCCCGGGTGAGCACTTGTAAGATGCCCCCTGCACGTGCTGTTGCGTACTGTCAACGTGCCTGGCTGACTCTTTTTTTTTTTTTTCTTTATTTATTTTTTTTTCCAGCTCCAGATTAATCAGTCTATAATCTTCTGCAACTCATCCCAACGTGTTGAGTTGCTGGCCAAGAAGATCTCCCAGCTGGGCTACTCCTGCTTCTATATTCACGCCAAGATGAGACAGGTGTGACCCGAGCTGCCGCTCCGATATGCAGGCAGCCGTTATTCCCGCTCGCGTCTCTCAACCTGTGATGTTTTGTCTTCTAGGAGCACCGTAACCGCGTGTTCCACGACTTCAGAAACGGCCTCTGTCGGAATCTCGTCTGCACTGGTAGGTGATGTGTGAACGCGTGGCTTTGGCAGGCAGCCCAGTGCCTGGGCCGTAGCTCCATCGCGGGATGTGCTCTGACCTTGGAGAGCATTAGGGTTGATGTGTAGCAAAGCGAGGTTCAGGTTTGTGATTCGGTAGGTAAAGGAAAGTGTTTTGGTTTCATGAACCTCAGGATGAAATCGCTCTCGGGTCAGGTGTGTGTGTGTGTGGTTCTGTTATCTAACGGGGCTCTTCCACTGCACCAGGAACTGTACTTTTGACACAGTACTTTTGGTGTGGTCTCTTTGCCATTAATTTCCGGTCGAGTACAAGTACAAAAAAAAGTATCACACCAGCTTGGGTATGTTTTAGGTACTTTGGGACTTGAAACACAAGCCCCCCCCCTCCCCCATGCATATAATATCTGTATATGCAGGTATGAAAAAGCCTAATCTCTACCTAGTGGTCCATGCAGTGTAGAACTACATCTGCATAAAATGCGATACTATCAGTGTCACGTGTTGCCCACTCCTGTAATGTGTGTTACCGCAAAATACCCCATCTTGCATTGTGATTATTCAGTGGCAGTAGCAGTGGAAAACTAACACAAATGCTAGACTTTACTGAAGTACCAAAAGTACGGTACCTGGTGCAGTGGAAAAGCCCCCTTAGAATATATGTACAGCACGTGGGAGCAGTGTTTGCTCCATAGGGTGCGCTTGTCATTGAATCTAATGACTCCCACAAGATGACTGGCCAGGCCAACACACTGTGGGTTGAAAGAAT
>JAODKE010000038.1:5436766-5458397 GCA_026779605.1 Mormyrus hasselquistii
TCCCTGAAGGCACGGACCTGAGGTCCACCACATCCCTGAAGGCACGGACCTGAGGTCCACCACATCCCTGAAGGCACCGGCAGAGTCGCTGCTCATGCTGTGAGTTTACAAGGCAAATCAAGTTTATTTATATAGCACAAGTCAGATGCAAAGCAATGTACTTTACAAAGATACAAAAATACATAAAATAACATTAATATCACATTTAAAAGACAAAAAAGCCTGAAAGCCAAACAATCGAATAGTTAAAATGTTATATTGTTGACAGCTTTTGACTAAAATGACTTTATTTATTGAAAATGTGCAGCAAACAGTAATGTTTTAAGCCCTGATGTAAATGAGCTGACAGTTTCAGCAGACCTCAGGTCTTCACAAAGCTTGTTCCACAGACGCAGGGTTGCCACACGTCCCTTACGCTATGGCAGGATTCCATAGTGGGACATGCTGTATCCTGTATAATACTGGATAGATGGTGGCAGCCCTGCACAGACGGGGATCATGCAAACTAAACACTGCTTCACTTTGCATGGTCTGGATTCTCGGAACACGGAGAAACCTTCGCCAGATGACCTCCGGGGTCTGGATGTGCGATAACATTCAAATGAATCAGAAATGTATTTAGGCCCGAGACCATTTACTGCTTTGAATGCAAGTGATTTAAAGGCCGGTGCATTAGCAAGGACTCTGCCAGGCGCATTCTGGATGTCCTTCCTCCCACTGCCACTTGCCTCTTCTTCCTCCTCAGTCTCAGATTACGTGACTTGTTTACCGTGCCGGGCAAATCGCTGCCCATCGCCGCTTCCCGGGCTGCTGTTATCCTAACAGACAGACCCACTGCTCCAATAAAGGACAAAACGAACGCAGCACGCCCAGCCCCTCCGGCGTTTGTGTCACACCCAGATTAATAAAGGAAAGGGCGGTCCGGCGGCACTCTGCAGAAAACAGATCCACGGGGGCCGATATCTTAGGCCCGGCTGCTGTGATTACAGAGATATCCGGCTAATGCCGCAGTACGGAGAGCACAGTGTCGCAGTTACGTGGCTGCCTGCCGGAGACCGCCGTCATCATCTGCTCATCACGGATGCGGCTGCTTTTTCCGTACCCTGCTGCGTATCTCTTCGGACTGCCACTGGAGCAGATTTTCACATAAAAACAATAACAAATTTGTATAGTAGCAATAAAGGGACACTGCACTGCTTGGGATGGAAACAGCGCCCTCTAATGCACAGGTGTGTTAATGGCCTTCTCCTCTTGTTTATTGCTTTTAAATAAAGGCCTAATTAACGGGGCAGTATGAGAGAGCCCCAGAGTGTTCCTGCAACAGGGCCGCACATTAATATTGCAATTCCCTTTACATCAGTCCCTCAGACTCGGCCCAATTAATCCTAATGTAATTAGAGAGCTGACAGATACAAAAGGTCAGATATTTATATCAAAATCACAGGCCTGCCCATCCCCGAGGTCTTCCTGTTGCTTATAGCAACCCCTCAGGGTTGCATTGTAAGTGATTGAAGGCTGTGTCCTCTATGTCAACAACAATATGGTGGATCAGTCATTTCCAGATGTGTCTCTTGAGTGCACAGGGGGCCTGTCCGTCAGCTTTTAGTGTGAATGCCACGTAGAGCCGGCATCTCCCTCAGCTTCTTTATCAGAGAATGTATCGCCTTCATCTTTCCATTTATTGGATGCAGAACATTTGAGATTTGAGCAGCATTTGAAATAACTAGCATTTGAAATAGTGGCCCCTCCCACCCCGCCGCCTCATTCGGGTGCTCCTCCCACCCCGCCGCCTCATTCGGGTGCCCCTCCCACCACACCAACTCATTTGGGTGCCCCTCCTATCCGTATCCATTGATCAGATGCCCCCCCCCCAATCTGCTGGGCCTGTCTGAGACGCTCTGTTTCTGTCCCTCCAGTTGGTGGCAGATCGCAATGGGGTGCCAGAGAACGTCAAGAGATGGGGGCGGGGGAACTGCCTGTTTCCTGTGAGCCGCCGCCTATCTGCCGACCCTCCCCAGCTATAAATTCAGCCACCATCCATGTTCTCACATCGGCTGGTCGGGGGATCCTGCTGGGCCCCTCCCTCATTCATCATGCTGTTTGGGTAACACTCCCCCTCCCCCGACTCTGTAAAGCCGTGATTTCCAATTAAACCTCCTAACTGTGAGGTTAAGAGCCAATTTCATGCACCTTAGTCCTGATAAATAGATGACGAGTTTCACGCTCTGTTCTGCCCGGGGGGGTGTGTGGGGGGGTGCTCTCGCTGTTCCCGGTCACCGTGACCGCAGTGTGCGGGGCTGCTCTGACCCCTTGCTTTTCTTTCGTTCCTTATTTACTTTCCCTGAAAGAACAGTAATATCTAAAGATAACGAAATCTGAAAGTCGGCCTTTGCTTTGTGTCCAGGATCAGGCTTGGATTTCAATGCCGAATACATATCATACTGCGAATTAATGAAGAAATCTGGCATTTAATTCACAGAAGATTGACATTCACTTACTCTGTAATAGGCACTTTGTGCAGAAGAGTGTCTGAATCTCTGAATTTGGTCCTATATAAAGTTAAGAGGTTAGCGTCCTTCTTGTTCCTTATAAACAGCCTCTGTGATCTTTATTCTAATTTTCATTGTGTGCTTTGGCTGTAAAATACTGCATTTCTCATCCATTTTATCTCTGATTTCACTCCAGTCCTCATCTTTCTATGGGTTTTAATTTTCTGCTTTCTGAAACCAGCGCTATACCCTTGTTTTCCCTGCCAATTTCACAGGCCGAGTCTCTGGGTCTCTCACAGAGCGTCAGACAGCCTGATATTCTGCGGGATCCTTATAAAATGAAGCCCACTGTAATTTCTCTCCCTACGCAAGCTGTGCATCGAATGCCAGTCTGAACAATCCACCTCAGTCTTTAATGGTTTTTTGTGAGTAACTTCCCCAATACTGATTGTCAGGCATAGCTAAACGAGCACAGAGTGGTGAGTCCATGGCTTCTCTGCCTAACAATGATGTCATGGGTCTGTTGTATGAGCTGAATTCACTCAACCACTGCACCTGTATATCTAGCAGTTCAGTGAAAGCTGCTGGTTGATGTAATATTATGGGATGGGCACAGTTTGGAGCATGAATAAATAAAACCCTGTAAAAAGCAGAAAGCAAACATACACTGCATTATAATTTTATTTTAAGACAGATTATGGAACAAATAGACCCTTATAAGTTGGAGGTAAAAAATTCAAGGTGAAGACCAGCAAACAGTAGCGAGATCGTTGGCGATTTTTAGCAGAGATGCCTGCTGTTGCCACAGGTGAGGGTTAAGCCCTCCTGCTGTCTGTGAACGTGACACACATCCTAGGAAAGGGAGTTCTGACTGCTGGGGTCTGCATAGCTAAACAGGACCATTAATGTCTAGGGGGGGTTCCAAACAAGGGGGGGGGGGCTTGTTATCTGGCTCAGAGTACGCACTTACCGAGTGAACCCCAAGGAACAAGCTGTGTTATAGAAGCAGCGTCGACCCGTTTATTTCTACACGCCTACGTTGCCGCTGCTGCGTTTGCTTCCTTTGTAACGGTGGGATTAATCACCTTCCGCTGACTATGCCTGAGAACGTGACTGGACGTCTGAAGATGCTCTCTGTACATGTTTGGGCATCTGCTGCTTTCTTGCGTCATCGAAAGGGGACGGGCCCTCAGCCGGGGGAAGCGGGACTATCAGACGTGCAGCTCAATCCGGGAGCTGGGGGTGCTGGCTTCTAGAAGGGGGTCTGCCAAGGTTGGCTGCATGTGGGTCGGGTGACCACAGATAAATCCTCTGCACCCTGATTTGGGCTGCCTGCCTTAGGGAGTTATGGCTGACCGTTGACGCATATTCCGACCAGAAAAGTGAGCACGGCAATGACGTCACAGTGAGGCATCCCCCACGGCAAACTCCTGGCTGACATCTCAGTGCCCCTCCTGCAAAGCTAACACGAGCAGCCCTGCAAACCCCTTCCAGTTTTATCTGAGTGTCCACCTATCTGCCGATCTTTACACGGCACACATGGGCCTGAGATTTCCCCTGCTCCTGATTCAGTCTTGCACTGGATCGCTTGCTTCTTTATCTGTTTACGTTGTGCTTATACCCACGATGAAGGCCCTGCATCCTCCAGGCGAAAGGCCTGCTTCAAGCTTGTCGCAGGGAGATGGTCAGAGACTCTGTCCTCTGTGCTGGCATAGCAGGTCACACTGTGGTAATGGGAGGTGCTGGCTTCTAGAAGGGGGTCTGCCAAGGTTGGATGGCATGTGGGTCGGGTGACCACATGGAGAACACCTCCGGAGCCTTGTGTGGGTCGCCTTCTTTCCGGAGTTTCCGCTCAGTAGTGATTGTTTCGGTCTCCGACGTCTGTCCAGTTCACATTCTCCTTTTGCTGCCTGGTCTCCGCCACCGTTCCTCCCGTAATGTCGAAGGAGATGTATGGTAAGCCGTTGCGGCCGGGACTGGCATGCGTTACCCATCTCTGCCTAGCATAACCCAAGAAGAACTAGCAATGCTGCCCGGGAGTCAAGTTAAACTAGCCACTGACTGACAGTTGGATAATTGCACCCAAAGACTTGTTTAGCGAGCGAGAGATGACGGTCTTTACATAGCGTGGGTCACGTGACCTCATCAAGCTCTGGCGGCGTCTCTGCTGACAGCCCCCAGGGTTGCTAGGGGGCCACTTACAGAATCACCGGCAGACATCCCTGGTCTTTCGCGGCTGCATAGCTCCAATTATGTTCAGCCTGTTCAGATCTGCTGGCCACAGTCCCCACCGGACGCGATTCTAACTGAAACCGAGGTCTGAGCTCCAGGTTGTGCCTAGCGCTGCTCGAGACTGCAGTGCAAATCCCAGCATGCCTCATCCGTGGCAGCCTTTAGAAGATGCGCCTCGAAAACACCTTCTCAGATACGAGCAGGATTTTCTGTTTTTCAGTTTGTAGGGTTAAACAAGGAATGGCCGCTACTCCCACAAACTCTCTTAACAGAATGCAGTCATACCCAGCGATTTGGGAAATGGGCTTAAAATATAGGGAAAATGCAGTGTGCTAACTATCCACTAGAGGTCAGTGTTGTGACATCCCTGAAGACACTCCGCAGAGGGAGGGGTCTCAGACAGGGCAAAGAGGTTGGTGTCTGTGGTCTGTGAAGTAGCAGAGGAGTCTTTGACAGTGCCCCCCCCCCCCCACACACACACACATGGAAGTGTCTATTTACAGAAGTCTCGTATGATGACCTGGAGTGCTGTTTTTGTACCACCGGAGTTCGAAAGCATCATGAGGTAGAGTGCTCTTTCTGCGAGTGTTAGGGGCTATAGCAACATCAACATAAAGTACCTTCTGATAGAGCTCCCTCTCCGATCGTTAATGGATCTTTGCGCCCTCTGGTGGAGTGTGCTATAATGATGACATACCTCATCCAAAAGCAGTTCCTGAAATGCCTGAGCAGACTTCAAAAATAAAAAGGATCAAGTGACATTAGAACATTTTCTGCCCTGTGTCCTTCCTAACCCCTGTGTGTCTGTAGTGTCACTAAGAATACGTAACCGGTGTGGGGGGGTGGGGGCTTTCCTTCCTGGCGTGTGGTAATTGGCACTCGTCCTGGCGACCCGTCGCTTGGTCTGCGACACTACGTGCTCGGAATGGGAGATGAGGGGGTGGCACTGTTGAGCTCTTGTGTGACAATTCAGTAACCTATCAGACTCCAAACAGCACTCTCTCTGAGTGTTAATGGATCTGTGCGCCCTCTGGTGGAGGGGGCTATAACAACAACACAAAGTGGACCGAGGGGGACCCTCCCCCATAACGCTGGTGCCGGAAAAGTGAGCGCTCTCAGATGCACAGCAAAGAAAGGCGGGGAATGTAGAGAGAGCTCGAGCCTCTCGCGCAGACACTGGACGCAGCCGGTACGTTCAGCACATTCAAGCTGCTCAAAATAAGCTAATGGCTAAAATGGGAACTAGATCAGAAGATTGTCTTTTTCTTGTATAAGCGTAATGGCCGTGAGGCTCTGGTTGCGCTTACCCTCCAAGTGCCTGTTGTGTTGTTTGCTAACATAATGAAGCCAGGACTTTGTTTCAGTCCTCCTGCATACAGGGTAATTACAGCGGCCGTTATCGTGACCTACCCTGTCATGGCCTTCCAGAGCTCACCAGCCTGTGACAGACTGTCATTAGACACTCAACACTCTATGATTTATGTATAATAGCTCGCCTCGCATAGTGCATGTATATAGTAGATTACTCATCGCAGTGTCTCTTGGAATTTGAAGAGGCCGTCTGTGGTTGTGTTGTCATCACGCAGAGCTCGTTGACATGTCACAGGTGGTATTTAATACGTACCTTTAAGAAGGGGACGTCCCCAATGGCAGGTCTAGGCATACGTGGTGACCCCAGAGGTCACAGGTGCTGCACACTGGGTTGACCTGCGTTAGGATGTCATTAGCGCAGTACGCCTCCTGCTTCAGTGGGACAAAGTCAAGCCCCAGCCGATCCTGAGGGGGGCGCTGTCCATCACGGGCTCTCCTGCTAATTAGGTTTGTCACAAGTGTGCCTCTGTCATTAGAGCTCAAAGGAGCAGCTCTCAGTCTGACCCTCTCCACCTATCCCTCGCTCTCCTACCTCATCAACACCTGACCCGACTCAATCCCCTCGGAATTCTGGGTAGTGGATGTTCCATTGTAATTCCTAACGGAATAATGGATGCAATATTATACTTCCTTTAAAGAAGAAGAACGCGTAGTATCTTACATGTGAGGCTGTATCTCCTGTGGGAATTTCCATATAGTATCATTAATTTGGCAAATATAAATGACCATGTATTTGTCAAGCATCCCTAAGAGAAAGGAGAGTCCGTTTGAGCGCATTCTGGCGTTTATAAGTTCAGCCTGGGCTTCGTCATTTAAATTTGAGGATCTCAAGCTGCAGATTGAACGCCCTGAGGGGTGAGTTTATGGTATCTTCAAGGGAGCTGCTGAACCAGGCTGTGTAAAAAAATTAATAAATAAATAAATAATACCCACGTGTCCAAAATGGTATGTGAGGAAGTTTTTGGGTTCCATTAATTAACCATTATCTATCCCTTTAAGGGTTTCTTAATGATACATAATTACAGCATTACTCCACAATGATGGGCTAATTAAACTCGACCTTTATGCATCCTTCATGTCGGTCCGTGAAAATGGCAGACAATGGGGATCAAGCCCCACTTTGCACTTTCTCTCTGTTCGGCCAGAGCTGTTAGTTAACCCCCCTCCTCCCCCCCCATTCCCTTCAAGCAGCAATCTGACACATTCAACTTGGACGGATGCGTTCCGTACAACGTGCAATAAATGACAGCCAATTCAAATTATAGCTTAACTCAGAGGAGTTTAAGTAGGAACAAGCGTCAGGTCCATATGTGAAGAATGGTGCCGTGTGCCGTTTGAGGCCTGCTCACTTCCTGGCTCGTCTGTGAATGTGTAAGCAGACCCAGAAATTAAAACACTGGTTTCCTTTGTATTTGTTTTTTTAACAGTTTTTTGCCTGGTCTGAGAATGCATGCATGTATTTTTTTAAGGGAAATTATCACCATACGAGAAAAATGTTTAGTAATTTAATATTCATAAAAAAAAATCATATTATCACTTAACAGTTGTGTCCCCTACTCTGTTTTACCCATCATACAGCTTGATGATCCATCCATCCATCCATCCATCCACTATCTGCTTATCCTGGTCAGGGCTGTGGAAGCTGCATATTATGCTTCCCTGAAATTTTGTCCTGAAGGGGCAGGGCTCTGTGTCCCCTGACATGCCCAGTTTTTTCTCCCCAGCACTGAGGATGAGGCTGACAGGCTCGAGTCAGCGCGGCCTACACTGCACTGCTCACAAAGATATGACATCTGTGCCCTATGCAGCACGGCGAGGAGCCCTTAGCTGTGAGGCAGACACATGCAGTGTTGCCTCCACGCCGCTCCTTTGATCTTTAGTCGCAGTGAAGACTCTCATTATGTTTTGGGCAGGCATGTGCTCCATCACATATTAGGCCCTAAATGCATTTTATTGCCTGACGTTTTTGCTTACAGCTGTTTTTTTTGAGTTGCAAGACCTCTACAAACATCATGATGTCAAATTCCCAACTTTCACTTGCCATACTTTGGGAAATGTTCATCTTTGCTGATCGATAAACAAATGCAGTTACGGCATCTTAAACATCGAGCTGCTCGGTCCACAAAGCTTCCTTTCCAGTCTCCTCATTGGGCGGTTTTATGTGATTGAAAGGAAAATCCTCCAGTCGTGTAGCTGCTCTGCATTCACAACCGGTTGTCAGGACTGTCTTGATGCAGTGAGAGTTTCGCTCAGAAAAATAACGAGGGGATTAGAGCATCGCAGGCCAGGATTATAAAACCCAAGAGCGAGGAGGCAGCCAATCGGTGCCTGAAAATCCGCCAGCATCTTCCGGCTTTTATCAGCAATTTGCTTGTTTGCCGTCAGCTGTGGCCTCGCGCTCTGCCGTCGTTCCTCTGCTCTCTGCCCTGTCTCTCACGTGGCGCAGAAGAGTACATAATCACCACCACTGTGCCACTGCTAATCTGCAAGGCACAGGGCACGGGGCCCCGCCTGGAAGTGACAGGCTCCAAATGTGATTTAAGTGCACATGAGTCCCGTGTCACGTGGGAGAGGACGGTAAATGGCAGCTGGGCGGCTGGGGAGCACAGACTCACCCCTCCACGGCGCGTGACGGCAAAGGTCACTTTCCATCTGGGGCTTTTAGCTGTTTTTTCCAGTGCTGTCCAGCACCCCTTCCTCCAAATTCATAACCTTGGTTTCCTGTGATAATTCCGATGTAGCCCTGAAGGATAGTAATCTCATCAGGCCAGGCCGTGGTTCAATTTGCACACCATTACGGTGATTTGAGATACAAATGGGAGCCAGGCAGAGCGCCTCCCACTCACTTGTGTTCAGAGGCGTGTCGAGATTATCGTGGTATTTCATGGTGTTCCTGGTGATGGTTTTATTCACTCTGCTCAACAGGCTTAGCGCATTAGCAGCTATTGTTATCAGAAGAAAATATTATTTCAGAATTTCATCTTCTATAACCACTTATCTACAGTTCAGAGTCACGGTACGTCTGCGGCCTCGCAGAGCGGGGGACACCCTGGATGAGGTGGCGGTCCCACACAGGGCGCGGGGGGGCATCCTGGATGGGGGGGCAGTCCCACATGGAGCGGGGACACTGAAGCATGGTAGGTAGGTAGGTAGGTAGACAGACAGACAGAGACACAGACAGACAGACAGACAGAGAGACAGAGAGAGAGACACAGACAGACAGTGAGACACAGTCATATAGACAGAGAGAGAGACACAGACAGACAGTGAGACACAGACAAACAGATAGACAGACAGAAACACAGACAGACAGAGAGACAGACACATTCCTTTTATCGGTCTGGGATAAGGCAGATACGGGTCTCTCATTAAGCTCAAGGTATGCTTCACAAGAGGCCCTCTCAATCTGAGGGTTTACCATGCCGTTTGTGTCTCTTCTGCAGTCAGCAGACACACTCTCTTTCATCCTGAAATTTAACTCTGTCTCTCACTGGCAGTTAATTAGTTTTTTTCCCCGCTGCAGCTCTTCACTGCCGAGAGTCGCCACACACATTTAGCTGCTATGGATTTCCACATTTATTTCCACTGTTTTTTATGATACCAGAGTGGACTTCATTTTGCCACAGTATTGTACAAGACAGATGGACACCTCTAGTCTTCTTTAACAATATTAAATAAAGCTGACTTTGACTTTAAGAGGTTGACGCAGTCTTAAATGACATGATATGTACCTGATGATCTGATAGTTTGTTCCCTCAGGCTGAGTTATTGCATGATTCTTTTATTGACAGTGACCATACCAGTGCAGAGTAAACATTAATTTAAATATGTTGTATTCTGCACAGAATCCCCCAGGTCAGCTGTGTGCAGTCTGTTTGCTGTGGTATTCTGTGCACCTCGCCACATCCTCTGCACATAATTCTGTCTTTTGTAGCTCCATTAAGGTGTACACTCTCCGTAGTAAGGCCTGTAATCTTTGTGTTGTATTCGTAAAAATCAGATATACGTATATATATAAGATATATATGCATGTTTCTAGTGAATGGTCTATGAATGTGTTATAAATGCATTGAGGAGGTTTAGTTAATGTAAAGTTTTACCAAACGACTTTCCGTCTCTTTTTGGTCTTATGATACAGCCAGAGGACAAGACGATGGGGTTGGTGTGAAAAAGGGGGAGCTTGATAAATCTCAAATCTGTTTGCAGATGTCAACACACATGCAGCCTAAACGAAGAACAGCGTACACACCATGAAATGAGGGAATGAACAGAGGAGAGAAGAAGCAGGTGGGAGTGGGTGAGTGAAGGAGTGAGTGAGTGAAGGAGGGGCAAGTGAGAGAGGGAGTGAGGAAGAGTGAGGTGGAATGAGTGAAAGGGTGAAGGAGCAAATGAAGAAGGAACGAGTGAAGGGCAGAGTGCAGGAGTGAGGGAAGGGGTGAGTGAGAGAGTTAATGAGTGAGTAAAGTAGTGAATGAAGGAGTGAAAGGGTGTGAGTGAGTGAGTGATGGGATGATGATGGTGAGTGAATGATGACAGAATGAGGTAGTGAATGGGGGTGTGAGTGAGTGAGTGAGTGAAGGAGTGAGTGAGTGAGTGAGTGAGTAAAGGAGGAAGTGAGTGAGTGAGTGAAGGAGGGAGTGAGTGAGTGAGTGAGTGAAGGAGTGAGTGAGTGAAGGAGTGAAGGAGTGAGTGAGTGAGTGAGTGAGTGAGTGATGTACACTGTTGCCAGCTCCTCAGCAATTAAAGTAGCTGTTTGCTGTCCCAAAAGTTGCTAAATGACAACATCACTACATTCGCATAACGCACATGTAATTAGGAGAGAGGAATGATGTTGTGGGGGACAAAAAGCGTTAAAAAAAACACCCTAAATACGTTATGAACTACAAATGAAGTTTTCGTACACTTTGTCCTGTGCATTTTGAAGTGGGTAGCAGCACTACATAGCTAATGCCATGCTGGCCTCTGCATTTCGTGCAGATTCAATTTTTCAACCATTGACGGCAGTGTGCTTTGGATTTGAACTATTATAAGGTTTTTCATTTTGAGTATGTTTTTGAGTTGTCATGTGTTTTTTGCATCACTAACTTTGGCATAGAAATCAGCCTTACAATACAGGCAGTAAAGCCAGTGTAGCGTCTCCAATATACGGCTTCAACCAGCCTTTGAATTCAGGGTTTGATTCCCACTCCTCTCTGTATTTCTGAGAGTACAGTTTCGACTGATGAATGTTTAGCGTATGTCACAGAGAGGCGCACACACAGTGGGCGAGGTGAGTAAATGACTGAGGCTGATTTATTGGTGATTTATTTTAGTGCAGTCATTTATTTTAGACAAAGAAAAAATTCCATTTACATCCCACCCTAAGCCAGGACAGGATCAGCCAGCAATTCATGCGCTATTCATTAATGGTCTGGACGCAGAGGGATGAACGTCTCCTGCTCTGACTGCAGCTGAGCGGGGCAGCTGCGTGACGACTGGCTGCCTGTGAGCGCTTTGGGATGGAAGAGAAGCCCAGAGCAGCATCCGCTGCTCGGTGAGGAAAGCACGATACAGGTACGTGCTTTCAGGTCAGCGCCTCCAAAAGTCTCCAGTAACACCAGAAAAAGTCACTAGATTTGTCTCTATTTGCTTTTTTGAAAACGAGTCGCTAGAGGGGTCTAAAAACTCACTAAATATAGCGACAAAATCGCTAAGTTGGCAACACTGGTGACGTATTGGTTCAGAGGAGCTCACAGACTCCCCTGTGGGGCAATACCTCTTATGTGTAGCATGTGTTATGCAAAGGGATATTTATGTAAAACAGTTATGAAATCTGAGTATTGCGGGTACGAAATGTAACTGCCATTTCACTCCATTGTTGTCTGTCAATTTGAAGTAGGAAAGTACAATCTCTGCCCCAGCGCTTTCCATGACGGTTCATTACGCAAGTGAAATGTTACACAATTTGCAGTTCAGAGCTGCAATACTGCACCATTTGCTGCACTCGCATAAACACATAAACAGAGCTAAAACACAGCAAGCCTCACGCACACAAATGGGCCAAACTGAAGTATCACTTTTTCAGCTGAGTAAACGAAATTGTCAGTTTTGAAACGAGTGCTAAGTATCCCGTTAAACGAAGCAAGCTGCAGTGCAGATGAGCGACATGCCGCCTCCCAGCAGCGTGAACCTCCAGGATAATCCCAGGGGCTCTCAGCGTTTGGTGCGGCACCCAAGAAAGGTTCACTGGAGGTCGGCCCTTCCGGAATTTTCTTTTCTGTGCTATTTCCCTGTTCATGAAGGTGACATGGAACTGCCTTTCTTCAGGGGGTGGGGTAGATTTTTATTCTTCATTGGGGAGACCCAAGGACCTCTTAGCCTTTTATGTTGCGTGTCTCTTCCTAATTTGCACTCTTGAAGTTACAGGGCTGGGTTTGGACTGCGGGCTGTAAGAACCCGTGCTCGCGGTTCTGGTTCTGCGTTGGCTGTTCTGTATCTGTCTTCCCACTGTGTTCAGCCTGGATGCTCCATGTCGCTGGGGCGTCTTCCTCTCTCAGGGAAGACTAAATAAATATACCCAGAGTTTCCAGAGGACTCCAGCTGTTCTCTGTCTTCTTTCATGACAGATCCTTATTAGCAGACAATGGGACGGCAAGGTGAGGGACCCATGGAGTGAATGGAGTCTGGGGTCTCTCTGTGGGGGGGAGGGTCCCTGTGGGCGCCTCTGGGAGTTTGAGGAAAGTACTTCACGGGGTGGGGGACCTGAGTGATCCCCTCGCAGGGAGGCTGAGCGGGAACTTGCGATAGGTAACAAGCTTTTCAGGCCTGTTTTCATTCACGTCTGCCGTTCCCCCAGGACACCGTCCCATCCTTGTCACCTCCTTTTGGCACCTGGGCGAAACTCGAGTGGCGTGAACTTGCTAATAAACAATGAAGTCACACTGGTATTTTAATGGCGCTGAAGCAAAGCCAATGGGGCAGGTGAAGCAGCAGGGCAGGGCTGGTGAGGACTGGATACTGGGTTAGCATTTCTGTCATCTTACTGCTGAAATCTTCACCAGCTCTGAAGCCAGGATCGCTATGACTACCGTTACAGGTTACAGTCTTTATAGTCGTGTTTGCCATGTTTCAAATGCATAACATCTGCTTTTTTCTCTTTTTTTTCCAAATGGATGTCTGCAATCATATTTTTGAAATCCTCTGCTGTAAGTTGACTGTATTTGTACTACATTTGCACTTTACAGCAATGCTGTGGATTTTGCATCTGACATTGCACACTTCATTTACACTCAATTTTATTGCCTTTTGTAATAGTTTTCTTTTCTCTCTCTCTCTCATTATTTATTTTGCCTTATAGATGTATAAATGTGTGTGCACACTGACTGAGCCGTTTGCCACAATAACATCTCACTGCCATTGTACTGCACAACAGCACGTGTCACAAATAAAAAATCTCGAATCGAGTGTTTCTTTTAAAAGTGTTAGGATGTAGAATCAGGCACGGAATGCAGTTTCACGGAGCAGCACGGAAACACCTCGGCGTTAATGGTTTTGGATTGTGGGCTGTGACAGGTCTGTGATCACACCCCTCTGCCAGCCTTGTCCTGTTGATTTTCACACTTGTCCTTCAATTAAAGTGTGACATTGACCGGGGGAATCCTCGTGTGACCTTCTGGCCCAATCCGGGCACCCATCTGGGACCAGCAGGGAGACGATAAAACAGACCGCTCTATACTCGGGCGTGTTCCTTAACGTTGATAACTTGTGGTGTGTCTTTATTCATAAGAGGAAACTTTAAAGTGTTTAATAATCGTCTAACTACTGCTGATGCAGAACACGCAGTAGATTCCTAAGTAATTTTGACACAATGTTCTTATGCCAGAACGTCACAGGTGGTGAGACTGAGAAACCAAGGTGCCCAATTCCACACTGAACGTGTGCCATTGTGTCCTCCTGTGCTTTATTGCTGTGTTCCGGAGTTATGTGCGAATGCGAACGGCAGCTGAGGACTACATCCTTGGCCCTATGACGATGTGGTCAAGCAGCGTCAGCGAGTCCCACATGTCTGCTGGCACTGTGGTCAAAGGCGTACCGTTCCTCGCATTCCTTCGCGGATGTTTCGTCTCCGTTTGTTGATGAAGGAGGGCCTGACTGAAGGTAATTCTCGGAGAAGCATTTCTCCTTTGCTGCTTGGTCTTCATCAGAGCCAATCCGGACACTTTGCAGGCTATCTGGCGTCACCGGGATATGCAGAAAACATTCTGTTCTAGGCCTTATGCGCCAGTAAATTGACAGTAAAGAAAATCTCCCCCAAAGCAGGGCTACCTTTGCTATTAGTGGGGTTCTGGTATTCGGAACGTCACAGTGAATTACGGTATAGAAACCCCTGGCTCAGATCCGATTGCTTCTCCACTTAAGGCTCAGAGAGACTGAAATAAATGCGAAATACACTGATCTTCTGCTTGTGAAAAGAGCAGGAATCGTTTCTGGGCTCCGAACTGCCTGGCAGATCCCAGAAAAATGAATGTTTTTGAAAGCATAAAATTTATGGAGACCAGGAGTACAGGATTCATTTCACACTTGGGAATCTCGCGCCGAGTCCGCCATCTCATTCAAAATTGCCCTTGAATTTCTGTCTCTGGATGTAGTTTTTACTCCCGTTATGCTGGACGCCTCGTGTCATATCGCAGAATTTCAGATGGTCTTCCCATGTCACTGCTGCCGCGCGAACGTGCTCTGTTCATTAATCCTGGGAATGCTGCAGAGAACGGAAAGCAAAAATTGGGAGAGGAAATGCTATCCTGCTATTCTGGCTCCAGTTACGTGCTAATGTTTACGTTCTTGCACTAAACAGACCATAATAGTCAGGGGTGATAGGTATCTGTGCCCACATCGTGGTCGTGCATGGGTTTTATCAGGCTGCGTGTTTCGCCGTGAGTCTCTGCCGCTAACAGACGGACGCCTCGCCCGACCCTCTCCCACAGGGTCACACAGTGGGCAAACGGCAGCTGGCGAAGGTCCATAAAAATATAATAAGACCCATGGGAGGCTGAGGAGACAGGCTTCCCATTCTCCTGGGAGGCCTTTAATAGGGGCGCGGAGCTGTAAGGGAGACCCACGTTTCCAGGGTGGGTGGAAATGAGAGACCGCCCGCAGAGAGCTACTCCACCACCGGGGGCAGACATTCTGTTAGCGATGGCTACCTTGCTTGGCGCCGGTACTCGCCGGGTCGCCGTGTGGGCCTGAGCTGGGTGGCTGTTCATGCTGATGCCACCCCGCCAGAGGTGCCCAGAGACACTGCCACGCTTTGCCGGGGCGGCTAATGTGGAAAGAGCAGAGGTGTGATGAGAGCAGTGAGGGCCACACAGAGAGAGCATCTTAAATGGTGAGCTCTCGCTCGCCCCATCTGCTCAGCATTGCCGAAATCCACTTTGCACCATTTTCTCGTTCCGCGAGAAATGACGGCGCAGTTCGTTGTGAGAGGCCGCCTCTTCCTGGTGTCCTGCTGCGTCCCGGCATTCCAGGAAGACGCCCGCTCCGTTGAAATGTGTGATGTGATGTGCAACCAGGACAGCATGCGAAAGGACCGGGATTATAGTAGGAAGGAACCTTTTTGAGTGGCTCCGCAGGCGATCGTGTGTGTGGGAATTCTTCCTCCGATAGACTATCTTTGGTCCGGAATCTGCAGGAACACTCGCTCCGCTGCTGTCAGGGGCTAGTTGCCGACCCCCCTCTCAAACACCCCCACGCCTCGGAATAGACTAAGAGACAGGCTGGGGGTGGGGTGTCATGTGGTTGCGTGCATGTGTCCAAATAGTCCCCTTCGACCTTCAACGTCCCCCTGTAATCGGTGCTGAAAAAAGCGCCAAAGGAAATGCAAAGGGGTTCTTTAGGGCTGGCTGGGTGATTTTTGCGACATCTAAAGGTGTCTCTACACCACAGTCATACTAGCAGCACGGGGATAAGAGCCCCACCATTATGGGCCACAGTGTGTTTATATAATCAGAGGTGCGGCTTCCCCCGTATATTATACCTATTAATAAGATCATTATTGCAATAAGTGTTTCTCAATCCGGCCTCGAGGATCCACCGACAGTCCACATTTTTGCTCCCTCCCAACTTCCAACCAGTCACTGCAGGGAGGGAGCAAAAATATGGACTCTCTGAGGGTCCCTGAGGACCGGACTGGGAATCACTGCACTGAGTGAGTCTTCCCAGCCTCTAATGAACACACGTGATTCTCATCCTGTGTACAAGTCATGCCGTTAGCTGTGTGGGAGTGGGGCACGTCGTTGGAGGGCAGGAGGCCTGTGCCCTCTCCCAACCACCTGTCAGTGAGCGTCCTGCTCCTGCTCTTTCACATGGACCGTTTTCCTGTCTGGTCACAGACCCTATACTGCGTGCCCCTTCTCCAGCTGGTGTGAGGCCGTGACCTCCGCACACATTGGGGACGGGGGGGGCGGGGATGCTGGTGACGCCAACCGCCCCAGGGGAAGTGTCGGAGCACGTGGGTGAACTGCAAATCACATTAAGTGGAAAATGCGATTTAATATGTGTGATTTATGAAGGTCAAAGGTCTGGCTCTGCAGAACGGTGACGGTCCCCACTGAAAATGCAATTAGTGTGGATTAGTGTGGATTATCTGCCTTCATCTCCTGCTCATTTGCGGACAGGTACCCGGAGGTCAGAGGAGGAGGAAAGGAGAGGGAGGGAGCCGCCATCTGAGGCTGCGGGCCCCTCGGGCCCCTGTGGGAGTGCAGGGGCCGCGGGAGGCTTGGGAGCTGCTCCCTCTCGTGTTTGTCGGAAGAAGTTGGAGTCCAAAAAAAGGAGGATGGTGGTTTTCTGTAAGCACCTTGGTTACATAATTCATACTGTGTGTTGGCGGAAGGATAGCTAAATGTCTGTGGGAAGCACACACACACACACACACACACACACACACACACACACACACATATACACACGCACAGAAGTGAAGGCGTTACAGTTTGGTAGGATTACAGGATTTGGCCTGACTCCTGCGGTGGGACGATGCAGCAATCTACCTGATTTCTAACCAATTCCTCATTCTGTATTTGTAGCTCATTTTGTGAACGTTTGGGGCATCTCCCCCCACCCCCAGGCCCATAACCCTCTGTGAATAATATTTGGCAGTTTTAGTTTCAGCAGGAAGGCCATGGTAGTATTGATTACTCTGCATTTATGTTTTTTCTCAGTCAGTGTAGAGCTTAAATCCCAGCTCAGGGGTGCCTCTCAATCCCGCAGCCAGGTACGCGACTGGTTCTTTTGTCCTTTTTCGGATCAGTGATCCAGAGCATGGGTGTCTCTTCCTGCTGGGCTCCAGCGTTGATCGAGCAGAGAGGTGCGTGGTAGGTTTGGCGGCATACGACTTCAGAACAGGGCCATTGCGGATCTTCTCGGGTTCGAGGCTTTCCTGAACGGCGAGGAGGTGGAGAGCGGATTGAAGGGATGTCGGGGGTGGCACTTGGGCGTCCCCGCATCGTGGGGTGGGAGGGAAGGGGCTCAGCAGCTGATTGGTCGTTCTTTCGTGGGCAGCGCGGATGCTGTGATTTGAAGCCAGGCCGGTCGTAAAGATGCATGCAACCCTGGAGAGGGCACGCCTACATACAGTGCCTCCGCCTGCTCAACGGGATCCCAAACCTGAGGTAATTCTGTGGAGGCCGCTTACGGGAGGATTAGTCGTCCTTTTTTTCATACTGTATCACGAAGTCTGCAAATTCCTTGCTAAACCCTTCATTCTGTCATTTCTTTGGTTGATTTCGAAGAACTTATGAATCTTACGTGGAGGAGTGAATTCGACTGGGATCGCAGTGGGATGAAAAGGTCTCTCTTGGAGCTGATTTACCACTTAAAGGCATTATTATGGAGGCCACTCTGTAAAATGTTCATGTTATGCTTGTGTAAGCAGAGAAAACGGCGTGTCCTGTGTGCGTCCTGTGTGTGTCCTGTGTGCTTCCTGCATGTGGCCTGTGTGCTTCCTGCATGTGTTCTGTGTGCATCCTGTGTGTGTCCTGTGTGCTTCCTGCATGTGGCCTGTGTGCGTCCTGCATGTGGCCTGCATGTGGCCTGTGTGCATCCTGCATGTGGCCTGTGTGCTTCCTGCATGTGGCCTGTGTGCGTCCTGCATGTGGCCTGTGTGCATCCTGTGTGTGTCCTGTGTGCTTCCTGCATGTGGCCTGTGTGCGTCCTGCATGTGGCCTGTGTGCGTCCTGTGTGCGTCCTGCATGTGGCCTGTGTACTGGCCTCGTGCAGCCTGCGTATGTCCTGTGTACTGGCCTCGTGCAGCCTGCGTATGTCCTGTGTACTGGCCTTGTGCAGCATGTCCTAATCTGCTCGCCAGCCAACGTCCAGGCGCTTGCTAGCACAGCTTCCCAGAATGTTGAGGTGTCTCTCATCTGATCGACTTCTGCTGCCTGGCGTCGCGTCTGAAGTTCTTTATGACTCCGAAACAGTGTAGCCTCTGTTTTTCATTACGTTCTCACACTTGGTCTGTTTGTTTTATTTACCTTAGCGTGTCTCCACGGGAGATCCCATGCCTGTTATGATGCCTGCGAGCCTCCCATTATTTAGGGGTGTCACCTGTAAACACCCAGTCATTGACCAAAAGTATTAAACCACTCCAAAGGTTAGTTTGGATTTGTTTGGTTGCTAAATGGTAATGTGATCTCCAATATTATGTAATAATAGCAGCCAGGTAACCTTGGATTCCCGAAGTTTTTTCTCCCTATTTGAGTCTTTGGTTCCTATCTTCCATTCCCTTCTTTCTTTACCTTTATTTTTGAAGTATTCTGTATAAATGATGCAGGAATGTATGACATCACACCAATGTACAGGGTCTAGGTGTGGTTCTGTTGTGAAATGCGTGGTATTTCATTACCTATACAGACACAGTATAATCTCTTTTTATTAATGGCCTATAGCTCTGCTTGACTATGAGGATGTTATTCATGCATATATACAATTCAGGGACATTCAGTGTCACAAACCAAAAAAAATCTGGTGGCATCCCTACCACTAATCAGCGTGCTCACACATTGACTTTTATGTTTCATGAGGCAGTTTTACGAGGGAGCACGTCGTCTTTGACAGGGACGGTTACATTTCTCTGGGGACCTTATGCTGACACGGCGTGACCGAACGAGCCATCTGAGCTTATTTTTGGAGCCAGAAGAGAAATGAGAGAGAATTAAAAATAATGTATCAATGATCTGCTAATCAGCATGAGACCGTCGGTACTGGGCGTGGGCTGTAGGGAAAATTTATAAATTCCGTTTTCGGGGATGGTTGTTGATCGATCGGCCCAATTTTAATATGTTTAACCATTTCTGTAGGCTATGAAGATATATATGCATTTACTGTATATGTACTGGGTATGTGGACAGCATGGTGCTGTAGTGGTTAGCGCTGTTGCCTCACACCACTGGGACCAGGGTCCGAGTTCCTTGTGGGTGGAGTTTGCATGTTCTTGCTGTGTCATTGTGGGATTTCTTCTGGGTACTCCAGTCCCCCACCGCAGTCCAAAAACGTGCTGAGGTTAATTGGAGTGAATGGTGTGTGAGTGTGACCTGCAATCCCATCTGGGGATGTTCCCCGCCTCGTGCCTGTAGCCTCTTTACCCCACATAAGTCAAGCGGGTACAGAAAATGGATGGATCTCTACTACGTGTGTGTATATACGTGTGTGCATTTTTTGCCTGGATCTGGCCCGGCTTTTCCAAAGCAAACTTGCATAGTACTGCATGAATCGGAAGAATCTTATTTTATCTTATCATGGGATTTCAGACTGATTGTGATGCGGGATTATTTTATGCTCGTGCTTGTTTATACGTTTCACCCTAGTTGAATAGATCATTCATACGGTACGGCGCTCGTCAAAATTCACGAGGCTTGGGAATGTTGACATGCATGAGTTTCTTTTTAATTATCCATGTAAATCTGCATATTTATGGACTTCTGAATTGGCGCTCCTTCGCTGAGGGGGTGAAAGGGCGCCTTGACTGCCACCATTCACCTGAGAGCAGGAGGCAATCATGGAGACGCACGTTGAGGCGGCGTCATCCGAGGCCTCGCCACACGCCCCGCCAAGGAGCCCTCATTCGGTGTACCCGTGAGCCCCATTTTCTCCAAGAGGTTAAAGCCATTGGCCATTTTGTCCACGTCTGGCTCCCACACGGCGATCAGTGGTGTCGTGACAGTGCTGAAATCGTTCAGCAGCTCACAGCTTCTTCTGATGTCACCAAGGCAGTGAACGTGTTGAGCTTACAGGACAGGAATTTCCTGACTAAAAGCTGCTGTGTTCTGACAGGACGATTTTTGCTTCGTGACCAGCTGTCACTCCCCCTTGGCCTTCCTTACTGGCCCCATATACATTTCATCTTTTGTTCTAGATGGTTTTTGGCGCTGAATCAGGCCCCCACCTTCTCTCCAGACATCCACCTCTCCAGCAAAGCACGGTACCCTCCTGTTCATCTCTAACTATCATCCCTAAGTTTCCATGTTTCAACTTTGGCTGCCATGTTATTATGGTATATTTGTGTTGTCAAGAAACCCCTTTCGTAAGAGTGGAGTTCAAGCGGAGGGCCCTGAAGTGTTTTCTCGACAGACGGCATGCCGGAAAAGCAGGATTTCATGGCCTGTTCTCACATAGCTGATGCTTGGTAAGGGCACTTTCTTTGTGGATTCCTTCCAATCACAAAACAGTCAAATGCCCAGATTCGTGCGGGACTGTGTGGGGCCGTGTTGGTAAACAAAGATGGATGGCAGATGCTGGCCCGTAGCCAGAAAAATATTTTGTGGGGTCTGGGAACCATCTATAATTTTTGCTGAGGGGGTGTTGGTCCCCCTCAGTAGATTTGTGGGGGCGGGGGTCCCTGGTGATGATTCATAGATCTGAGGGGATCCTTCCATGGATAAGAATTTGGAGAGTTTCTCATAGTGATGTATTCTGACGTACCATGCGAAGTGTGCATGTACGTAAAGAGCCCAAGTGTGTAGGGATGTCTAAAAACCAATGGAACACACTTGATATCTGAAGAGGCAGACAAGACACACAGTGGACAACTATGTGGTCATTTATGTTGGTTGCGTTTGGGGTTGTCCTTCAGCCTAGGTTATGCAAACATCTGTTTGCAGTTTTGCGCACTAACATTGAAACTTCTTTGGAGGCGTGCTGGGCTCCGATTAGTTGGCAGATTTCATGGTGTTTGATGCCAACGTTGGTGTTCAGTGATGTGGCGCATTGTGGTATATATACTTAGCCGAAGACCACTTCCGTGTAGTATTTGCCAAAGTGTGGATAAAGTGCACTACAAGTGCACTGCATTTGGCTTATTTGAGGAACGGGACAGTCTTGGATACTTGTGTTAAGTGCCTGCATGCCGGGTGCGGTAGTGTGTAAGTGGGACAAATGGACAGAGCCAGTATTCCCACAAAGTACTATTCCGACAGAAAAAGGGTTACCTGAGGTATTCAAGCATCAGCCTGTGGGGAGAAATTAAATGAATGGTTTGCACTATAGGAAACCGTGTTGATTTTTATATA
>JAODKE010000038.1:5500821-5512996 GCA_026779605.1 Mormyrus hasselquistii
AAAACAGTATGTAAAAAAAAAAAAAACGAATTTAATCAGGGGGGCTAAGCTCAGTGTGTTGTGATTCAGAAGGTTGCTGGATCAAACCCCAGGGTCCTAGAGCAAGGCCCTTAACTCCAGTGGCTGACCCTACTGTCTCCTCTACACCAGTTTCCCAGTTGGCCTCCTGGGATGCTTTTCCAGCTGTTCTGAAGAAGCTCCCACATAAATGCTGAGCTCTCAATGGCCGCTTTTCCTTCACTCTCTGGTCACACTCCCCCAAAGCCATTTCTACTGTGCTTAGGTCAGGTGGCCTGGTCATGTGACGTGGCAATATCGCTCTCCTTTTTAGGCGGCTTGGTGTGTCCAAACTTTTGACTGCTACCATATTTGCTTGTGGTCTTTGCTTCTCTGTGAAGTTCAGCAGTCAGACAAAGGGGGGACGTTTCACCGCTTGGAATTGTGTCCATAATTCCAATGGCCTTCTTTATGCTGTATTCATCTTTACATATGATGAGGCATATTTCACATTAGCATGGATCTCCCGAGTCGCAGGTTAGCAACAGCGAACTATTCCCCATCCTGACAGAGACAAGGAGCTCTTCTGTCTTTTGACACTCAGGCTGTCTCAAATCGCTATCCTCTCCTTTCATATCATGCATCTGCAAATTTTAATATTTAAATAAAAAAAATTAATTTAAATCTCTGTTTATTTTATTTATGAGGCCTTTTAATATGATATCTTGTACATATGTTCGCTGAATGATCAGAAATGATATTCCAGAGAGTGAGTGTTCCTGGTATTTTAGAGAATACGTCCTAATTAGCGCCTGATTTTTCTCAAGACGAGTCGGCTGAATGACTCAGCGCGCCAATAATGACGTCAATAAAGCGATTAAGGTTTGCGGGAGAGAAAAACATAACATGTCTATTGTTTTTGAAAGAGCAGAGTGGTCAGCACTGGTCACCCTGGTGACTGCATTTTGATACATTGTAGCCAGTCATAGACAACGCTTTGACCTGGTGGTTTAATGATCGGCTTCAGATAATTACGAAGGTAGTGAGCCAACATTGACGACGAATGAGTTTCCGTCATGGGAAAACCCGAAAGCAGGAGTGTAATTTATTGCGCAGGAGAGAGGTATATATGGTCATTGGGTTTTTAATGAAATTCCTGATTTCAGTACCGTTTCTGATTGGTTTGTTTAGGGAAGCGGTGAATGCAGCAGCTTACGAAATCACATCCTGGACAATCAATGTGTGAGTGCGCACGTGCGGGAAGGGCCTTCACGGCTTCTATTGACGTGCACGAGGCACGGTGAAAGAGTGGGTGCTCACAGAGACACTGTGTGGCAGCGAAACCTGCAGAGCAGATTTTGCTGCGTTCCGTAGAATGAGCGACATCATTCTGCAGCTGACATGCTGAATGTTTTGTTGATCAGAAACCCAGGACATAATAAGTCTCTCGGGAGACCATGTCACTGCAGAACTAAAGGTCGGCACAGGGGTCTTGCAGGAATGCTGAGACATAGCAGCAAAATTCTCAGTCCTGTCTGGTCAGCGGACTCTCGTTTAGCCATTTCCCGTCGTCCGACACTGGGAAACCCAGAAACTTTCATTCAGCCAAGTCCATCTTCGTGAAGTGAAGTTTTGCTAAATATTTCTGAAACATCATCCCTCGCAGTCATACTGCCCTTCCTTACTATCGTCGCTTAGCACAAACTCGCAACTCGAAAGATTAAACGGCAGAAAAGCTGCATTCTGAATAGCGATTATTGTTGCCACAAACTGCACACGACCAGCTCTGATTTATAAGATGCCATATACATTATCAGTTTGACTGGATTAAAGTGCTTTTTTGGAGCTTGAGACGTGAAATTAATTATTTCTTTCCTCCAATCAAAGATAAATTCACCCTTGGGAGTCTGGAACAAATGTTGCCACGGTAACCGTATTTTGGGTAAAATCTAAGCGAGAAATGCAAAAGTAAAAGTACAGTTTCTTTTGAGCCTTAAGCTTTCCTACAGTGACTCACAGAGCAGTGGCTGTATTCATTTTGATGTATATGGTTTGAGCAGGATGACACAGCAGAGGGAGTTAAGGTATTAATATCCTGGCTTTTTAACCAGAATGATTTTACTGTTCAGGCCTGTCAGATTCAGAAAGTGACTGGCAGAGAAAGCCTGTACTATCCAGCTGGAACATCTATGCTTACTACGCGTATGCTTATATATATTCCAATATTATACAGATGAAAATTTACCTGGTAACCATTCTCTGTTATAAACTTATCAGAAATTAAATGATCATGATTACATTGTCCTTGGAATACAGTCTTCCTAATAGTATTGAGGTCGTAATGCATTTTTCGTAAGGATAATGAATATCTTGGTTAAATTTATAGAACAGTAAGAATGAAATGGATTATCTTTAAATTTGCTGTTAATCTTCATCTTCGTTGCACTAGCAAATGCACCTTGTGTTGCATTTATAAACTGGCTTAATTTTTACTCAAAGGCAGCATTACCCTAATTGTACAAATTCATACAGTAAGTAACTCCAGCAGAAAGGTAAATGAATGTGTAATGTGATTTTCCTCCGAGTAACTTCTCTAAGTGGATTGCGAAGCTTCAGATGGGTTTTCCATATTTTTGAAAGGCAAACACAAAGCAGATGTTTTACACTGAATATCCCTGCGCCCAGATCCAAAATGTACTCAGATCAGATGCTCATAGATTCCCCATCCCCAAGTTTGATGCATGAGAGAAGTATGTGACAGACCCTGATAACAAAAACTAACCCTTACTCGCCATTCTTCCTCACAACGTGAGAGATAAAGATGGAGAGGTGCTGTTTAGTTCCTGTTTGAAGTGGCTCTCAGCATGTGGACAGAGCTAGTGAATGGAGATATTCTTGAGGTATTCTTGAGTCTATACAGTATTCATTCTCACTGGTAACCCAATTGAGTACTTCGGTAAATGTGTCAAATCTCATTTAATTCTCTCTTGAAGGTGCCTCATTGTACATAGTATTCAAAGACTCAAACATTACATATAAATTTCTCCTTTGTCCTTGGTTATACAAAAAATATTGAAAATCTTGTTAAAGCTTCTCAAGTGTTTCAGAATCAAATATATATAGCTCAGCATGTGTTTAAGAGATGCTATAATCTAGGGTTGGCTGGGTAATTAACCATCTCATGCTGGACCTCAGAGTATATAAAAACCAAGTTTATGCCCCCAGCTTCATCTATGGGGGGGGGGGAGGCATTTCCATGAACGTCTTGAGACCCACTGGAATGCTGAGAACATCTAAACTATAAAAAATTTGGCTACGTCGCCCCTCCCGTCTGTGATGTGAAGTGCCTCATTATTTTAAATCTGACCTCAACATGTCTGACAACCTTCCAAATGATTCGTCTCCCATTCCAGCCTGAATCGAACTTAAAATTGTCCATATTTCACTCCTGCAACCAGTCCATATATACTGCGGTTTTTTTTTTGTACATGCTGACTCCATTACGGCCGTGTTTTGCTATATTTTCTGTTCACAGTTGGCTACTTTGTGTCACATCCGAAATAACAGAGCTAACTCTGAGTGCTGTCAGACAATAAATGTGTTGACTTCATGCCAATATAAGAACAAGAATAATGTTGCTCACAGGATAGGGGAAGAATATAAAGTGTTTCTGAAGGTTTTTCAATCATTGCAAATACATACACGGCAGCACAGCATTGCTTATACCTGTAAATATTCACTACAGACATCAGGGCTACAGAGATCCGCAACTCTGAACGAAATCTGTCACCAAAAAATAGTATCGCAAAAAGTACACAGAGGCAAAATTTGTATTTTCATTTAAATCTTATCTTCCAGTTAGCCAAAAAACTAGATTACAGCTGAAGAACAACTCCAAACCATCAAACCCTTCTGCTTCTGAAAGATACCATTTAACATACCAGTCAAAACAGGAAAGAAATATCAATTAAAGGCAAATAAGATTAATATTTTCTCTGCCTAATTCCATATAGTAGTTAAGCAATTACCCAGAGTGAGGAGTGTAATATTGCTTCCTCTCTCTGGCGTTATCCTGGCAGCATCACACAATTACTGTATGCCTGAACCTTTTCTTAAATGTCAGAGATAATTTGAAATGTGAGCTGTCAGAAGTGAAACTGTGTAATTTTAAATGCCGTCATCTCAGTCTGGGGCCTGCCACTAATCTGGGTTTTTTCAGATAAATTCCTAAAGGTAGTAATTTGACACAGGCAAGATGTCTGAAATGCATTTTTGAGGTAAATAAGATTCTATTAAGTTGTCAGAAGTATAGACATTCCTGATAGAAGAAAAGGGGTAAAACGCAACTTTTCAAATGGAGTTAAACTTCAGTATGGTGAGAACCATTGACAAAGTTGACATCTTCAGTTCTGAAACCCAGGTTTTTTTTTTTTTTTTGCTTTTTATTTCTGAAAACAAAATCACCAGTCAGTGGACATAAGTGCCTTAAGAAATTCAGCATGTGAGTTACTGAAGACGGAACCAGGCCATTGAATAGGGCCTGGAGTTTTTTAAAGGATTTCCAGTCGTGGCAGAAACAGCCGGCCTCAGGTCACACAGCTGTGAAGCTCTCTCCCGCACAGAAGGCCCTCCGCTCATCTACAGGAATCTGTCACCGATTCGTAAATTTTATTTCCCTGTTTCTGTCCATTTATCATGGATGACATGAAATTTTTTAACAATTTGACTAAAATCTCCGGTTCCCCTTTTTGTTCCCTCTCATCACACCTTAACCAAGCAATGGAGAACACAGAATTCCTGCTACTGCTGTGCTGGGAGCTGGGAGGGAGCAAAAATGCAGACTGTCTGCGGGTCCCGGATGATCGGATCTAGAAACTGGCTGGAAGATTGTGGACCTGCGTGGACAGCTGGCCTGGAGAGCGGGCAGTGCAGAGAGCAGGTACTCACAGACGACGCCCTTCCGTGTCAGGCGGAAAGACCGTGACCTGTTTCAATAGCAAGGTGGCCACACTTGACGGAGTCCTGCCTCCAGCTCTCCTGGCCATGTTGCCCTCCCCCCTGTGTGAAATGGATTATCTGGTTCACATATGACTGCATCTCTAGACAAGCCTTTAAACCCTTGGGTGGGGCTGCTATGTGATGCCAATCACCATCCAGCTTAACCCATGAGAAAATGTCATTGACAGGCCATAATAATCCCATCCGCTGCAGGTGTCACACAGCTCACATGCGGCTTCATGGGTGATGCCTGAAAATGGGATCTAGGGTACAGACCATTAAGCATAGTATCCTGCCATCTTGCTGACAGTGCGACAATCCATCCATTTTCTGAAATACAGTACAAGGCCAGGAACAATCCAGAATGGCAGTTATGGACAATTTGGTAACTGCTTGGAGCACCCAGAGGAAACCTCACCATGACACAGGGAGTGCATGCAAACTCCACACAGATGGAGTCATGGCAGAGACTCGAACCCTGGTCCCGGTGTGAGGTGACAGGGCTAAGCACTGCACCACCGTGCCACAACAGTCTAGCACTTGCTTCACAGAATCCGCTTACAGCTTACATACTATCGCAATGCCTATCCTGTGCAGTCTTGTGCAGTTCTGTACATGGCAGTAAATATTTCACCTGTTGTCTGCTGTGGGCTCTTGTCCTGCCTGTATGTGGCCAAAAAAGAACCAAAAGAGGTCAAAGAGAAGAAACCTTTGAGGGAACCTCTACTGATCCTGGAGAAGCTCATCTTTCATATCGTTATGAGAATTTCCTGTGACTTTTACACATAAGCGGATGACGCTGCTTACTTGCACTTCTCTAATGCGCTCGATTTATATTTTGGAGAATTTGACGGAGTCCTCATGTCTCCAGAAAACAAGGCAAGCTGATACAGTATCACACAGCCAGATTACGAGCCGTGATATGTTAAATTAAAACCGTAACAAATTGAGTGGGAGTCTTTTTGGTGTTCAGTTGAATATTAATTAAGTCGATTAACGGAGTGAAATTGCAATTTAAAGTGTAATTGGCACTAAGATGACATTGAAAGTTCGCGGGTAACTGGGGAACGTGCCGTGACCTCGAACCCTGTGCTAATGAGCATCAGTGGCCACGCCTACTGAAGAAAACCAACTTATGAATCGCTCATAACTGCGTGCAATATGAAGGCACCGCTTGGCAATTACACTCAGAATCTAGGCAGTGGAGCACTACAGAATCTCTAAATAAGGTCTGAGCTTCATAGGGAAGAATATCTGCGTTGTGATTGCAATTTCCCATGAATACAACGGTCTGTCCTTGAAGCTCTACCTTCACTGGAAGTTCATTAGACGGCTAATTGGTCTTTTTTATTAGAAGTGGCACCATTTAAAAATGAAATAGATCCTTTAAAAATAAAGCTTTAGAGTCTTCAAGTCTCCCAGTCCCCACAACAGCACATAGCTACAAAGAAATCTCTCCAAGAAATTTTGACTGGCCGTCAAGCTTAAATAAAATTGACGGCGAAATAAGGTTTTAGGAAAGTGCTTGAAACGTTGAATGAAAGCAATTAATAATTGCTTCCTTAGATATTTCGCGTAAACACCAAATATCTCAAAAGGGAGCAGCAGAACATCCAGAGCTGAGACCATCTTAAAAGGGAGTATAATTATGTCGGAGTCAGTGGAAAGAGAGAACGGTGATACGCATCCTTTTTAACATAATACTCCCATTTTGTATTCCAAGGTCTTGCTGGGAACAGAGAATTAGCTTACAGCCCTTGAATGCTGATAAAACCTCGCGCTGTTTTTTTGCTAAGAAGCATGGGATTGGAAACCGTTGCATTAGTGTGAAAGCTCTGGGTAATGGCGGGCCTGTCATACCGCGCGCGGCGAGCCCAGTAACAGCATCTCCTCCAGCAAGCTCTTCTAATAAGTGTCAGCCTTCTCCTCTCCCAGTTGCCCCCCAGCAAAGATACTGTGTTCCGGTGGCAAGAGAGATTAGCATAGAAAAAGCCAGCGTTAACACTCCGGGCTTTTTTAACAGCCATAGACATTATATGTTGATATGTTTTTCCTTTAGGCTACGCAGGTACAACCAATAACGTGAGCGATTATTTAAGAGACAGAGTCTACATTCGACTACGTTCTACCGTGATTATATGATTGCACATGCAGAATATTTTATATCATAGCCCTTCACCGTTGGGCCACATACATTTTAAGCAGTGGCTGCATGCAGAGGTCAAACATGGAAGGAGGTTACACGTCTGTCATCGAGAGAGTGAGCCTGCCCACTGAAGAGAGGTGGGAATGGTCTATCTGGCTAGTCACCAGACTGCCCTGATCCATACCCCATGCGATAATGGCAAATACATTGGTATGGATGTTGAGAGTCATTTTGGCTTAAAGTGTTGGCTCAGCAAACGACAGACACGATTCATGAAAATGATTTTATGCTCGTACGTCCAAAGAGTGGAGGTAGCACATGCTATTTCTTGTGTCTTGATTTGATTTCCTTCTTCTCTACCAGCATCCCTCTTTTCTCTAAACTATACAGGCCGCTTATTTGTTATTTCTTCTTACCCCCCGGCGCTACCTGCCTGCAGCGGGGGCGGCGAAATGGGACAAATCCTGGTGAAATAATCCTCCTTAGTGCCGCACCGGCATTGTGCTAATGGTAATATTGATTTAGGCAGAAAGGGCGAATATGCAGCAGAGCGTTAAATAGGCACGTCTGGGCTGAGGATTCCGGAGACAAAGGTGGCAGGAGGGGTGCATGTAACCCTAAATTATTTCCTGCGGCGTACCCTGTCTCTTCTGTCCTATACCCCCTTTCTGTGTTAATGCTGCTTCTGGGTATTAGTCTGGGTACCCGGCACACGCCCAGGGTGTCGGAGATCCGTGTAGGCGGAGACTGGCATGTAGGTGAGAGACGATGCCTCACACCACATATGACTGGATGCCGCAATGGTGTCTCACTCCGGGCACAACTGCATTATAAGATAAAAATTCTTGTTTCCGGCAAACCCAGGGCAGAGACACTGCGGGGTAGTAGAATTTTACGGATAGGCAGATGTTTCTCTTGAAGACCGTGAATTAAATTTCCTACACTTTAATCCTTTTATGCACACATACTAAGGCATGATCACGAGGTAAACAATGGTGAAATGAACAGAAAGAATTCATTCAAGATCAAGATTAAAGATTCTTTAATTGTCACATACATAGTTGTACAAAGTACGACACGTAGTGAAATGCACCCTGAATCGCTCTTTTGTAGACTGTGCCAGTTAAAAATCCAATTATGCTAAAGTTAAAGTGCAAAAAGCTAAAATGCAAGCAAAGAAGTATGTTCAAAATGAACTGTAACAGACATAAAAAAGTGAGCAGTGTAACAGCGCGGATATGGTGAGGGGTACAAGAGCACAATGTACATCAGGGTGTGAGGTGCAATGGCATGTCCAGGTCCAGAAACCTTATGGCCTGGGAGTAGAAACTCCTCCTAAGCATCTCAGTCCTGGTCATGATGCTCCTGAGTCTCTTTCCTGAGATGCTCTCCACAGCGCCTGAGTTGAAAGTCCGTAGGATCGTTGGAGAGACCCTGAACTTCCTCAGCTGTCGCAGGTGGTACAGGCGCTACTTAGCCCTTTTGGACTGGACTTGGATGTGAACAGTCCACATCAGGTCCTCAGAAATGTGGACACCCAGATATTTAAAACTCCTCACCCTCTCCACAGGAGATCCGTTGATGGTGAGGGGAGTGTAGCTCCTCTGCTGCCTCCTGCTGAAGTCCAGCACCAGCTCCTTTGTCCACGCTGCTTGGTTCTCCACCTCAGCCATGTAGGCCGACTCATCACTGTTGGCGATGAGCCCCAGCACCACTGTGTCGTCGGCAAACTTAAGAATATTTTATTGTTCTGGTTACTTGAGCAGGTAACTTGCTGGTTACCTGAATGCTGGATGCCAGAGCTGCCACTGTACTACATACATGTTTCATTATTTTATTATTGCAATAATTAGTAGCGGAAAGACATTTTATTTTGGTGTATTTATCTATTCGACTGTTACTAGCGTTGGCTGCTTATGGTTAAAGCAGTTTGATGTGCCGTTTGCCGTCACAACTGAAGGTGGGCTAAGGGACTCAGGGACATGATGACAGTGAGCGCAGTGGGGCGGCTGGTCACCTGACTTTGCTCTGCCCCAGGATGTCCCCACCCTCCCTCTTATAAACTGCTGGGTCTCCAGTGAAGTACCTCTGAACTCCTTCAAACGCTGCGTGTGTCTGGGCCTGCCGCCCACAAACAAACTTGTAATTACTACCGAGCACTTTAATATTCATGTAATCCGCGCATTGTCATTAATTAACCAAACGCACGGGCAGAGTGCTGCCAGTGGCACGTGTATCCCCGTCTCTGCATACATTAGGCCGGCGCTGATGTCGGTGAACGCGCCGCTCTGCGGAGAGCTGCACAGGGCCAGGGAACAGGCCCCCCGTCGTGTGCCGCCTCCCCGCAGACGTCTGTCATCAACATATTGATTACTTGCAAATGAACACGAAGCCGCTCGCTTCCCCGACTCAGCGTGTCGTATCGAAAACAGCGAGACCCCGAATAATTACTGCTGATGGAAAGGTCTCCGAAGCACGTCTTCGCGGTAAGAAGAGGGTAAACATGCACGCGGCACTAATACTGCTGTTTAGTGCATCTGAACAGGGACAGCTCTCGCACGTCATGCTGCTCGCTGCTTCCTGATGGTGAGCAGTAGGGATCGCTGGCATGAACTCCGACACCGCGCATAGACTCCACACAGACGCATGCTAAAAAGCGAAAGTGAACCAGCAGAAGGATAAGATATGGGGTTTTGTGTGCACAGGAAGTGACATCATCACCAGGAAAAAGTGTGGGAGCATGCAAACGTCCGGCACTGTGGCATTGTGGCTCATTAGCATTTGCAGACGCATTATGTATTCCCCTAAAAATGATGACCTCATTGCCAAGAAGACCTCCTGCTTCGGAAGTTCGACCCTGTGCTGTGGGCCTCCTCTAGAGGTGTAGCTAAAATGGGCTCCGTCAGACCACACAGTGGCCGTGTAAAACGAGACATTGATGGGGTACTGTGCAGCCAGGCTCACCCTAAGGGTCACCTCTAACGCGAACACTGCTGAGCTGATCGAGTGCTCATGGAGGTGAAAGAGGGTGGAACCTTCCTGAACTTGTGCACGACCTCTCCCGATCTCGTCTCTGAGCGGATCACCGACTGTGGCAATAACGCTCAGTCACAGAGCCGCACTCCAGAATCCTGCCCAGAGCCACTCGAAATGTCAGCCCCCACCTTCGTCAGCTGGACGTGCGTCTCTACAGCCCCCGCAGGTATTATTTTGCATGATGCGTGTCATACATTACAATATGATATTTTGTGTATTAGCTGCCTGCATGTATGAGTACAATATGTCGCTGCATGTATCTACAGTGAGCCACAATCGCTGCGGATCACAGGAGGTGCCGAACACACTCTCACGGTGTCAGGAAAGTGGTCTCACCGGGAATCTTCCGGCGGAGAAATGAGATGAGCGATTCCGATTGGGATACAATAAAAAATGGGAAAATGAGCCTGTGACAGACAATAAAAGACAGAATGACCCCCTCACTGTCTTACAGAATCACCGTGATTTAGGCATTTCCGAGACAATGAGGGCAGCAGCAGTGAGATGGAGGCACTTTCAGGCACACTGGGGGGGGCGTCCCGCCTGCCTGCCTGCCTTCTGCCTGATGACGTCCAACAGCGGGGGTCCAGGGGAGCTCACCCCCCACTCCGATCCCACCGGCATTCCGGCAGCTCGCGAAACTGAAATATTTAAAATACAAAGTAAAATATTTTTCAGAGACTTGTTGAAATTTGGCTTGTGGAAAGTAATGAATGTCCCGCGAAAGTGCGGCGACGTGGGGGCCCATAAAGCTGATAAATATTTGCCGAGCCGGGCCGCCGTCGCGAAAAGCGCGGACCAATTAGGAGAACAACGGAATGTTAACTGGCTCATTAGAAGACGGGAGGATGAACAAATGTCACATTACCATATTAGGAGCCGTTCCAGCGGATTGGGGTATGGGAGGGTGCTGCCGTGGACACCCCTCCCCCGGCGTATCGCCTTGAGAGAGCCTCGCACGCGTCGGCGCCGAGCCGAGCGTGCCCTTTGTGTCTGAAGCTGTTTTCCTTGCCGATATCTTCCACCGCTACAATGCAGACGCTGCTGAGTAATCATTCAGGCCCGACAGGCCGGGACCACGACGCAGCCATAGCCACACTGTATGCGCAAACGCGCAGAGCAGCCTTTTCTTCTTGGATGGACCGTTTTATCTGCGTTCCATGAAACTAGAAATCGAATTTGTATGGAATGAACTGCAGCCTCCAGAGGATGAATCTCATCTTGGTGTCTCTGTCTCCTCGTCCCTCTAACCCTGCGTCTGCCGTGCCCCCCCCCCCACCCCCCCTCGGACTGCCTGGGACGGTTACCTTCGAGTCCCTGAAGTTCTTTCTCGTGTTCACACCATTAAACCTTCAAACATTCAGAAACACGACACCCCCACCCCCCCGCCGAGGTCCAGCCGGGCTCATCGTCTCCCGTTCTCCTCCCCGAGAACCGTCTGAGTTCCGTTCAAGCCCTGGCTCATCCTGCACAACCTGCGGGATAACGTGGGGTAATGATCCACAGAGCTGTTTTCTATGCAGACTATCAACCTACCTCTGCTGTATCACCGAGGGCGTTTCTTAGTCTGTGTGCATCGCTGAGGCTTTTCTCCAGGCACCGGTCGTTCTGCCGGAGCCTTGAGGCCGGCTCCGTGTAACAGAAGTTATCCGCCTGGGATGAAGGCTCCAGGTAAATGAAGCAGTAATCACGCGTAGGTGCTGCTCCTGTTGTTTTGCTGCCTGGGTTCCTGTCATGCTCTCCAGTGCTACTCAAAAGATAACAGGGGGATTTTCTGCAGCTTCTCGCCTTATTTTCTTAGCTCTGCGTTTTCACGGTTCTTAATGCCATGAAACAATGTTGTGAAATGCTGAATACTGACTGGAGAGAATCGGGGGGGGGGGGGGGGGGGGGGGTTGGTATGTTTTTGCTGGTTTGTTTTTTTATTTAAATACTCCTCTTTTTTTTTTTCCCCCTTTTAAGCCGGGGATTATAATTTTATGTTCTCTCCTCCCTCTG
>JAODKE010000038.1:5533842-5544097 GCA_026779605.1 Mormyrus hasselquistii
GGGGACACCCTGGATGGCATGCCAGTACATCACAGGGCACGGGGCAGGGGACACCCTGGATGGCATGCCAGTACATCCGAGGGCACAGGGCAGGGGAATCCCAGGATGGCATGCCAGTACATCACAGGGCACGGGGCAGAGGACACCCTGGATGGCATGCCAGTACATCACAGGGCACAGGGCAGGGGATTCCCAGGATGGCATGCCAGTCCATCACAGGGCACGGGGCAGGGGACACCCTGGACGGGATGCCAGTACATCATAGGGTATGGGGGGGGGACACTCTGGCCTGGATTACAGTCCATTGCTGGGCATAAGGCTGGAGTACACCAGGGCTGAGATATCAGTACCTATATCTGAAGATATTTTTAGACCTTTTCCAGCCATTCATTCAGCCCCTCACTGGAACTGCGGCATGTGACTGGCAGAGGCACTCAGAATTTAGGCCCAAAAGACTGGCAGCCATTGTTGCGTCTTCCTGATTTCTGGACACTAATGGCGACACGGAAGAGCAGCTTTCAGAGGAAGAACTGTCTGTAGGAGAGCCGACATGATGAGTCCTGCCGTGCTCGCTGTGCCATTTCTTCTGCTGCTTCAGGGTAATCTGCGGTGGCCGGGCCTCCGTCTTCGCATAGAGAAGGAACAAAAGAGTGCATCTACAGATGGAGTGAGAGGACGATCTGCTTCTCTGCTACAAAGCCAAGGCAGCCCGTCAGCTTCTGGTGTAATTAAAACGGAACGAAGGCTGATGAGGTTTGCAGTCACTCCAATCCCTGACATGAAAGTGTTTGAACTCTTTGTAGATCAAGCGAATAATCAGATCGTACTAGACAGGAGGTGTGTAGTTCAAGAGAACGGAACCTCTCATGGAATCTTTTAGGGTGATTCGTTTAAATGAGCAAGCAGAGATTGGCCCTTCAAGAACTACATGACCCGTGAAGCCTGTGTTTGTACTAAACGACTTTATGAAGAAGCCATGGGACGTAGCAGGCGCTATGCTAGACATGCCCCAAATTTACTTTGTCTCATATTGGCCTAAAAAGACCTTTGATGTCCATCCACCCATTTTCTATACCTGCTTGTCCTTTACAGGGTCACACAGGGTTCAGAAACCCAGAAGCTATGGGGACGAGGACGGGAACAACCCAGGGTGTGGTGACAACCCATCGCAGAAAACTTAAATGTGCTTCTTCATGTGTGTGATAAGCATCTCTGGCCACAGATGGCTCCCCGGGGAAGGAAGGGGGGCCTCGTGGCCGGACCGCCAGCACTCCACCCCCTGCTGGTGCCGGGTGATTTTCCACTGCAGTGCCGATGGGTCTGCATTCACCCCTGAGCTCTTGCACACCGAGGGAAACCAGCAGGGCCATAATGCAAAATTACACCCACATCAGAAATTTCTTGAGCTCTTTTGAAGGCCCTTGTCAAAGCCCAGATCCAAAACCCCAACCCGAATCCCCCAGAGAGCCTGGAACCATACTGCCCCCCTCCCTGTTTCTGAATTGAGGGGAAAAAATAATGACTATGCAGGATGTCCAATCCTGTGGTAACAGATCAATGTATTCATAAAGAGAGCCCTGTCTCTCTCTCTCTCTCTCTCTCTCTCTCTCACACACACACACACGTATTCATATCTTTGTGGGGACTCTCCATTCATTTCTATGGGCAAAACCCTAATCTGAACTATCATAACCCCTACCCAGCCCTAACCTTAACCATTAGTAACAAAACTAAATTCAAGACTTTTAGTTTTTTTATTGCAGTCATAGATTTTTAAAAAATTCCGTTTCCCCTTGTAGGGACTGAAGAAATATCAAAATAACAGGTTTTTATCACCAAGTGTCCCCACAATGAAATATATACATGACCCGCACACATTGACACACAGGCAGACAGCCGGAGCGTAATGTGGGAGAGCAGTGGAGAATTTCTGAATTGCAGCAGAGGAGCCTGACAGCAGGTTTCTGGGCTCCTGCATTCTGGCTCTGATGAGACTTCGCCAGACTTTACGTGCCAGATCTCCTCCATCAGAGTCTCTCCAGATAGCGCTAAACCAGAAAACAATTTACTGAGGCCTGGCAAGCAGGCAGGCCTTTGGGAATACTTAACTTCATCTTTTCCAGTTCCAGACACCATGCAGCTCCTTGATGCCCTTCTGGAAGGTTAAAAAAAAGAAGCATCTTTATTATACAACTTGTCCTTTGTGGAAGCAGCCATCGTGGGTACGCGCCGCAGAATGTGCACGCCTCTCGCCTGACACCGTAGGATGCAAGACCACATCAGACATCTTCATGCTGCATGGTAGCTTCCCGACATGAAAAGCCCCTCGTTCCAGAGCAATTTCGAGGAGGTCGTTTTTTTTCTTTTCTTGTTTTCTCTGCCCCGTTTCTACGGCTACGGGCTAAGTATGTGTCGTGGCAGCTGTGCAAAACCTCGACGTGCCGCAACCAACCCGTCGAAGGTCACGGAGCCCACAGCAAAACACGCGCGCGCTCCAAGTCAAACTTCCCAACGCTGCCAGAATGAAACTGGACCAGTCAACTGCAGACTTTCCGTGATTTTTTTTCCAGTCGGACATGACCAACAGAAAAATGCAGCACATTGTGTCGAGAGTAAGCAGTATAAAAATATCACAGCCGCATTAATAACATCTGATGCTTTTTCCATGTACGAATGGCAGCCATTTGTTTCTAAAAATCTAGTATTACAACTTCTTACCACAGACATTTCTTCTCATGTTTTGACCCAAAATATCCTAATAAAAATTCCAACAAACATAGAATAAAGAATGAAAAGTCCTGAAATATCCTCCTGAAACCCTGTACTGGATCAGTAGTTTTAAGATGAAAAGATAGATAGTTAGATATGAATCCATGCAGCTTTTGGTCGGCCACATTATATCCTAAGTACTCTCTCCTCTTTTCGTTCACATTATATATAATTTTTTTCCCCCACGGAATCTTTTTGGTTCTTTGGACGAGAGGCACTCCCAAATAAACCTGCTGGCATTCATTCTGCCTGATTTATGACACGTGTGGTCATGTGACCTTGCCGACGGCGGACAGAGGGACCAGCATGGTGAGAGGATGGGGGAGTCAGAGAACGGTAAATGTGTGACTCCCTCCCTGCCACTGTTACGACTCCCGGAGTCACGTGGAGTTTCCTTCTCTCTGTGCGCGGCGGGGCGGTGAATCAGTCCATTTCATCTCCATTTCCCTGCTCCTCCCCATGCATCTCAATGAGGCCGCCGCACCGCTAAAGCACGGCAGGCGTGTTGAGAGAGCCTCTCCTCAGATGCGCGGCTGCGTCACACGTTTCCCCCCGGCAGGTGGCCTGCGACCGCAAACACATCTGAGTCCCTCGGGCCCGTCCGTCATCTGCGTCGCAAAGGTCGGGCATTTGGGGGAAATCGGTTCCCTAGAATTACTGGGAATTTGACGAGGCCCCATCGTTTATGGCGAGGCATGACTCTCCGTTGATGCAGGTCCGAGTCGCCCTAGGAGAAACGACTAACAGGGTCGCTCTCCAGGACGCAGAACCAGCTGGTCCTTTTCCGCCAGTTTGCGGGTGAAGACGTTCTCCCCGTAGACTGTCCCATGCCGCCGTTGAAGATGTCCTGCGATGACGGCAGCCTCGGGATCCAGACTCGCACAGTGGTTCCGTCTCTCTGCTTTATCCTTCTAGGCGTCTCATTTGCCTTTTGTACATTAGTAGATAGGAATTCTTCCTTGAGCCATACACTCAGGCACAGGTAGCATATAACAGGGTTCGACAGTGCAAAACAAAGCCTGAAGTGCTGCAATGGTGCGTGTTTATGGAATAAATATGAAATAAGCCAAAGAAATGGCTGAATCAGGAAATTTGGAAAATAAATCCATCCATCTATCCATGTTTTATACCCACTCGTTCTATGCAGAGTTGAGGGACTTGCAGCCTATGCCAGAAGTTATTTGCACAAGGCAGGGAATAAAGTATAAATATATGAAATAAATATATGAAATAAATATAAATTAAATTAAAGAAATGACTGAAAGTGGAAATATGGTGCAGTGAGCAAAGGGTCACTCTGCCTAGTGAAGTGTACCGTGTGTTTATAAGGTTGCAGTGTTATTGCTCTGTATTGAGCGGGGTACAAACTATTCCTAAGCTGGTTGGGAGCCGCCCTGATGCCATTATCTCTTCGGGCGAATCTCACTTTGGAGAACTGGGGTGAGTTGGGTCATGCAGGATTGTGAGACAACTGTTTCTGCATCACTTTCTTCTTGACAGGAGAACGCCATGCGTGCTTCAGCACATTGTGCTACGTTCCGAGAAAAAAACACGTTTGTCACGAAAATAGCAGCCGGCCGCCAAGAGTTACGAGCAATCGGCGCAGACGAGGGCATCAAGTCCGCGCAGTGTTCCTCCCATGGATTAATCAGTGATGGTAAAGGGGCGTGTTTCTTTGCTCCCAGGCTGCTTCTCTGTCACAGAGAGCAAAGACCAGTGCTTGACTTGTGTCTGCAGTGGCAGAGCTCATACAGCCATTATACAAGGAGCCAGATCACACCGGCTCGGAATGACGTTGCACCCAAATTGGCCTTTAACAGCGATAATGCACTATTAATTACTTAAACGTGTAACAATTCAATATTTTCTATTGACACTTGTTAGCTGTAAGACAGACTTACCGTATTAGATGAGCTTAACAGCCCAGAAGGTCAACCTCATCTATTTCAGTGGCCGAAATAGCATGGTGCATTTTTTCTGAGACACATTTAGAAATCTTACATGGTTCAGTTTGTATTTATTCCAGTGTTTATCTGAACTGTTTGAGGTGGCAGAGCTGTGCTGCCGCTCTCTCTGGCCACCTTAAAGCCACAAGCAAAAGCAACTCTCAGAATACACACCCCGAGGCGAAATGTGCGGCACCTGACTGGCCGGTGATTCCAGGCGCAGTGGTTTCCCTGTACGGGCAGGTGTGACAGGGTGCTGACTGATTATTTTCTAGGTGAGTCCCCCCTGGGCAAACAAAAATGCCAAACACAAAACCGGTGGTGCTCTGCTGGGCAAACAGAAAACACCCACTAGGACATCTGCCAACACCTGCTGGCTGACAACAGTACCCCCCCCCCCCCCATTCCGAACCATCCCAGTGTGTCACCGGCCAATCAGGTGCCGCTTCGCGCCTCTTCGCCTTCCTGAAGGTCCCCTGAAGTGCTCCCCCGCTCCGGGACTGGTGGGGGCTGCGGGGTCTGTGTGGGGGGGTCGGGGAGAGCGCTGGCTCCACTCTCCTCTCTCTGATGGCTAACTGCTGAAAATGTGAAAAAAAAGTGGGGGGGGGGGGGGGCCACAACCATGGCCGCCCTTGGGGGCGACTGTCCGGGGAGGGGGGAGAACCGTCCCTCAGGCTATGTGTGGCACCATCAGGCGGATCCTGACACCCAGCATCTCCTGGTAACCAACTGAGACAGTCAGAGACGGCGCTAAATTGGCCTGGATTTTGGGACTTCCCCATGATACATTCACCCGAGCAGGGGGGCGGGTCCCCATGATGAATTTTTGTAGAGATAATTACTTTTTCTGATCAGCAGGAGGGGGGGGGGGGGTCATTTTACAAGCCCACAAATCCATTGACCCACTGGGAAAATAATTTATAAAGAAGAGGCAGCTGCTTAGGGCACCATCTTACGGAGGGGGCTGACTTAGCGGGCTTCACTGTCTGAGACAAATTAAATTTGGATGGTGATGTGTGCTGGGGGGCAATTGAGCAATGATGTTCGCCTAGGGCCACCCCCGCGTCTCCTGTAAGCAGAAATCCCACCTCCCCGCAGATGGTACCGGGGCTGACCTCCGATGGGGGGTTTCCCATCAGGTCCCAGACGACCCCACATAAAGAATCTGGAAGCGCGTGCTGGGCGTTTCTGTGGGGGTCGACTTCTCACATTGTTTGTATCCAAATACGTCAAACTCCATTATGCTCGCTTTCCACGGCGTGCGGCACCGTCGGAAACAGACAGAGCTGACGTTACGCTGGGCACTAACAAATGGGCTGCCAGGGAAGATATACAGAGCAATGTAAAGAATAGCTTCACCGAATAACTTTTCATATTCATTAAGAATAACAGCCTCTGAAAGTAGGATAGTTGTGCTGGGTGACTCTGATTGACGCTGTGTCAGCATTAAACTCACCGGCCCATTATAACTATTAAAAAACGGTCATTAACGATGGTCCAGTGTGTTCCAACCTCAAGCCCAGCTGTGCTCGGACTAGGCTTCAGGCTGCCTGGGACCCAACCAGGATGTGCAATGATGAGGACGATGGATGGATCACAGTAGCAGCACATTATAACAGCCACACTGTCCACTGGCAGACAGTTACCACAAACCTGAGTAGCCTGAAAAAGCATAATGGCTCATAAATCTCCCCATTTCAGTCTGTGAGACAAGGCACTTCCCAATAAATTTTTGTGGGGCATCAGTTCTAAATATGAAAATATGAAATCACTGTATCTCTCTTAAAAAAGACATTTAAAACTTCAACTGCCCTCCAGGGACTAACTAATAATCCTATAACTGATTGCATGTTACCATCAAATTTCACACTAGCTGAAAGAAGGAGGTGGTGGGTTGGGGGGGGGGTTTATCAGGGTAGATCATACCATTCTGCATACCTTAAACACCTGCACAAATACAGGAAGTGGGGAGGTTGGATCGTACCATTCTGCACACCTTATTTACATTGACATTTACTGTATTTGGCAGATGCCCTTAGCCAGAGTGACTTACATAAGTGCTTTGAAATCTCATCAGTGAATACATTCTGAATACACCTCATACACCTGCATGAGCACAGGAAGTGGGGGGGGGGGGGGGAGAGGTGTCAAGGTGGATCATTCCATTCTGCATACCTCATAAATACAAGGTGTGTGTGTGTGTTAGTTGAGAGTGGATCATACCATTCTGCATGCCTCACACACCTTCATGAATACAGGGAGATCTGAACACGTTGCTAGATCTTCTATTTAGTTTACATGCAGATTCTGGATCCCTTTGCAAATGCAAATTAGCCTTCAAGTCTGACTAATTAATGGCCTAGTAATATTTTTTTTAATCTGTGGTACTGACAACTGAGTAAAACATATGATAATCATTTAAAAGCCAAATCTGATTTATACTATCCCACTGCATATCAGTGGAAGGGAGTGAGTTAATTAAAAGCGCTTACGGCTTTGTAAAGGCACAAAGTGAAGCTGTGTTGTCTGACATTATCAGAAACGACACTCGCACGTCCTGATGACAGCATTGGCGCTGAGCACTCCAGAGCACCCCCTGGTGGCGGGGGCTAGGATGTGCTGTCAGTCACTCCCTAACCACCCAATAGTTAACAGACTTACTGTAACTGACAGCTCACGGTAATTTTTACTCTCACAGGGGTAAAAATTCCCCTTTCTCATCCTTCCCACCACTAGGTGACACACACTAGCCCCCTAAAGAGACAAAAGAAGTTAAGTGCCCCTCGCCTTCCACACAGTGTTATATTTAAAAACAGTTCCATTTTCATCATTTGCTCTGTTCTCTGTATCAAAGCTCATTAGTCTGGGATTTTAGTACATTGCACAATTAGTACATTTAGGTCAAACACAGCAAACAAAAATACATTTTGCATTTCATATTTTTCATTTTGAAGAAAATAGGTCCCTATAAATGACTGGTAAAATGAAAAATACATATAGGTGACAAGAAAATTTGGGGGTATATAATGGTTGTAATTTCATAAGTAGGATGACGATGTTACGCTTAAACGAAGTTTTCCATTTTAATGCTTATTTATAAGGCCGACATACTTATGGACCATTACACTAATACACGAGTAAAGCCACTGCAGACTTTGGTGGAACTTGAGATTAAAGGCTGCTGTGGAGAATGAAGACAGGCTGCGGTCAGGACTGTACAGCCGTCAGCTTCAGCTACTGTAGGTGTCGCTGGCTGGGATGGAAGAGTGAGGATCCTAGTGTTAGGGTCACCATGCGTGTGTGTGTGTGTGTCTTTGTCTATACACACACACACACACACACACACACATATCTACATATATATAAAAAAAATTCCACTGAAATAAAGGTAGCTGATTATGAGAAAGTTCTCGGTGTGTATGTTGATGCTTCCATGTCCCATTCTCGCCAGTGTGGGGAAGCAATAAAAAGGCCAATAGAATGTTGGGTTATATCTCTAGGTGTGTAGAGTTTAAGCCAAGGGAGGTGATGTTACATTTATATAATTCCTTGGTAAGACCCCACCTAGAATATTGTGTGTAGGTTTGGTCACCATACCTTAAGAAGGACAATGCTGCCTTGGAAAGGGTGCAACTTAGAGCTACGAGAATAATTCCTGGTCTTAGAGGAAGGGACATGTTTAGCCTCAGAGATCTGTTTAGCCTCGAGCAAAGGAGACTAAGGGGGCACATGATCCAGGTATATAAGATTCTAACAGGTCTGGATGCTGTTCAGCCAAATAGTTACTTTAGTGTTACTTCAAATATAAGAACTCGTGGCCATAGCTGGAAATTGGCAGGAGAACATTTTAAACTGGATATGAGGAAGCACTTCTTTACACAGCACGTAGTTAGAGTACAGAATAGTCTTCCTGTTAGTGTAGTGCAAGCTAAAACCCTGGGTTCCTTTAAATCAGAGCTACATAAGATTTTTTAACAACTTTAAGCCATTAATTGAATTCTCCCCTTCGAGCTCAATTGGCCGCATGGCCTGCTTTCATTTGTAAAGTTCTTAAGTTCTTAGTACATTTTGTTTGGGGTTTTCAGGGTAGGGTTAGGATGCTACCTAGCATTAGCGTCAAAATCACAATATTACATCCCTTTATCTCCATCATTAGCTCAGAGTCCTTCAAACCAGTACTCAGGGACCCCAAGATGGTCCACGATTTTGCTATCTCCCAATTCCCCAGGGAGATCCCAGGGAGTTGGGAGGGTGCAAAATCATGGAACGTCTGGAGGACCCCTAGGAGCGGTTTGAGAGGCAGTGAATTACCTCATTATCGGGTGATTTGTCAGATAGAAAGCCATAACAGATCCCCAGACCCCCTGGTTTACGATTCGTGCTGGAAGCCTCCGTTTCGCCCCCTGCTCCTTGACTGTATTTTGTCTGCACACTTGTTAATGCGCCATTCCTCATTCATGACAATGCCTGTGAGTCTCAGGCTCCCATGAATACTCGGTGAAACTGTCGGGATGATGAAAAAAAGCTCCCAGGGAATTATGGGAACTGCCAACTGTGGGCTGCAAAAAAGAGAAAAATCCTGAGAGGAACAAAAACAAAATAGACGTTTGTCCTCAGCAGAATAAACATGAGAGGCTACAGGACAATATCTGTCAGAATTTACTTCGTTTCCCCTTTAAGTGTCAAGATGGGTAGTACAGAAAGTCAGGCTCACTGTCCCGGACCATGGGTCTTCCGTATGTGAACATGACTGCAGGAATATGACATGACATCATGGGGTCTACTGGAGGCTTTTGAGCCCACAGAAGAGGCAGAGAAGAAATGATGGACAGGACCTCTGTAGAGCACATCATGTCTGCACTGCAAACATGCTGGTCACACGCTGATCGGCACCCTGTCCACGGTGTGAGATCTAGCCACAGCGAACTTTTGGTCATTAGGATTAGGAATCCTTCTGGTTAAGACGCATGATTTGATATTGAGTAGGGGTGGGTAGTTCAGGTCCATAGAGTAAAAATCCAGACCAAGATTTTGTTTCAACCAGTCAATCAGTTGAGCATAAAGAGTTACAGTTAATGAGTGCTCAACTGGTTGGTTGAAACAAAACCTTGGTCTGGATTTTTACTCTATGGATCTGAACTACCCATCTATGATGTGTGGGCATCATGCCTCTCTTGTCTCCTGGTGTCTGCAATGACATACCTAGACACCTCAGCCTGTTCTTTCCGGAAGCGGGACTGAGTAGTGAGTGTGAATGTTACCAGTGCAGGAGGACAGCCCCCACGCTCCACCGTGAGGCTCAGACTGCCTCCTACTCCGGAATGTTCCAGACCGCGCGGTCTCGCCTAGCCTCACTGATTCCTATGTCCTGCTCCCACGTCGACCCTCCTTTCCGTCCTGGTGTTTGATCACCAGATCTGATGTGAGGGGGTTTGGAAAACAAAAGCTGCCTACACTGTCTCCCCCCCCCCCCCCCCACCCCCCCCCCGCCACCACAAACCCCGCCCGCCCAACCCGCCGGGGATGCGGCGCCCGACGAG
>JAODKE010000038.1:5555291-5567225 GCA_026779605.1 Mormyrus hasselquistii
AGGAAGGGGGTGAAAGTGAGGGAAAGCAAAAAGGGAAAAACACCGCCCCCCCCCTCGGGGGCAACAACCCCCCCGCCGGGGTTTCCCCCCCCCCCCCCCCCCCCCCCACGCGGTATCTACACACACGTAGACACAGTCAGGAAAAACCAGCCATTAAGGTACTACGATGGGAACTGTCTAGCAGTCAAGACAAAGACCCTACATTGCACCATAGTACTATACAGAGGTAATTATGGTCCAAATCCCAAAGACAAGCATCACTGGAAAACACACAAAGAGAGTCGTACACAAATATTGGCTGTGAGGAAACAATCGCCTCAGGGTGCGTCGGAGAAATCGGCAGACGCGAACTGGCGTATGGGTTTGAGAACCAGCATGTGGGGGGCTAGAGAAAACAAGCTTGGGTGGGGTGAGGAGTAGTCATTACAGAGTGCAGTGGTGCTGGGGGGGTCCGGGGTGAGGAGTAATCATTACAGAGTGCTGTGGTGCTGGGGGGGTCCGGGGCCCACTCCTCTGGAAGCTCAGACAGTCTGCTCTTTCGGGAAGCTGTAAGGGGGTTGGCCCCCCCCAGGGGGGTTCCTGGGGGCCGCCCTATCACAGGGGTGTGGCGTGCAGGGGTTCTGGGGCAGGTAGGGGAGTGGGAGGCAGGCAGCAGCGGGGCGAGAGTCCAGGCAGAAGTCTGTGTGGTGACCCTGAGGGCGCCTCAGAGGAACAGATGGGTTCAATACGTCTTCATGGTGCTTCCCGTGGCTCTGTGAAAACATGAGTGAGAGAGGGAATAGACAGAAAGGCACAGCAAAAGTGGGAAAGCTGATTGGCTGGCTAGCTTACTGGCTGGCTAGCTTACTGGCTGGCTAGCTTACTGGCTGGCTAGCTGATTGGCTGGCTAGCTTACTGGCTGGCTTGGTGGGCGGGTCTCATGGAGAAGGTGCAGGTCACGCCGTGACATCCTCACCTCAGAAACAACATTATCTAATTCACATCTAATTCATGTGACCAGTAAGAGATTAGCGAACCCTGTAGTATCCACAGTGGAAAATACCTCCTCAAGTCTATATGCTTCATCATGTTAATCACCCAAAATAAAATCAGATTATTGCAGGCAATGCTGAATTAATTAGTAAAATTTCATTATAAATGGACACAATTGATGTACAGTATGTTTAACAATAATTTAATTATTCTGCTTTGCATGTAAATTCATACTTGGTGTTCAGAAAATTTTTGAAAATTAAACTCTTGAGAACTGATTGTAATTACAGTACCTTTCTTGTATTAATTACTGTAACTATAAATTCATTATTATTAAGTTATAATTATGTATATTTTCTCATTGAATGCCTTTATTAAAAGATTTAGATTCATTAAACCATTTTTTTCTGTAACATTACTCATTTACATTTGGGCATCTCATTTTAATACCGTTCCCGCTGGAACTGAGTCTAGCATATCTTCAACTATAGACCTCTATAGCACCATAGATCTTACTCCTCGGGAAAGCACGGGCTTTGATGGTTCTTTCTGAACCGTGTGGGTGTGAGGACCGGTTTCCATGATGCCATTTCACCCGGAGCCAAGCGCAACAAGGTCATGTGATGGCTTCCCAGCTCTTTTTAAGCCTGGTCTGTGTTTGGAAGCCTCTGTGGTCCAATAGAAGAGATCCGCTGAAGGAAACCTTCCCCACCACTGCATCGGCACTGGAGCTTGAGCGATTACACTATAGGGACAATTACATACATCCTCCTGAGATGCAGTAGTTCATTTGTACCCTCTGTAGAGGACACTGCATTTTTGCTCATGTCTCTTACTATACACTCTGTTAAGATCTGTTGTTCCTTAAACACATTGTATGTGTCGGGTGTGACCTTGTCAACTGCCTCTTCCTGTCAAATCAATATTTTAATCAAGATTAAAGAATTTTTTTTCTTTTACCTGGACCTCAGGAGGGTATGAGGAGAAGTCAGTCGGCAGTTGTTTTGAATGACGGGGAGGAGCAGTATCGGGAAATTCATTGTAGGGTCTTAAGCACTTATGTGATTCGCTCTGGCTAAGGGCGTCTGCCAAATGCTGTAAATGTGCAGTAAATGAAAGGCTGGGTGGGAAGTGGAAGGAGACGGAGAGTGGACTTACGAAGTGCCCCCCCGAGCATCTGCGTGTCTACGGTTACGATGATCCGCACTCTGACGGCAGCGTGATGAAGAGGTGGACCCACAGAAAAGACCCGGTCACCTTTGACTGAAACAGCACCCTCTACATGTCCACAGGAGCGGAACACCATAATGGGAACTCGGGTGGTATAGAGAGACTGGGAGGAAGGGGTGTCATGCTTGTGTGGCTATGGAGCCCCCCAACCCCTCCCCCCCCGAAGAGCGTGTCCTTCTGGCTATCAGCCCATAGGTGTTATTGACCGCATGTGGTAGCAAAAATTGATATGTGCTATTTACTCAGATATAGTGCAACCTTAGTGCAGCGTGCTTTCATGTATGTACTCTTAACTTGTGTACATGTGTAAACGTGTACATTTCTGCAACACAACACGAAGCAAACGTAAAGGCATCCCCTCTCCAAACACTCACACATGCGAGCGTTCGCTTGCTGCTGATGGGGGCTGTCAGGACATGAATTACTCGAGCCAGAAGGCTTTGTTGAAACATTTCAGGGGTCTAATAAACGACGTGACAGTACAGTATTTCAGACAGCTTCAGCCTCTGATGTGGTTACTTTGCGGAATTAAGCTGTCAGATTGTTTAGCAAACTATTAAAAGCCGCAAAGTACAGTGTATAGTCTGCACTTATGCAGCTGCGGATCTTTTTTTTTTCTAAGTGTCAGCGGAAATCTCAAATAAGGTGGTACGAGAGGGAGTGAAAATCGTGGGTAAATGCATGGCACGCTTCTGTAGTGTTGGGTACAGCGAACGTAAAAATGGCTAACATGGCTAATATGCTAACAGGGTTAACATGTTGATGCAACAAGGCACCGAATTCCCGTGGCGAGACATGGGCCAGCGTCTTCCCGGGCTGCTCTCACGCCCCCACGAACATTTCTCACCGCATGGATATTGGTGTAAAATATTTTGACTTGCCGAGAATAACACTAGCTGGCTAAGCTCTAGGCCGGAGTGACCCTTTGGCATGAATGAGCAGGGCAGAACCAGGCCTAAGCCTGGCAGCTATCTTAGAAGAGTTTATTTTACAGGCCTGTGGGCCATGAAGAGCAGGAGGACAGAGGGCGGCTAAAAATACTATTTTCTCTTCATCATTTCAGAATAGCACTATTTTTTCATGTGTGTCCCTTGGCAGCCATTTGCTCTGACATATTATACACGCAGACCATGTGCGCACTCCTGGCTGGTGGCACACACATTACAGGTGAATGAGGAAATATCGTCTCTAATTACTAATAAAATCAAGAGTATAATATCCTGGGCAACATGCACTGATTTTTAACTATACAGTAGTTACCGTCGAAGCATTATTTAAACCAATTTGAAACATTTACAGTTTTGGTTTATTGGAATGTTCTGCAATTGATTGTGGTTAATACCTCTTTAATTCACATTCTGTCTTGACTGGATGTAGACGCCGAGGTCACTCTTAGAAAGTGTAGGACACTGACAATAAACAAATATATATATGTCCAAATTATTTCATGACAAATCATGATAGATTGTCAGAGGTGATGTCACAGTGCTTAAGATGAACGCTGTATATGAACGATTATAGGTCCATGTTTTCTGTCGGGGTGAGGGCTTCCAGTTTTTTCCACAATGAATCAGTACACAAGTGCGGCCGTCACGTCAGTCATTGTGTTACTGTATACTTTCATATTTCATATTTTAGCAGGATGCTTATGGTAAAGACCTATTTGTAGATGGTATAATCGATCACACATACAAACTGGGTCATATAAGTCATACTAATGAATAGCAAACCTCTTTCACTCACATAATTAACTTCAAAAGCCAGTCATTCAAATAAGACTCGCTTAGCATTCCAGGAGTCAGGTGCTGAGATCTTCTTGGAAAGCATCAAATAAACAATGGCAGGAAGCCAGAAGACACCTCCATTGAGGCTTTGGCTACACACTATATTCACAATAATCTACAAAAGAAATCAACAAAGTTGCTGACTTTTAGCAAAGGCTGCACAATTTTTAAAAATAACTCCAAGCGTGAACTAATTAAGGGCGTTTCTGCTTGTTGACACATTCCTGCAGAGCATCACAGTGAACATCACAAACAGCCAGGCCAGCATCAGCATGCAGGAGCCTCTCAGTCTATGTGGGATCTTCCAGCCCTGTGTGGAAGATTCTAAAGAAGCCCACGGAGTGAAGAATCAGGTCAGCGAGTCAAGGTGGGATAGAAACACCATGCAGATACAGTGAGCATCGTTATGGATCAGGATCACGGGCGGAGGGTTGATGGGAAACACAGATTATGCGGAGACTATCGGCATCACAGTCCGTGTGCGGTCACATTCGGGAAGATGACTGGCATGCTTCGACTGCGCTTATCGGATCAAAGAGCTAATCTCAGTCATGACAAGTTGACTCCAAAACATCAAACATACATCCTTTGGCACACATCTATCCATCCGTTTTCTGTAGGTGCTGGTCCTATTGAGGGTCGCAGGGAATCCTTGGAGGCTATGGGCGCAAGGCAGGAAACAACCCAGGATGGGGTGCCAAATCATCACAGGGCACACTCACACACCATTTACTCACACAGGCAATTTGGTAACTCCAATTAACCTCAGCACGTTTTCGGATTGTGGGGGGAAACTGGAGTGCCTGGAGGAAACCTCACGATGAGGAAACCCACAGGGAGGACATGTAGACTCCACACACAGAGCCATGGCAGAGAACCAAATCCTGGTCCCAGAGGTGTGAGGCAACAATGCTAAACATTGGCCCACTGTGCTGCCTTTGGCATCTCCTGGGAAGTGGACCAGTCAAATGAGCAGCCATCACCCTTCCCGGTGTCCGTTGGTCCACATGCTTTCGGATGAAGTTGTCATCAATGTCTCTCAGCAGCTGCCTACGCAAATGAACTAAATCCAGAATGTTCCTCCCACTGCTCCCCAAGCAGGTTTCCCGAGGTATTTCAAGCAGTCTCATTTTCCTGATTAACAAAGAAATGGTAATGTCAAGAAGCATGAGTAGACTGATCGTACTCATTTCCATAAAAAGCGCATTCATCAAGACTTCCCTCCCCTTCCTGCAGTTATGAATCTCCCGAACAAAGAGCGACCCGACTAATGCTGCAGCTCGTTCCATAAAATGTCACTCCGGAAACACGCCCCGACGGGATGCGATTTAGGGGTTTATGCCGAGGATGCAGGGAGATCCTTCCTCCCAGAAAGGCCGTGTCTCTGAACCAAAACGTCATTCTTTGCCGCCTGTTGCTGAGCTTCAAAATGACCTGAAAGCCACCTTGTGCCGTGTTCACGTACGCCGTTCTGCTAACGATGTGAGCTTTCATCCAAGCGGCCGTCAAAATCCCTGCAGACGGCCAAGGTTCCATTCACCTGCCATGTTTGTGAGCACAATGACGGCCCACTCCACTAGTCGAATCAGACCATCTCTATGGAACTACTAATTTCACCGCTAATTTCGGTGAGGTCATCTCTAAAAAGATAAGGCCATACAATGTGTGGTGAGAAAGAGTTTGCAGATGCAGCTTCATCCACCTTCTCCATAAATGACATCAAAACGGCGTCAGTCCCGCGGCCACTTTTCCCTCCTGACAGGCCGCCCTCTGATCTCACTCCTTCCTCCTTTCTGGCCAGCGAGCAGCACAAGCAGCCTTCAGAGAGCCTTTGAAATGCCACACTGTGGTGTTAATTGTTTGCCTTTCTGGGGATCCTGTCTCACTCGGGTAAGACCCCCTGAGAATGGTCCCCGCTATTACCTTTCAGAGGAGAATAAATGGGTTACTCTCCAGGGAAGAGCCCTTTTTTACGAGGTCTGCCAAAGTCCAAGCTGTCCTGCGCTCGAACCTCTAGGTGGAGCACCGAGCTCCGAGTGACCCGAAGGCCAAAGTGTCCAAATCCTCGTTAATTTCTAACTTGGACAGATCCTGATAAAATGGCAGCATACTGGATATAATATATGGCCATAAGTATGTGGACACCAGATTTTCCAACATCACCTTCCAAAACTTAGGGTATTAATGTGAAGTTGGTGTGCCCACTGTCACTGCCGTAGCTACTACTCTTCTGGGAAAGCTGTTCATTAGGTACTGGAAAACTGACTGGCAGAAAATCCCACAAGGAGTTGGGTATTGCTGTTGGGTTACCATGTCCCTTTCTGTGAGCTAGTGTGTCCCACCGCTTCGCAACTTCCAGATGTTTTGACCTTCATAGTCACAGCCCGCGGCTGACCGGGGCAGCTCAAGCACGGCATACATGGGGCAAACTGACTTGTTATAAAGATGGCGTCTTATGATGTTGCCAAGTCACTAACCTCTTATGTACAAACTCCTGTTCTGCTACTAATGTTTGTTGCTGTGTGTTTAATTATACACCTGTGTCAGCAATGGTCATGGGTTAATTAGGCATTTCCTAATTAACCCATAGTAGGAGTGTTCACATATTTTTGGCTTATTGTTGCTTTTTTATTATATTTATTGTAAGGTCCCAATGGAAGCATGTTCATTTTGTAAAATAGCATTAAGTGTAACATCTCCGTGACCCTGAACAGGATAACCAGCTACAGCATAGTAGCATGGAATATGTCAACATATCACACTAAAAAGTCCATAACACCTTTAATCAAAGAGCTGTGGCTTCGCCAGCAGAATCCTGTCTGTCACACTGAGCACTCTGATGCTGAGTGACGTATCAGTAAGTCTTTCTGCAGAGCTTGTGGGGCTCATGGGATTTTTACTTGCACAAAAATGTTCTGAGGGCAGAAGGAACAATGATTGGTTCAGAGAGATAGTCATTCAGATTATAGAGGAGGTGGATCCAAGCAACTAGAGAAGGAGGGACTAAGATTGAATGATTGGGCCCGACTCCTCTAAAATCTGATTGGTCATCTCTCTGTACCAATCATTGCTCCTTCTGTCCTCAGAACATTTTTGTATAAGTAAAACACCCATGAGAGCTTGTGGAGCAGCTGGAACTGAGAAGACTCCACAGCTTTGTAATCACTTTGCCCCTTCAGTGCGAATGAGTGAGGAATGAAAGAAAAAAAAGGCCTGTTGACAAATTTGTCATTGCCTATGGCCAAACATCTGGGCAGTCAACGTTTTCCAACAAAAACATTTAAAGTAAAATAAACATGAACTGTTTCACAAGACGGAATAGCAATATTTCCAGGCTTTAAAACTTAACTGTTTCATTTGTTTGCCGTTATTGTGGTTAAGGGCATTTATGCAGTAATATTTACGTAGCGTTGCAGGCTGTAATCAAAAAAGGTAATACAGACATATTTGAACCACTGCATTATCAAATTACAAATAATCCCCTAAAAGGAGACTGCGGGAACTTATTTAGGCAAGGAAAACAAAAGAAAGCGCTTTGAACTTTGTTAGAAAAGATTTGTTTAAATGAAGTGGGCCATATCAAATCTTCATACTGACATGGAAGCCATCAAAACAATATTTCATTGGCAAAATGTTTTTGCCCCAAACACTTTGTGTGATTTAATCACTGGAGTGAACGGATTTTCTAAAAAATGAGCTCATCAAGTGTGGGAGAGAGCATGGTCTGCTTCTGAGGAATCACCTAAACCTCATGGTCGTTGTATCATGTCATGTGATGGTCATATCTCACATAATGTCGAATGATGACATATTTTGTCATATGATGAGTATTCTTAAGATTTATCACTACATAGACTTCAATAAATTTAACATATTCTCATTATTTATGCTAAATTTTCCTGAAAAACCATTGTTTTTTAGTTTGAGCGTCAACCTTTGTATTTGAATACATTTAAACCGGTAGCTTTCCAGAGGATGAAACTGTTCTTTCTCATGGGTAAAAACTCCAGGTTAACATGCCTGGTGCCATTCTGAGGAGTTGTCAGGCTCTTTATATGGAAAGACACTGGGGGGGGGGGGGGGGGCTTTACTGGGATAGAAGGGACCAGAATGATGGCGAAGAGTGGCTGGCAGAGGAGAGTGTGCCAATGTGTACCTGGAGGCCAAAGTCTGAGGGACAAGGGTTACGACAGCATGCTCTACTGTGAGCTAGGCTGGATGGTAGCATACTCGACCAGGTCCCCTCCAGGGTGCCCGGGGCCTCGGGGGCCAGGCGAGCAGGCCAGGGCCACTGTGTCCAGCTCAGCGTACTGGATGTCAAAGTCTTTGCAGCCAGAATTCTGGGGGACGAGAGAGGCGAGAGGAATATGAGGAGAGGCCCCCCGAAAGGGCATAGTGAGGGCAAGGAAGACAGATGAGTGTGATCAAAGTGCTGGGGGGGGAGGGGGGGTGAGATTGAGGGAACGGAGAGAGAGATGTGCTCAACGCCATGGTCATTCACATGGACTCAATGGAAGACAAATGACGAAGACGGGGGAGGAAAAAATGGCGTCTGACAGTCTGACAATATGGTTTTGGTTTTCCTGGTCCTAGATTCCTTCGTACGCTTTGGGTTAAACAGTCAAAAATAGACCTTACATTAACCAATCAACAGGGGCAGAGGTATCGCTTTACTGATTTTACAAATGATTTAGAAATTATAGGACCAAAGAAGTCAAACAAGAGCCTTATATTCAGACGATTTGAGAACCATTTACTGGGCACCAAGAATAGTTGTTTTATTCCCAGAATGTATATTCGTGTCATATTTAATCTGTGAGGACTATCATTGTAGACAGAACTGTTATTTCCCTGGCCAGGAAGTGGCAGCAGAATGTATGCCCTTCACATGATGGCAGCACGTGGTCTCTAGTCAGAGTTCCAGAAAACTACGACTGAACAGTTAACAGCTTTCATTTCTGGTCAGAAGTGATTTAGATCAGCTGAGGAAAGAGAATCTGCGGACTCAGGCAACACGGCGTCACACAAACTCTGTGTAATCAGTCACAATCTGGTCCGGGAGCTGAGAGTTTACAGATGGAGCTGCACAGTTTGTTCCTGGAACGATCCCAAGGGCCCGTTCTGTGACATATTACGACCCACGGGAGAAGAATTTAAGGATGTGGCATCACCAGTGCAGAGAAAGCTGATATATCCTGCAGCCCGCTTCCCTCCACGCAGAACATCTGGAGGCCGTCGGCATTGGCAACACCATGGAGCAGCTTGGATAGTAAACACGCCCCTTATTGTCGAAGTCACACCTTTCTTCGGAACCATGAATATGTCAGCGCTAAAGAAGTTGGTGGAGGCTGCTCCTCTCTGACTGTCTGTCTCCCGGGGAATTGAGATGTGGGCACTGAGTGATGGGAATATTGTCAAAAGAAAAATACAGAAGTCTAAAAGTAATCTCTGGGGTCATTCTTATGTCATTCTCTCTGAGGCTCTGAATTGAGGCCAGGACCCATCAGTAATTGACTTTGATTACCGCAGTCGAATTCAAACGGGCCTTCTGGCGGTACTGAATGGATGTGGACTTATCTTTTAAGAGCAGCAGACATTACTTCTCAAAACTCACCACACTGGGCTGAGATCCCCCCCCCCCCCCGCATTTCCATGACAAGGTCCAACCAGACTGTGAGGAGGAGGAGCTTTGTTCAGTGACTAAAGCTGTCGAGCACCACAGCGCCCTCCTGAGGCCAGGGTGAAGCCCAGCGAAGTTGCCCAGACTCAGGCTCCAACCCGTGGCTCCTTAATCAGCTTATGGCAGCTTCTCTATTTCCTCTTCGCTTGCCGTGTTCAATACCCAGAGCCAAGCATCCTCCGTTAAGCTCGCATTCCTGTGCATTTCGAAGGTTCAGCTTTCTTACGGCCTCAAACATGGGGTCAGACGGCTCCGGAGCGAGTCGGCGAGCAACCTTGCCCGAAAATGTGCTTTTCATTACGTGTCATAAAATCAGCTTGCAGTCGCAGGACCTGCCTTCCGTTTACCCAGTGATCTACTGAGTTACACCATACGGGCAAGCATCCTTCAGAGCTTTAAAGCTGACTGGTGCTCTGCCAGCGTCTCTTCATGCGGTTTGCCGGATTGTAAATTTCCCCTCATGATGAAGGAAACTTCCATACTGCCTGATGAAGCTTCAAAATAGCTTTTTAAAAAGTCATTTAACGTTTTAAAAATCGATGGCTGTTCATGTCTTAGGTGGCCGTGGGAACCGTGGGGTGGAGCTCAGTGGTGCCTCTTTCTCTCTTTGTTTGTGCTTTGGATCGAATCGCCACACATCTGCAGTCCCAGCCGGCCCAGAGTTTTCTGGTTGGAGGCAACAGAGAGGAAGGTGATGGGCGTCACCACCGGCATACCACTGCTCTTCAATTCACTCCTCTTTGAAATTATTCGCTTGTCTGAGAATTAGTAAAACAAGTCAACATGGCGTGTCTTTATAAGGTAATGCTGGCATTGCAGTACTACACAAAATAGACGAGGACATTTCAGATTAAAATAAGGTGAATGTGAAAGAGAAGCGATGCAGTATAAACATGCATAGGCTGAGGATCTGAGGGCGCCCAGGATCTGAGGGAGTCCAGTAACTCAACTCTCCTTGATTGCTTCATGAGTTCACTTCTTCTGACCCAGGTGGATGTTGGCTTGAGCCCCTCCACACGTTCCATGTGATATGCTGTCAGCTCAGGCTGCAGACAGCAGAATGGTTATGGACATCTCGCTTGCTTAGCTCCTGCCGCTTTTCTTGGTGGTCCTCCTGTGTGGTCCACCACAGTCTCGCTGAGTTTCTCCAGTGTTGTCTTCATGGAGCTGTTCTTTTCTCCTTAAAGTGCTCAGTTAGTTTGTTGTTGGAATGGTAAGCAAATAAATGTGTAGATTTGGGGTCTCGTTGACCTGTTACCTTCTCAAAGTGACTTTTTTAGCCTCTTTTCTGTGGATGTGATTTACTGTTCATAAAAAAAATATTGCCGTTAACAGAATGTACTCATAATCTTTTTCTATACTTGGGAAAAGGCGTCTGAAAGAGTCTTTTAAAAACCTCCGGATCACACATGCCTGCAATCCCGTTGCAAGACACCCTCCCATTCTTATGCACAATTACAAAACAGCCCATTACCCAGAAACTGGCCACATCTGTCATAATAACCAAATCATCTGTGGGTTTGTGCTGCTTTAGGAAACCTCTGGAGAAATTCCTGGCCTTCAGCCCCAAGGTGGGCTCCACAAATGGGACAGGACGCACTGGGGGTCAAGGGGGTCCTGGCCCTGGTGGGGGCTCAGCTCTGGTTGCCTGGTTACGTTATTTAAACACAGCGCAGTCAGCGATCCCTTGTGCCCCCGTAAGTAACGACGCTGAGAGGTGCTGAGCCATAATGATGAAACCAAAGGTAGCCAGCAGGGTGGGGGCCTGCTCATTCTCCCTCACATGGGGGTGGGGGCTGGGGGCGGGGCCAAAATGGCTGCCCAGGGCGATGAGACTCACCATCGGACCCATGTCATAGTATGGAGTCTGTGGAGGCAGCTTGTCATGGGCCTCCTGGTCCAAGCGGAGCACCTGGAGCGGGGGGGAAGAAAAGCCAATGAATGAACGTCGACGTGGAGGAATTTCCCCCGTCCCCCTCAAGACCTGCCTTTCCTCTGTGAGCCAATAAACCCCATTTGACTAGTGTGAGGGGAGGCCTTTGGGCGTGAATGCAGACAATCACCCTGCAGTCTTCTGGAAAACTCCGCATCCACACTCAAACTGTAGCACAGTGATACCCTAAGCGCAGAGACGGATTATGGGTTGTGTGGGCCCCTGGGCAAAACGTTTGCAAGGGCCCCCCACCACCAGCAGCACCACCACAACCACCACAATTCAAGGGCCCTTGGCAGCCAAACACCCTCCCTCCATGTTTCCATCAGAGGCCC
>JAODKE010000038.1:5568663-5585361 GCA_026779605.1 Mormyrus hasselquistii
ATCGCCTACTCCTGCCATGTGTTCTACACTCCCAACCCTGTGTGCTCATATCTGATTGGTTAATGGATGGCTGGATGGATGGATGGATGGATGGGGTGTTGTGATCTCAGAGGTAATGCTGAAGGAGTCAGAGGAAAAGGAGAGAGAGAGAGATGTCTGTGTTATATTTCCTTCCCTCTTACATTCTATCACCCCCCCAACCCCCTCCTCTCCATCTGCTTTGATTTTCCTCAGCATGTCTGACAAACTGCAGAGAGATTCCAGACCAGGATCTACACCCCTCCCCCAGTCCTCCACACCCGCTCCTCACGCTCTTTTTAGCTTGGGAGGGGTGGGGTTGCATTGCATTTAAATAGTGATGGTTTCACCAGGCAGGGTAGCGGTGTGAGGGGGGGATATTTGAAATCTGATCCCTGTCAGGTTTCGCAGGCAGGAAGTTGCATTCCTCTGATCACTTCAATGGCGACAGCCTCTGTTCCAAACTGTCAGCGTTTTGGCCTGAGCCAGTCTCCGTCTGCGCCGAGGCACACGACAGACAGGCTCAGAACGTTCCGGGAGCTTTCAGAGACGCGGCATTCGCTGGCATACAGAAGAGTCCAACGGGGAACTGGGCTCGTTCTTGTCCCGGGGAGAGATACATGATGCCTCCGTGGTGAGTGCCAGGAAATCAGAGCGGCGATTTCAGCGGGACCTCATAACTGTGAGATTTCCATGGATACCGCAACGGAGTGTATCTGTGCAATTTTCCTAGAGCAGAAAAATGCACGCTTCTCTCCATGTGAATGAGGACACGTCCAGCTCGCCATGTTCCATCACAGACAATGTGTCACAGAAGTGTGCGGTGGCACAGCTAGGCCCTCCTGCATTTGGTCCACACTTAAAGTCTATATAACGATTTGCCAGCTCTGTAAGATGCACGAGTTTCCCAAAAGTTTGTCCCAATACTTGTATCAGAAAACAACGATTAAGGGAGGCTGTCAGGTTAGAAGAATGAAGCATGATTTGCAGAAATCTCCCTGTTGACGTTTTTATTCGAGGTTCAGAGATAATTGTTTTTTTATCGATTGAACAAATTTGCAGACTGAATGGTAAACGTGCATGAAATACCACAATGCTGCAAATTAAATATCTAATCTGATTGAGGTGTCTCTAAGTCATTGATACATATTCCGGGTTGAGGAGCCAGCGGTTATTTATATCATGTCTCCATGTGCACACTTGGGGCTTGACTGGCCCTCGGCCAATCAGCTCTCAAGGATCCCCTCTACTTGGATGCTGACGTCACGCTCCTCAAAAACGTCAGAGCTGTCAGATACCTTGTGGAAACCTTCTCATATGATAGAAATCTCAAGAAACATCTTCAAACACATTCAAGGAACGTGAGTGTGACAGATAAGTGAACGGAAAAAGTCAGGTCCTGTGGAGTTAGTGAAAGCATCATCCCAGGACGTACAAACTGGTCTAGTCCAAACATTCATGAGGACTAAGCTATGGAGTTTTAATTCTGTTTAATACTTTTATGCTTTATATAAATATTTCTAACTGAGATTTGTAACATTTTCTTTTCAAACGTTGTAGTGAGTCAGATATCATGGTTGAATCACTTCATGATGTAGGTGAGATGCAGCATTTAAATGGCCAGGTATTGCTCTGTTGGGTCTGCTGTGGGAATGCCCCTCCACTGGACTTTCATGTTTATCTGTTTCTGTCGGGACACTAATATTGCTAATATCTCCAACCCTGAAAGCACGAGGTATCTGTCCAAGTCCCCAAGGTCCAAGGGAAGTGTCTCCTGAAGAAATTTCTTTAATACCAGCTATGGAAGCCCTACCTTTGTATCTAAAAAAACATTTTTTTAGCTTTGCTTAACAGAATTACTTCTGCTTTGTTTGGCTAAACATTTGTGGCGTTCTTGAAAAATAAGGATACTGAAATTCAAAGTAGAATAAAAAAAAATATCAGGCCTAAAATGACATTAATAGCCACTGGAGACGTAATGGAGGAGATCTCTAAGAAATGTTTACACGCGCACTTGCTAGCAGAAACTGGGCAACACAGCACTGGCATGGCCTGTGTGCATAATCAACCAAAAACCACTGGCTAAGTGAGCAGAATTTTATGGGGCACGCTAACATATTTATGCAAATTAAGCTTATCTCTCTTATTTGCATATCCTGATCCTTTCGTGTCTGTGACATACATGCTACCATAAAATGCTCAGTGGGTCAGCCCAGTAAAAATGAGTTGAAATTCTGCTGGAACAAACGTGGGGCGGGGGGAAGCGTTTATCCATTGCATTCAAAGCTCCTTTTTGTTTCTTGATCTGGTGACACGGCCATTGATTAGGCTACTTGAAATTCCAGCTGCATTTTGTTTCAAATGCCTCAGATAAATATTTTATCCTGTTTCAGCTCATCACAAGCCGTTTTTCGGTCAAATGTCACAGAGACACCGGCGACTCACAAATCAGACATTGTTGAGATGGTATGAGGTCATCGTGAAGAGGCGTCACAACAGCGCACCCGAAACAAAAATCTCTCTTGATCAAAAATGGGATTCTAGAGGTGTCCACTTCATTTTATGAAACAAGTAATTTGGGCATCGGGTCAGACATCCACCTGTCCTGTGCGGGTGTTTGTGGTCCTCAAAATCGAGCTGTATTGAGAGGGACTGGCCTCTTCAATGCCCATGTAGCAGAGGCAGCTGATGACCAGAATACAGAGAAGTTGGGCCCATACGACCTGTCCAGGCTCCGACATCTCGACAGTCCTCCACAGATGTACACATCAGATAAGCATCCGCTCCTGTGTAATCAAATTTCTCGCACAGCTACATGAGCAAGGGCTATGAAGAGAGATGCTTGTTCGCTGAAAAAGATATTCTGCCACAGGATCTGCGGTAAAAAATATCCCCTTCTCACAGAAGAGGGTCACCTGACCATCTGATACTTGTCCATTCTCTAGCGGGGCGTTAAATTCCAGTCGGGCTCTGTGAGTTTTACTCTGGCACGCTTCAACCCGGGGCTGCTTGTCTCTGCGTTTTAACCCTCATGCAGGTGACCTTGACGGCGACAGTGTACGCAGTGTGTGTACGCAGTGTGTGTACGCAGGCAGGTACCCTGCCGAGTGGCCAACGGATCAGAACCAGATGGCTGATACCTGTCTGGGGGTGCAGCAGTATGATGTTTGGTGACGTAATGCATACGCTTGCTCGCAGTGGGGGGGTTGTTCCTCGATAAATGATCTAGCACGGATCCTTGCGGTCACCAGTCTTTAAAATAGTTCAAATCAGAACTTAACATCATGTCAGATGTGGTCAACCTTGCTTCTAAGTGAAAGTAGGTCTCCGGTAATGAGTCAGTGGATATTTTCCCTGCCAACCCAACGGGTTAGTTCATTTGAGTTTCAGCAAAGTTTGATTAGCTAGTTGCAGAAAAAATTAACTAGCTCAGGTAGTAGTGTATGAATGGTAGTGATAATGTCCATTCACAATATGTACCTGTGATTGCCATTGATGACCGGTGATCTTCGGTCGTGTAACCAGCTCCCAGCAGGTCGCTGGGTGTTGGCTGGAGAACATGTTGTCGTGCTGCAGCCCCCGTAGCCAAACAAGCGCGTCTGAATTCAGGGGCCGCACCCATCTAAGGCTACATTTACAGACTGAATGCATCACAGCGGCAAAACATGGCTGTCCCATCTCGAAAGGCTGCATATGCGGCCAGACCGCCCCATTTGACGACGCTTTCCATCCCACCGTCAAAGAACGCAGTCTACAAAGGCTACACCACCAAAGACTAGTTCCTTCAAAGGATGTGAGCCCTGAATTCGTACAGCCTGCGAGGAGGCCATTTCCGAAGGAACCTCCACAGCGCTGTGCTCCAGACGGATCAGCTTCCTCCCGGCCGCATGTCACTTAACTGTACGCGCGCTCGCGTGTCCAGGAGGCCGGGTGAAGGGTGGCTCTCCGCTAGTCTGCTCGCCTCCCGCTTTAAGTCACAAAGTGCGGCGGGAGCCGAAGACCCTGCTCCCCAGGAAGTGGCAACCTGGTGCTGGTGAGTACGGAATAACCAGAATGTTGTATATTAATGTTAATTTTGTTCCACTGATACTTAACTAAAGACACTGAAATACCTACGCGACCGTCACTCTATATTACTAATAACGGACAGAATGTGGCCTAATGCGGCTCTCTAAACAAATTCTAATGGCTAACCCCAGGAATGCTGTGTCCACGGTCAGGATAACCATGCACTGGGGGTTTGTAGCTTCCCACAGAATCACCAGGAACTAAAATTACTCCGACATTACCGTAAATGCAAAGGTGCCGTGGTGAGATCAGAGTGTCTCTGACATTAGCTCTGATTGTAGCGCAATGTTCCTGTCCTCCCAGGTCGAATCCATACACCCACAGACAGGTCCCTGCAGAGTCCAGGTACATATCACATATTAAACACCTTAATATTAACATATTAAACATCAGTTACACCTTAATTTCCAAAGCTCAGAAATGAAGAACTGCTTGCGTTCAGTACACATACACAGACTAGTTCGTTATCCAATGAACAGACTAGCTCATTATCAATCCAGTATCTGAATCCCCTGTCCGAGTCCAGAGGAACCCCTGGTCCCACAAAACTTATTACTGTAAGATGCTCTTCAAGCTCTGTTGCTGGAGTGAAAAAAAAAAAAAGCGGTTTAATTTCCTAGCAGGAAATGAGTTTTATCTGATGCTGAAAAACCGGAGTGAAGGTGAACTCATTAATTCAGAGCCAGTGATTATTTCCCCGCAAGTCGACTGCCTGTTAAAGTAGTCTTGAGTAATCAAAATAAATACATTTTAATGTGTGCTTTTAAGGGCGTCTGCCGCAGCCGTCTTGCCCCCGCTGTGTTTGCCTCCTGCTCCTTTATGATAAAATGTATCGGCAAACTTACTCGCCGGTCTTAATTCCTCTTTGAGGTCTTATCGAAATTAATAAAATAACTTTATGGCACAAGGAGTGGGATTAACGTCGTGATGGATGGTCACCAGACCTGTCGGAAGGGGGAATACTGAAGAGGTCCCACACCTCTCCGAAAATCAGGGATTTAGGGACACAGCTGAAATTGGATTTGAAATCACCGCTGGGCAGGACACAAGCTCCCTGCCGTCGTCATGGCGCCAGTGACATGTGTGTAATCCGGGTTACAATGGAATTAACTCAAATAAGAAAGGTTCCTTCTCTCAATCAAGATGTGTAACACCGGAGTGGGGGCAGTGAGCGACTTCCATTCTTTCAATTTGTCATCTGTTGTAATATAAATCAGCTTCTGAGCGACCATAGCGACCGGGGTCGGGGGTTGAGGGGTGGGGGGGGCGGGGGTAGGGTGATATCGATACCATCGCTATTTAATGGAGCACTTTTAAAAACACTGCTCAAAATATTTTACCAGTGCAAAACTGAGTTTCAACACGAAAGATTTAACCTAAATGTGTAAACATAAAAAGTGTTTTACACCAAATTCACCCAGCTGTGATAATTATGTCTTTGTAATTAGCTTTGTGGTGAGCATAATTAAATATTTAACTTATTACCCAACAATCAGTTTTTGGGGCCTACTTGATCACTCAGTTGTTTAAACATTAATTTACCTTTAAACATTTCCCAAAGGAGAAATTTTGTTAACAATTCATACAAATGAATTTGGTTTCTCGCAGATTTTTTCCAGAATGGATATCCGTTACCATGATAAATGATGATAATACACGACAAAGTCTTTTTTTTCTAATCTCACATCCTTCAATATACATTAAATGAAAGTAAATTAAATAAACGGCTCTTCCCTTATGCCTCAGATGATATTTTCTTCCTTATTCCCTACAGGAAGTATCATTACATCGTTCATCGTCCATGTGACCAGTCATGTGACTTCCCGGAGGCCAGTGAGGTGCCCAGAAGTAGTTAAAAGCCACAGTGATGAAGTTGTAAGAGCACAGAATTCTTACTAATCATCATTTTTGGAATGGTTCCTCGTAAGTGACTCCCAGAATGCAAAGGGGGGCCGACTCGGCACGGCGTGGCAGCCAAGCTCCTGCCAGGACATCTCGCTTTGTGGAAGGACATAGGAAGCATAGGCTCCATGGGTGACCTGGCTTGGCATTAACTTGGCACCCTTCTGGCGCCCTGGACGGCAGCCTGTACAGGGGAGCGGAAAACAGAGGATGGATACTGGGGGGTTGAAGTCTTATTCTGGAGGCTGACCGGGTAGCTCACAGCAGCAAGCGGTTGTTGCTTCCAGAAAACCAGGCAGCTACTCTTTAGAGCAGAGCAAGAAACACTTCCTGTGGGGAGGAATTAATGGTAAGTGCAGAGCTGGTCCTGGTACTGGTGTGTAGCTCAGCACCACGCAGCGCAGAGGACAGCGAGACGTCAGCTAATGCGACCGCTGCCCGGTGTTTATCCAACGGAGGAAAGAGAAAAGTTCACCTATTAACTCTTAAACAGCACCTGTTCCTCAACCCCAGCGGGACCAAGAATATGACAATTTCAGGGATGGGGGAGGGGAGATAGATTGTGAACTTTGGAGATCGGGACAACTATAAGACAGAAAAGCAGGTGCCTAATCGCACAGTTACTTCAGTCAGATGCAGGAGTATTATGACAAGGTTTTCTTGTGCTGTCAAAGTATCTCCAATGGCCTGACCTTTTAACCACCATTCCTACGCTCACTCCCCTCTCAGGAAGTCAACCTTTCACTGCAAAACGAGGATTCCCAGTGCAAACAACAGGCTCATTTCTGTGATGCACTTTGTAAGCCGTAATTTGGCCCAGATCTTCTCAACCTGATCTTCGAGGACTGTTGTGATGAAAAGAGCAGTAAAAGAGTTACAGTTGCAGAATGGAAATGACTTGGTAGATGATGATGGTAGATCTTTCATCCAGGAGAAGGACCTTCTCTTTGTTCACAGGAAGCTCCGGCACAGACTCCACTCTTCATTACTTTTATGGACAGCGATGTGCGCCATCAGCCTTTTCTCACCATGACGCCGTGCCCCTCTGACCCCCCAGGATATTGGGTTTCACAGAAGGATTTCTGGGTGATGTACATCAGCCCGTACTCATTGCACAGATCATTATGGGCGGATGGCAGCTTAACCAGGAGGCCAACCGTGAAGCACCAGACGTGGACATCAGCAGTGCAGAGGAGCACAGTGGCCAAGAAGACACAACGTTCAACAACCCAACTAGAGCTACATCGGTCACCATGCAGATGAACGGAATTGATCTGTAAAAGCCTGATGATAACCTAAACTGATGACCAGAATTAAAAATAAGTGTGAGAGCCTCAAAATAAAAATCACAGAAACAGATGCATGGTCAGGAACCAGCAGGATGTGGAAAAAATGGAAAAGCTGAAAGTTTTTACTGCTGACTTCTGAGTGAAGAGAGAGAGACGGGAGAATCTATCAGGCAACAGTGTTTATGAATGTTTATTATGGGCCAGAAAACTTACGTTTCCTCAAAATATTCATGGAGTTTAGCTCACCTGCAGTTCCACCCAAATGAATTATTATTTAAAAGGGCAGCTTAGCCACTAAGGATTGATGTGTAGAAGTTATTAAACTTACCGGAGGCTTGTGAACTTTTTACAGTTATTTAACGCAATTCGGGTGACAGAGATGTATAGCTCCATCCGTCACTGTAAATCAAACTGATTTGCCTTAATTCTGCTATTCCTGAACCCGGGTTAATCACTCCGGTGCCAGCTCCTTCTCTTCCTAATTAATAATAAAATAATAAATTCCACAAATTCATCAGAGTAACCAAAATAAAACCCTTAAAGCAATCCAAATATCGCATCCACGACATCAATGATTAAAAGTGCACATCAATCTCCCTTCACCTCAAGGCGAGTTGCACCTCTGAGCCTCAAACAGTCACACAAATCCCTTCATTGGTAATTAGCGCACACGTCCCCCACCCCCTGTAATATATTACACTTTCCAAATGCTTCTCCAAACTATTATCGAAGAGGCAGATAATGAAGGTCGATGGTGTAAAACACAGTGCGCTGCATAGACATGGAGGCCTCACCGGCGTCGGGAAGCTGAGTCCTGCTTCCAGTGTGGCTCGGAGCCTCGACGTGCAAACGCTCACACTGCGTCAGCGGGAAAGCAGGTCCAGACACCGGAGACACATGTGATCCAGAATCCGAGTCTGTCCATCACTCTCTCGTGGTAATTTTTTATTTCAGTTACCCACACTGATAATTGCTAAACATCATCTGTCACAAATGTAATGGGTGTGGAGTAACATTTTGTGTAATTGTGTAAATGAAGTGCTTTATGTTCCCTTTCAGTACATCTATTATCCACTGCAACTAATCAGCCAGGTTATAGGGTTCACATTTTTATTATTATTATTATTATTATTATTATTATTATTATTATTATTATCATCATGTGAGAATGTTCTCTTGTGAATATAATAAATAATAAATGATGAAGACGATGTGATGGCTGGGAAAGCTGAGGTCCTGTCACTGGAATGCTATCAGAGATGCTGCAGGCGACTGCTTCTCCACCGCGGCCCTGGGCTGGGCCTTCACCCCCGTCCCGCTCGCTCACCTGCGGGGAGCCGGGGGCAGGTGGCAGGGGGTAGGGGGTAGGGGGCATGCGAACGCCGGACCTGTGTGTCTCTGTGGTCTACGTTCCGGCTGTGCCCTGAATATTTCCAGGATATGACTCAGACATTTTTAAGCATCATTCTTGGAAATTACTAGAATCTTAATTTACCCCGCGATCATTGACGTGGCTTTCATTACTATGAATAAACACAAACTATTGTGTTGGAATACCTAGTTATTGATGTATTCCATGGATAAATTGCTGATTTTGTTAAGTAATTGCATTCAAACTTGTAAGGAAGGGGTTAAAGCCATTTTAGATGAGCCCCCCCACCATCATAGCACAAATTCCACAGTCAGAGGAAATATCTTGGTAGACCAAGAATATTTACCATTCACCCTCAAATATGATAAATATTTTAATGACCATCCTGGTTAGCTTCGATACTGCCAGCATATGAGGTATTTATTCATTGATATGGTGTTCTTTGTTACTTACCAACGTGTGACATAAATATCCTATCCTGTATGTAACCATTTCTTGTCTAACCTGCGTATGTGTCCACTGTACATATGAGAGCCATTAGCTGACAAATTCCCCGTGTGTGTGAACATACTTGGCCTTTAAACCTGATTGTGACTCTGATTGTCAGACATATAAAAAGCTCGTGGATCTCTGGGTCTGTATATGTGAGAAATAGCCAATGGTTAATAAACTTTAGTTTTTTTTTCTTTTTCTCAAATGCTATTTCTGTGAACACACAATGAAAAATCAACAGGCCTATTTATTAGATTAAAATACATGCAGCTGTTGCATTCATGGAGAGCTTTTCAACAGTACATCACTGCTGCGGATTTTATCCCGTTAGTCAAAACATCTCCGTTAATAACAGCTAGCTATTTGGCAGCATAATGAACTGTAAAGACTTGATGGTTGCAATTGGCCTGTATTTGGTTGTTTAACAAATGAAGTCAGAAACTCACGGTTCTGCATAATGTGCAGAAATTAGACGTGGTTTTATTTTCTGCACCTGTGTGAGGATTTTATTACATGCTGAGGTGGTACCTTAACGCGCTTAAGGTTCTGTAATCACGCCGTTGATACATGGGTTACCCGGAATCTGCTTTTTGCTGCTCTAGCCAACGCTCAAGGGCCGTCGTTCTTTTTGAGACCGGCATCGCAATTTCACTGCATTCGGTTGCATAATGTGTTAATGCGGCCCGCCACAGCTGGCCCCCGCCTCCTGCTGCAGTGCAAGCGTACGCGTGACTCATCAGCGCTTTGTCCAAATGAAGAGAGCGATTTGAGGTGGTTATCAGAGCACGTATGGAGGGGTTCTCACACAGTCAAGGGACCGAAGAGTGCTAGGCTGACCCCGAAAGGCACAGACGTGACCTCGGAAGCTTCCGGAATGAGCACTCGGGCAGCTGCCGGCATTGGCCAGGTCCGGGAACTTTCCCATCTTTGCCAGATGATGTTTTATTATTTTTAAATGTATCACCCACAATGAAAGTAAATGTTTTCTCCTCTTTGTACGGACCACAGAGGTTAACACACTCCAAAATGAAGAGTAATTTCAGTCGATACTGGACTGACCTTTCGTTGACATTCATCGGAGAAAGTAAAGGGGACACGGGGAGGAGGCCACTGTGCGGTGTAACGCCTTTTTATTGTGGACAAACGCACCTTCAACTGTACACATCTTAAGTAAAAATCATAACAAAAAAAAAAAACTCATTACCATCGATTTAGTTGACACTATTTATAAAATGCAGATCTTTATACTGTCAAGAGTTGCTGAAAGACACCAAATGGTGATAAAAACTTTTACCCCTGTTCAGCACAAACCACAGTAAAACACAACCTTAACGTACCCTCTGACTTACAAATACAATATCACCCATGTAATACAAGCGTCACTAGGGGCTCTTAGAGTGGAACTTATATTACAGAACGTTAAATCCCCTTATTTACACGTAGCGTCGGTAGGTCCAGTCCGGATCATCGTGACATCACACGTGTGCATGGAATGTCTCTAAAGCCCCTCTACCGCTACTCATCACGCCTGTGCCAGGCAACGCAGTCATCCTTCTCGGACCACGTGCCGATTCCCTCAGGCCAGCCGTATGCCCTTCACGTCAGTTTCGCCTGACGGCCAAAGACGGATGCACAGATCCTAGAAGCTTCTCATGACAACTCCTCAGACGTCAGAATCCACCTGCTGCCATGGAGGCAGCCCCACTTTCTCCATCGCCCTCATCTTTCTTTCCCTGACGTAGCTGCTGTCAGACTGTGCTCCCTGAAGCCATCGCTCCCGTATGAAGATGAACGGCTCATTCTGATGCTCTTAACTGTAGAGAGAGTTGTAAGCAGGGAGGTTTATCCCTACATGATGAAAGTTTCACAGGATATATGTATGTGTGTGTATGATTGTAAACTCAGCAAAGCATTTCTCTGTTTGCACGGGATTATTTACCCCTGTATGCCGTAACAAGGATCCGTTGCCGAAGGTGAAATTTGGCCCTCATACATTATACTGTGTTGGCAGCAGATACTGTTTAATAGATGATTACTCAATGTACTTGATGATACTTATATTACTACACAATCTTGTGAAATGGCATCCTAAAGTAGGCTTTAAGTCCCTAACAGGTCATCACATCTAGACCATTGTGTACAGATTATCACATAGAGACCATCGCATACAGACCATCACACAGAGATCATTGTGTATAGGTCATCATCTACAAACCATCATACACAAATCATTGTGTACAGACCATCACGAACAGCCCATCATGGGGTGTTTCTCAATATGTGTACTTGACCATGCTTGTGTTCTCGTGTACCCGTCTTACATCGTCTTCCACTGCCAAAGATCAGTTTCAATACTCATCAACAGAAGTAGGATGGTAAAAGTCCCCAGATGTTGTTCTTGCCCCACCCCAAATATCAAGGATACATTGGTTGCATTGCCATCAAACGAGACCAATCCCATGATTCCTTGCATCCCAAGTTCGTTCTTGGAAGGCAAGTTAGCAAGACCGGTCTAGCTAAGACCACAAGTATGATCTTTGCATCCTTGGCATTGAGAAACACCCATGTACAGACCACCATTGTGTAAAGACCACCGTGTACAGACCATCACTTTAGCTCACAGGACTCAGTGTACCATTATCTCACACACGTTACTGCTGTCTGCTCATAGCCTTCTTCAGTTTCGTTCTTTCTTACGAGTAACTCCACTTTGATTAGCTGGGTCAGTATCTCCTTCAGTAACATGAACCGCATAACTCAGAACAGACGACTGGTCTATCAGATACAAGACAGAGTCAAATCCACAAGCATGAGTATAACATTTAGAGATATGCTAAATATGACTGCGCAAGATAGGTAAAACACGGTAAAACGCGGTAAAACGCGAACCAGGAAGGTGGCCACAAGCTTTTCGAACACTGACTAATATTCCTGCTTCATTCATTCGTATTTCCACGTACTCACGAGTCTTAAGAATAAAGCGAGTGGCGTGCGCTTTATTAATTGTGGTGAAAAACAGTTACTGAGATGCAGGGTTGGTATGCAAGAGCCCTGATCCAGGTGTCCCATTCACCTGCTGCAGATAGCAGGAGATTAAAATCTGACCAGAGACAAGAAAAAGTCTCAACCTTTATGGTAGCAAAGAAAGCAAAAAGTTAGAAGCCATAAAAGGCCGTTACGTCGGAGGTAATTAAGCAGCATCGAGGCGTGAGGCTACAAGGGAAAGCTCACTGGGGGGGGGGGGGGGGGATCACGCGGCCGCGTCCCGTCTCTCTGCCATTCATCACTCATCATTCACAAGGCAGCTTCCATTTTCCAGTGTGTGGCCCCCAAAGCCGTCGCATACAATCGGGACGAAACATCGGGCACATTTTCATCGACCTTAATGTGCACAAAAGCGCTTTATTATCTGCGTATGTCAATGTAAACACTGTGACGCACAACCTCAATTCCCGAACTCCACTTATAATTGTACGTCCAATCAAATCGGTACTTTCTCAGAGACAGATACAGTAAAATCTTCATTTAGGGGAATAAAGGCATCTGTGAGAGATGAGTGGGAACACGGATGCTGGGAGTCACAGACAGGTAGCTTTCTCACAGACAGCTTTTCTGTGCCTCTACAGTTCTCGTGGTTATCTTTGTGCTTGTTAAATTACAGGGGACATATGTGACTCCACGACACTGGTACATAATAATCCAGACAGATGACAAACAGCTGCAACATAGCATCCATCACACCCCAAGGTTATAAATGTAACTCATGTCTCACTTGGGGCTGGGGAAAAAAAAAAAACAGTCAGCTTAAGCGACAGATTTGTCCTCTTCCGGAGGTTCCTCTCCTTAGATCCCAGCACAAAGTCCTTCCCACGGTCCGTGAGCACAGACCCAGCTCTGTACCAGTGCTGGCAGGCCTCTCACGTTTTAGCAGGGACACAAAGACGCACACTCCGATGAGAGGGGGAGAAGCAAACCCAAACACGAGGCTTTTTCGTACCAGGTGGACATGTTTCTGAATTTCTGATGAGCCTCACCACTTTTCTTTCACTCTTTTACACTGTAGACTGGAATCTACTGGGGACCAGCGTGCTACACATGGGAGTTATCGGCACTGCATACATAATCATTCAACAGAGCTACCATCCAAAGACACGAGACGCTTAAAAGAAAAACGGTCAGGCAGGATAGATGGATCCTCACATTTATCCAGAGCCATCACAGTCATCAAAGACAATTAAAAATGTATTCACGAAAAAAGGAGAGAACTTAAAACATGTCATGTTGGTGCTCAACACCCTGCGATGTTTGTATATCAGTTTGTCCTGCATGCATAGCCCAGTACTTGACAAACGCTAGCATTCCATGTCCACTCCGTTTTCTCAAAGATGGGTGAGGTGGAGGCCAGGATCGGGCTTTTCCAAGGTGCTGATGTCATTAAGGTTATTACTTGTCAAGCAATTCACGCCCACCTTCCAGTTCAGTCTCCTGTTTCAGTTACAGTATCTTGGTATATTGAGCATCTCTACATTTGGTTTTCATCAATTTGAACCACTGGCTTGGAGAGAGACTGGCTAAAATGCAAAACTGATGAAAGCAAAGTGTCATAATTGTCACATGATGACAAAATAACGTTCAGTTCTTGAAGGCGTGTGACTGGCAGCAGTTGGCAGGAATGAGGGTCGTGGAAACATGCGGATTAAGAGACTGGACTTCAGTGCGTCATTTTGGCACCAAATAGATTGCCCCACCCTTATGAGAGCCAGCTTTTGGATGCCAGGAATTCCACTCCGCCATGTTTGGCAGTGGGGGGCGTGAAAATGACGTGTGGCATCAAGACATTAGAAGCTTGGTGAGGTGTCGTTACGTGCCAGTGAAGGTGACACTAGTCCATTAGCTGGAACCTTCCTGCCAGAGGCTTGACGCTTCACACACTTATCTACCAATCCTGCTTTCCAAGACTCTGGATTGAGCAACTGCTGTTGGCAGAGAGGGTCAGGCACGAGGCTTAGTGCCGCTTTCTGATTGGTCCATAGGTCCAGCAAAAGCTCCTTTGATTGGTTGATTCAACTGGTTAACTGCAGGTGGCCTGGCGGCATCAAGGTCCGCTTCTCCATGGTGTTAGCAATGGCTTCGCCAAAACGAAAGAGAATCGCCGGCGAGCAAATGCAGGAGTAAGAGGGAATATCATACATCCAGTGTAGAAGTCAGCCCACAAGTGCAGCAATGCCCTTTTTCATACACAATTGATACATTTAGAATAACATGACAAAAGAAATTATGCACAATTATTATTATCAAGCAGCTAGGCTTCCTGGCGGAGTGAAGTCACCGGCCACTGGCCACGAATGAACCTTTTAATGACTGGTTTAATAGCATTGTTAAAATACCATGATGTGAATCACACTGACGTCTGGAAACGGCTGAGAAGGCGCATTCCGGATTATTCCGTATTCTTTTTATGGGGACATATGGATGTGTGCCGGGGTGGGGGCGGTGGGGGGCGTGGTGAGCGAGGGAGGGGCCCCTACACGTACCACTCCTTCTTGGAGATGACCGAGCCGTCGGTCTGGGACACCATGTCATCAGTGATCTCGGCTTCTGGCTCGTACTGGAAGGAGAGAGTCCGCCCGTCGTACTCTCGCCGCTCCGCCTCCTCCACCGTGAAATATGGCCGCTTGGCGTCGTCAGAGTCGCGTTCGCCCCCCTCAAAGGCGGTAGGCCCGCCGATCTGGGGCGGCTTTTTCTCGTCGTCTGAGTCGTCGGGGTACTGAGGGCTTTTGGGCAGCGCTGGGTGGGGTGGGGCCCCACCAGCACCAGCCTTGCTGTAGCCATTCCCAAAAGCGTGCTTCTTCGTACTGTAGTCACCCTTGAAGGTGTGCTGTCGGCGCCGCAGGAAGACGAACAGGAGGCCGGCGGCCACGCCCAGCAGGGCCACACCCCCCACCGCTCCACCAATGGCGGCGCCAGGATTCTGCTGCTCTTGCGGATTGTCACGCCCCCCAGGCGGCGGGTTGTTAGGGTATTCTGGGTAGGGAAACACAGATGGAAGGGAAAGTGTGTCAGTGTCTGGGGCGTCATGTGTGTGGGGGGGAAGGGGTTAGGATAAACACAGGGAAAAGGGGGTGATGTGTCCCTCCCACTCCCTGGTGAATCAAGCACCGCCCCCACCCAACAGACTCACATCTTTGGGAAACATGTAAAGCAGCTTGGAAAAGCCCCTCCAGCAGGGGGCAGCACATTAAAAGGATAGAGCTGGGCAAACAGGAGCCCTCTACCCCAGCATCTCCTCTTAAACACACAGGACTCTTTCACTGCGGTCAGAGACAGCTGTAATTCAGCACACATGAGCATCCCTGGCCTGCACTGACACAAAGAGGCACTAATGCAGATGCACTGCTTACATCCCAGCCCTCACCCATTGCTCTCCTGGCAGGGGGGGGGGGGGGCTCTGCTCCAGTCCATGTTCATTTTGGTTTCAATAATAGGCTGAACACCACAGCAATGTATGGAGGAACAGGCAGATCGCAGACACTCTGTGTGACCTAATTTACACTGTGTGACATACAAACGTAAAACGCGCAAAAATGTATTTGGGAAGGTACTGTTTCTTTAGAGTTTGCGTCAGTAAACAATGGCAATGTTGAGCCGTCAGAGTATGAAACCTCCCCAGCGTGCTGGTATTTGATGTTCGTGGTGAAATCTCACCTGAGAGTGCAAGTAGGACAAGTTTGGTTAAACTGACACCAGTCTGCCTGTCAGAGCCACCTGTCACTCTGTCCCGGCAGCTGACGATCTTATCAAAGCCACATCACACGTCACCATGAACCCACCCCCCACCCCCCCAGGAACACACATAAACTTCAGTGCTGAGCACAACAAAGCCGGGTGGCACAGAGATGCGACACTGGGCGGCAGAGGGGGTCGCCTTCGTCAGTCCTACTTCTCATTAACACGTACACCCCCCCCCACCCTGCACATGGCTGCTGATTCCATAGCAACAGAGCTGCACAGGAGAACAAATCACAGTGTCTTTCAGGGATTTTTCAACTGACAGATGGTTATGGAAAAATGATCAGAGTCGCTACTGTTTCTGTTCTAATGGATGTGGAAGGGAACAGAGCACTCCCAAAATGAATAAGAGCATCCCTACAAGGGATAAGAGCACTCCCGAAATGAATAAGAACACCCATAAAAGGGATAAGAGCACTCCCGAAAGAGATACGAGCACTCCTAAAATAAATAAGAGCACCCTTAAAAGGAATAATAGCACACCTAAAAAGGATAAGAGCACTCTCAAAAGTAATAACTACCCCAAAAAGGAATAAGAGCACCTCTACAAGGAATAAGAGCACTCCCAAAATGAATAAAAGCACCCCTAAAATGAATAAGAGCACCCCCAAAAAGGAATAAGACCACCCCCAAAAAGGAATAAGAGCACATCTAAAAGGAATAAGAGCACCACTAAAAGGAATAAGACCACCCCCAAAAAGGAATAAGAGCACCTCTACAAGGAATAAGAGCACTCCCAAAATGAATAAAAGCACCCCTAAAATGAAT
>JAODKE010000038.1:5585877-5597739 GCA_026779605.1 Mormyrus hasselquistii
AAAAGGAATAAGAGCACTCCCAAAAGAGATACGAGCACTCCTAAAATAAATAAGAGCACCCTTAAAAGGAATAAGAGCACCCTTAAAAGGAATAAGAGCACTCCCAAAAGAGATACGAGCACTCCCAAAATGAATAAGAGCACCCCTAAAAGGAATAAGAGCACCTCTAAAAGGAAAAAGAGCACTCCCAAAATGAATATGAGGACCTCTGAAAAGGAATAAGAGCACCCCCAAAAGAGATATGAGCACTCCAAAAATGATTAAGAACATCCATAAAAGGAATAAAAGCACCCATAAAAGGGATAAGAGCACCCTTAAAAGGAATAATAGCACACCTAAAAAGGATAAGAGCACTCTCAAAAGTTATAAGCACCCCTAAAAGGGATAAAAGCACCACCGAAAGGAATGAGAGCATCCCCAAAAGGAAAACGATTAAGTGGAAACTGATAGGTAAAGAAGACCCCAAAGGTGAGAGTTAGCTCCGCCCCCAATCCGGGGGGGGGGGGGGGGGATCTTCAGGAAGCCACTCTGTCAGGCTGCTCCGCGGCTTTCTGAGTGCCGAACACCTGCACCAAGCGCTGAGATCATTATGGATTATTCTGTTTCCTGTTTAGCTAAGGCAAAGGTCGGCTCCCTGAACATTATCTAATTAACAGATACTAAACAAAGCCAGCCCCCATCTTTATCTGATTAATGTAGCACAGGCAGGGCCGGATTCCCAAGCCACCTTACAAACAGGGTCCTGAAACTTTAGAGGCTTGAAGGAGACTGGAAAGTAGGAGGCAGTCTAGGAGACAGACTAGGAGACAGGCTAGGAGACAGGCTAGAAGACAGGCTAGGAGACAGACTAGAAGACAGGCTAGGAGGCAGACTAAGAGGCAGACAAGGAGGCAGGCTAGGAGGCAGGCTAAGAGGCAGACTAGGAGGCAGGCTAGGAGGCAGGCTAGGAGACAGACTAGGAGGCAGACTAGGAGGCAGACTAGAAGACAGGCTAGGAGACAGGCTAGGAGACAGACTTGTTAACTGTGCAGAAACAGTTGGAAGGCAGTAGTGAGCCGGTGGGATGGTGCAGCTAACAGAATGTTGACGGGGAGCCTCTGAGTGGCATCATGCCGACCCGATACCCGGAAAGCCGACCCTTGGGGCACCGGGAATATGCGGCCAGGGAGGAAACGGCACGGAGTGGCCAGTAGGGGGCCGCAGCGAGGGCCTGTCACAGGCGTCAAACTGCATTAGTGAAATGCATTTTCACGTCACTTATCATTTGGCTGCACAACATGTAGGCAGTCTCTTTTTTGAGTTTGTTTATTTGAAGCACTGGTCAATCATGAAGGAGGTAGTATAGACCTAAATTGGCCATGTGGCTGATCAGTTTGTGGGCCCCCCCCACTAGAGACCTTTAACCCTATAGCTTTATACCAATAGCCACTATCTCAGCTGCAACAATCCATCGGTACATAATGACGAGTTACCTGGTCCACGAAATCCCACTGTGGAGCTACAGCACCTTAAAATACACACAGAGTGTTTACAGATAAATGAAGATGCAAGCTGACTGTCACAACTGCTGCAAACGTTACTCATTAAACGCTGATTAGGCTCATTCCTCAGCAGCAGCCCTCGGGAAAACTTCCCGTCCACGGGCTGTACTTTTAATTTTTTATATATTTCCCAGGAGACAGACCATCTCATCTGTAACCTGGCGAAGTTTTCTGTTGTCTGAGTGTTCGATTTCTCATAAAGCTGCTACTGTGAAAATCAGCAGCATAAAAAGCCAGTGAGGTGTGAGACGGTGGCTGACAGACAGGGAGGCCAATCATAGGCCACTGCAGGCACCTCAGCCCAGGCCCCTTCAGATTCTGCGTGCAGATCGAGTGAGGCTTCTCCAAGTCTGCATTTTTAACGTCCAAATTAATCTCCTACGAAGTCTGACAGATGCGATTCAAAAGTCACATCTTTGCATTTTACTGATTTTATCTCAAAGAAACTGACTGGCAAACCACCAAATATACATTTTCAAAGAAATATATCCTCAGCAGAAATCTGCCGTACCTAAAGCCTGCAGGGCAATTATTACTAAATGATCAAACTAACCATGCTGATAGATATGGACAGGGTTAACCAATAGGGTGACTTTGAGCTGGTCAGGTGACTGTGGAGGCATTCAGATGAGGGAGGGGCCAGAGCCCATAGTGAAGCCTTGAAACGCGTGTGTGATTAGTGGACTAGCAGCCTATCAGAGGGGAGGGAGCGAGAGAGAGAGAGAGAGAGAGAGAGAGAGAGCACCGTATGGGGTTAGGATGCTGTGCTTGTGATCAGAAGGTTGCTGGTTCACATCCTGTGGCTGGCAGAATGTTGGGCCTTTAACCCCAATTGCTCCAGAGGCCGACTGACCCTGCTCTCCCATTTGTACAATGCTTTGGATAAAAGTGTCAGCAAGATAAATAAATATAAAAGACCACTATGACGGGCTCCAGGGAAAAGCGTGACTCATGCTGCAGTCTAAACTGCATGGGGTCGCTACGTCTCAGTGACGAAACGCTGCCACAATCCCTAACTGTGCATCAGCTGCGGACAAGTGGGGTAGGAGCCAGAAAATCGCCATGACAGGAGCTCTGCACATCAGCACAGAGAATGAGTTCCTCCACGTCGGCGGAGTATACACACGTCATGCATGTCGCGTGGGCGTTTCTGCGACCGGAGCTGACAGCTCCTCTCCGATCTGACCTTTTCTGTTAGTCTGCGCGCACTGATTAGCATGTGGCATCAGGGCCCCAGCAGGCTGCCCCACTTACTGCCCGCATGCCCTGCAAAACTGTGCGCGTTAATGATGGGGAGAGCACGTCCCGTCTTTTCATTGACATCAGCCGCCTCTCCGACGGCACGTGCCGGAACATTCCGGCCCAACTGGCCTCAGTCCTTCCGAAATTCAGGTATTATTGGGCTGGCACCGCTCATCCCAGAGGGAGCCGCAGAAGGCAAGATAAGCGGCGTGTGAGAGTACTTGATGTGTATAATGAGGCGTAATCTCACCGCGATTCAGGGGTCCTCCTGCTGCTGGGTGTCGGGGGTGAAAGAGCCACACCCCCACACCGAGCGAGCAGCGAGGCTGGGGGGGGGGCGGGGGACTGGGACACGCGTCCCACGCTTTTCCTATTCAACACAGACCTGACAGTTTGGACTTAATAATACACAGAACCCACATGTGTGGGCTGTTGGCCCGTCAGTGACACGCAGGGGTTTCCAGGGCGACACCGCGCTCGGCTAGTTAAGCTGATTGAGGCTGTCACATGGGGCGTGACGAGTGCGTCGCGAGTCAGCAGGGGGTCCGCGGCTTTAAGGTACGGGAATAGCGCAAAGGACCACCATGAGGCTCGAGTGCATCGGAAGAAAATCGCAATAAGCAGCAGGGAGCCTGGGGGGGGCACTCTCCAGCCTATCGATGAAGCTTTATTTGCTATTGCTACAAGTACACAGCAATGCTTTAGATCCCGCATATCCCATCATGCTCTGCCTTAAGGTGAATGCACATATTCAGGAGGGTGATGCTTTTGGAGCCAGCAAACAAGATCAGCCATTTATCTGCCCCCCCCCCCCTTTACTCAGTGGGTTGAGGGCCTTGCTCAAGGGCCAAACAGTGGGGTGACTATTCCTTTACCCTTAGGATTCAAAGTAGGGCCCTTCTGTTCACGGTCAAGGAGGCGTGACCCTCTGAGTCACACGCTGCCCTCCACCGAGCTGCCATTGGGAGGCCCCCCCGCACTGGGGGGGTCAGGGGACACCGTGCTGTAAATGACGCTGTGCTTCCCGCCCGGCTGAGAGCACTGCCAATTTTCAGCAATTACCTTCCTTTGTGTATTAAAATGTTTGCCGTCAATCCCCCATCTCTCCCTCTCTCGCCCTCCCACTTCCTCTCTCTCTCTATCTCTCATACCATTTCTTGGATGACAGTAGACATGTCATGCAGTGATAGGCATGGCGTAACTCTCCTGCAACACCCTGCCATTACCTGTCCATCCTCTGATCAAAAGGGGACTCAGTTCTGTCCATCTCTCCCTGTAATATCCAAGGAACCACAGCTGTATTTACTTTATTCTCACCTTGGGGGGAGGCAGTTTAACCCACCGTCCGCTCTCCTCCCCAGAAACATGCAATTGCTTGTTCAGGGGAGCGTGAACAGATGTGAGCACAGTTCTCTGTGATCGGGGGGCAGTTTAACCTGTAGAGGCATGTCCCAGCCTGGGAGGACGTGTCCCCACCGGCACCTTGGAACATGTAAGTATCCACCCAGCCAAACACGGACAGCCAATGTGACAGCCTGAATACACATGGCCAGGCCTACAACCATGAACGAGCAAGCAGCTGTAATTGACTGGGCCCTGTCCGTGTCATGTGGTCATGCTGTTTTTGCGGGAAATTCCACCCGTAAAATATGGGGGTGAAGCCAGAGGCACCTGCCCCAGGTGAAAGCCTGATTGGCCCCCGCTGATTGCCACTCAACGTTACGAAACATATCATTGGCTAAAGATAGAGTTGGCAAATGAATTATGCAACTCGGCTTAAAAAAATCCTAGAACTGCCCCTGCATGATACACAGATGTTTGTTGGTGCTTGACCTTCAAGGCTCGTGGACCAATATGTCTCCTCTCACCTGTCTGTCTCCCCCAAACACGGATGTCTAACTATCAAGGGGGCACACTGTTCATGCATGTAGATGCTCAGTGGGTTAGGGTGCTGTATCTGTGACCAGGTTGTTGGTTCAAATCCCAGTCTTGAGTGATGTTACTGAGCAAGTCCCTTAACCTGCAGTTGCTCCAGGAATTGTCTGACCATTTTTCTGCTTTCTCAAAAAAAAAAACAGTCACTTCAGATAAAGACATTGGGTAAAAAAAAAATGTAGATGCTGGTCAGCAGGGTCCTGAGGCTGCATGACCAGCGATGGGTGACTCGTCTTGACATTCCCCCCCCCAGCCCCTGTATATCCCATTTCCAGATGGGGGAGGGGGCTCACTGTAGGCCACAGTGAGTGGTTCATCCTAGGGTGACAACGGGACTTCTCGTGGTCGACACCCATCAGGCAATTCCCACCAATCAGACTACGGCCTGTGGGACGAGCATCAAATGTGGTACTTTTCCAGTTGACAGTTATTCTGTGAAGGATTTAATGGAGAAAGGCGCCAACTATAAATTTTAGAGTTAATTGATTTAATTATAGCCTTGCTATGTTGCCTTATAAGCGAGGAATCCTATGAGGGTGACCACATCAAACCATCGGCCCCCACCCCTTCTAAACCCCCGAAAGGCCACCGTCACTAAATAACATTCCTCACCAGTCCTGTTACAACATCGCACCACACTTGTTCTGTGAGAATCATAATAACTCACTGAGTTAGTCTCTCTTCTTCATGCTGGTCCTACTGAACTCCGCTTAATTAGTACATGAATCTGAATCAGTCCAGTAGACCTGAACCTGTAATTTATGTCTCAACCTTTTCATGGAGGAAAGATTTTAACCGATTGGCCCTTTTTAAACACAATAACCTCTAAGGGTGTGAATATTCTTGTTAGATGTTTCTATCACCTTTGCCCATGTCTCTCTTGAAAAGATGGTTGATTAAAATGGGAGGCCGGTTGCACATTTTCATTATTTTTTTGGCATGTGGAACAAAAGGTGACATCGTGTCGGACGGCCCCTGAAACCGATTCACCTGAGCGTGGCTGTAATTGCTCACAAACCAAGCCCTAGTCCAACCCACTGCGGAGGGAGGGCGGCCTTATGGGGCACTGTGGGCCGGCGGTTTGGCCTGTCGGGGAGGATATCTCTTATAAAAACCACAAATGAGGGATTTGTGCCATTTGTGTGTAACATTTAAATACTTAACGTCTTTCTCATGCTTGAATTAGGTCATGTGATTATAGCTCCGGACCAGCCTAAATTGCACATGGCACTGCTTTTCTAACTAAAAGAATGAAACAGAAAAAGATCCATAGAATCCAACTAAATCAAACCAGAGCAGAACTCGAACAAGCTAAGTTAACCAGACCAAAACCTCAACCAAGCTAACTAGATCAAAACATACCTTGAGCAAGCCAACAGCCACACCAGACCTGGACCAAGCTAATTAGGCCAGTGTAGACCTCCTTGATCAAGCTAACTAGACTAGACCAGAACTTTGATCAAGCTAACTACACCAAAGCATAACTCAACCAATCTAACTAGACCATACTGTATCAGACCAGACCAAAATCCAGCTAACTAGACCGAAGCCGACCTTGCAGAAGCTCACTAGACCTAGTTTGATTGACAGGTAAGGCTCAGAGGTGCGTGTGTTTAAAGATATAGAGGATGCAAACCTGTTGGTGACTAACTCTAATTCTAAAGTGCGCCAACCGAGCAGGTGTGGCTTTGTGGGTGCATCCTAAAAGTGCAGCGTTGGTTTCACGTGTCACTCTGCAGGGATTCCTCGTGCGTGTGGAGATACCTCAGGAGGAAACGCCTGGTACCACTGGCCCTCGCCGTCCGCCTGGCGCATTGCCCCTCCTGTTGCCAGACCTGCTTTTTGGGTCAACGTTAAGGCGAGTCTCTTGTCACTCCAGGGCACCTCAAGAACAAAGCCGCCTTTTTTACACCACAGAGGTGGGCAGAACGCCACAGAACGCTTGGAAACGGCGTCAGAGACGAGCCCCGGGGGGCCAGGGTGGTTCTTTTCCCACACGGGGGAGGGAGGGAAGGCGTGGGGTGCGAGGGCGGACACTCTCAACATGGACACGGCCTACAGCGGGGAACCTTTACTCCAGGGGGACTCAGCTGGAAAGCCAAAATACAATTTGATCTGGACCCCCCACCCTTGTGCTTGAAGAACACCCCATCCCCCCACCCCCTCTCGGTCAGCAAAGTGAACCAGAAAATTTTACTGGGGATACTGGGCCTTGATTTTGTGTCCCTGATAGACTCTGGACCTTGGGGAAAAAGAACTTTTCAGGGCTGTGCATGCATCCTGCTGCCTTCGCTTCCAGTACGAACGTGTGGGCTGTACAGACTGGTGCCTCCCTGTCACCCCCCTGCAACGACATGCCGCTCATCCTACCAAGGAGCTTCTCCTCAGGCACCGGGAAATTAAATCGCTTGTGAAATTCCCAAAGGTGCCAGAGAAAGAATAATTATGTCAAACATGGCCAACAGGTTGGTGAGGGCTTAGGTGCTGAAATGGTGTTCAATAGGGACATTTGCCCGAAAACAGAGACAGCAGTCGCCTGCAGCAGACATGACTGTCCCGTCACGACAATGAGCGGCTCGCTTGCTGTGTTCCTCCAAAGAACTGAGGCGGTTTGAGACAAAGGCCATCATTTGTACCTCCCACATAAACATCACAGCTTCAAAGGCACTGCACCAACTGCCAAGTTAAATCTAGAAAGATCTTCGAAGATTTTCGAGACCACTTCCCTTGAAATGCTGATAGCTCCCCACAAAAAAACGCCATAAGGTTGCGTGTCACGACGGAGACTGATCTGAAATCAGGGGCTCGTTCTTTTCATTCAGCGCAGTTCTATTCTAAACAGTGACTCCAGGTCTTCTGTCCCAAGGACACGGCCATCCAAGAGCAGCCCGGGGTACAGGTGACGGGAGTCACAGAACTGGGCTGTCGGCATGCCTGACACACTCATTGAAAGGGCAGGTGGTTGGCATCTTATGACAAAATTTATAGTGACATATTAATATCGGTAAAAGGAGGGAGAGAACAAGGATGAAAAGAATGATTTAGGAAAGTGCTTTTCTGCCGGCACAGCGGTAGAAGTGGACACGCAAGGTGAGAATTCCCTGAACTGAGCGTGCCGGCATCTCTGCTCAGAGGAGAGTGCTATTTTTAGTGGGGTTACATAACAGAAGTGAGAGCATGTATCCTCTGGTCCTGCTGCCCCCGACACAGCCCCCTTTCTCCCTTCGGTGTCAGGGTAGCCTAGCGCATGGCCATATCGCTGCGTGCCCCCCCCAGGGAATGCCACTCGCAACACATTTCAGCCTGTCTTACATAGCCAGAGATCCCATCTTATCTAGGCACAACAACCCAATGTCAATGGGAGCGAGTCATATGTAGAGACAAGAGCACGGCTTGATTCTAAACGGCGTCGTCGTCCATTTATTACAGACACCCTCCATAAAGCGGAATAGCAGACTACCTATGCCAGCAATGCACAGAAAATTCAGAAAACGGCATCAGCTTTCATTTCCCTGGTTGTTCTCATGCAGATAAAACAAATCGACTTGAGCAGGTATCACGCTAGGAAAGTCACAGGTGGTTCTCAGAAATGCGAGCTTGTTATTCAGGTGCTTTTATGTCGTCTCCCTCGTTACCCAGTTCTGTTCCGGAGGGAGATGGGTGCAGTGGTTCTTTGATCCCTCTGAGATGGAGATCGGATCTCTGATGTGACCTTCAGGATCGGAATAACAATCCTCTGGCAATGTCCACATCCCGTCCACATTTTGGTAGCTTTAACTAGAGAGACGTGCCACATTTCCCAAACCGTGCGCCCGACTGCCCATGGCAAACAGGAGTCCGTCCGGCCACCTACCTGTCACGTTCACCTCCACCTGTCCTGAGCGTGTCCCCACGCTGTTGGTGGCGTCACACACGTAGGTGCCGGCCAGATCGTAGGTGACGGGGCCCTTGAAGAACAGCGAGTTGTTGCGGATCTCCACGTTGGGCAGGGAGCCGTTCAGGCTAGAAAAGAGACGGGGAGAAGTAAGAGACCGTGTCGAGCTGCAGGAACGCGCTTCCACCTGGTCACGCTTCATCCATCAGGCTTCATACTGCGCCGCCCAGCCAGATGGAGAAACCTGATGGGTCTCGGCCACAAGCCCCAGCCTCAACCACCAGCCGGACTCCCAGAAACCCCGGGACGTCGCGGCCTAATTGGCCGTGAAGCGCCATGAAATTGCGTAGGGGCCATCTTTGGGTGTCTGATCCTGACCTCCTTCACGGGTCAAGGGCTCATGCGTTCCACGCTGTGCTCCTCTCATGGAGATGCCTCACCTGCACGCCAGGCTCCCATCATCTAAATTCTACCTCTCCAGCCAGCCCCAGAATTTATGGAGGAGAAAGAATGAGCGAGAGGAGCGGAACAATTGGGAATCATCAGACTCATTTTTGAGCCATTTCCTGAAGCGGTGCCTCGTGGCCGGCCTTGCGTTGGTCACGTTTATACTGTTGTTTTTATCGGAATGAGAGCTCGACCTTGCGCTGGCAGGCTTTACGCCGCAGCTGTTATGGGTTAAGTCCCCTAGCAATCTGTTCTTAATTCCTGCAGCTGAATAACATGGCAAACATTCTCCTCGGCTCTGGAGCCTGTTTGCAGTGTAGCGAACAGGCAGCGGCTGCTGAGCGCACCGCTCGCTAACAGAGACGGCAAGACACGAGGTGGAAATACACTGCAAGCATTAAATCGAGATGGGGACGGACGTGAAAATCATCCCCGGAGTCGGTAACTACAAGCTCGAAACAGAGACATTAACTCTCTCTTGCTTAATCTCCAATTAAGCAAGAGAAGAACATTTCTTGCCAGATGGCTCTGGTTTACGAGCTACGGCTAACGGCAAACAAAGGGGAAGGTGTTCAAAAATTCCGAGCTTTATTTGTTACTGCGTGTTTACGATGCTACAACAGCAGACACGCTTGCTAGTCACTGCCGCGTAGATGTCAGATCGTTCTAGGACGCTCTGGGTACCCATGCGATAGAGGTTCACTGATCTCTCCAGTAAACACCGAGGGGGGCGGGGTCCATTCGCTCAGTTACTGCCTAATCAGATGCAGTGCAAAAGCTGCCAGGGGCTTTCATTTTGGTGGGGTCGGGGCTCTGTCTCTGCGTGTTCTGTCCGTACAGAGAGGAGCAGGGACTCATCTTCACAGGGGAACCGTCCTCACATCTGTCGCTACTGCACCATCATCCGCCCCAGTCACTGCACCCAATGCCCCCCCTCTCATGCTGACCCCAAAATGGAAAATCCACGCCACGTTCCTCAACCATCTCTCATGGTCTCAGAAATGCGAGACTCAGCAGTCCTGGCGAACCGAGGAACGGCAGCAAGTGCAAGCTGCTTAACAGAAAATTCAGACGTCCCAGAAAACTCCAGAAAACTCCAGAAAGCTCCAGCCCCGTGTGTCTCGACATGATCACCAGCGTGCCCATCATCCCCGTGGTGAGCTGGCCCGTGGTGACCGCGTCAAGTCTTTTCAGTGCAAAATGACGCATCTCCCGCTCAAAAATGTAATGCCAGAGACATAACCTCTTTCTCATGCAAATCGAGCTACAGAAGCACTAAGTGTTCCTTGATAAGCTTTGAAAACATCTTTAAAAACGAGGCTAGAGGCTCCATTATCCTGCCGAAACATCTTCTCAAGGTGGGATGAGAGATGAGCATCATTTAACAGTAACAGTGCAAAGGTCAAAATCCGAGGGGGTATTTTACAGACTGATTTCTAATAACTGTAAATTTAGATTCCAGAGCACAGGAGAGCCAGATCTGAAATGGTAAAATTACTGTGCTTGGAGCGCACTCCAGAGTCGCTACGGGGTGCTGTCCCTGAACCGGCACGGTGTCAGCCATTGTTTTGCCTGCCCAGTATCTCCGCTATCATCTTCTCTGGAGTAATGGCTGTGGAATTTCTAATGAATCTACTGTGCTTCCCCAAACACTCTGCTTCATATGAGCTGCCAGAGGCGGGGGGGGTCGCAGAAGGGGTATCTAGGTGGAGAAGCTTGGTTATCGAAGGATTCGGCGGACGCTTGCGAAACTCACAGCCTCCACTGGTAGACGGTGACTGGTGGGTTAGCGTCAGCCATGCACGTCAGCTGCACGTTCTGTCTGTTCAGGTACCAGTTCCCGTCAAAGCCCTCAATGAACACCTCAGGCTCATCTGCAATGGAGGGGTGCAGGGGAAGATGACATCAGAACCCCCATAAAGCATGGCACGTACTCCCATCGCCGCGCCGTCATGCAAACGTGCCAGACATCTGTTAACAATGCCGGCTGATCAGATCTTCACGGGCCTGAACAATGAGCCGTTGAGTGGCTCCGTGTAGCTGTGGGGTTAATCGGTGATTCGCCTCATAGGAGGGTCTCCTCCATCCCCGTATGACCTGTGATGTTACACAGGCCTTTAGAAATGCTACTGAGAGATCTATGGACATTGAGAAGATGGAAATGCACAAAGAGTGCTTTGTCAGGGCGTCATGACGGGCCTTACACTGCACATTGAGGACTACGCTCTCCGTGATCTTCTCCTTGCGATAGGTGACCGTGCAGGTCAGCTTCTGCTTGTGCGCCTCCCTAGTGGGAGCCAGCGTGTAGCTACTGTGCACCGTGACGGTCCCGTTGGCATTGTGCGTCTCCTGAAAGGTGGCCTCTCCCTTCAGCCGCGTCTCCCAGGTGATCACGCTCGGAGGCTTCCCATTGGCTGACACGCAGGTGGCCACTGTCATCCTGTGCTTCTGCGGACGGGCCACTATGATGGGCGCGGTCAGGGTGAGGCGGGTCACCGGCTGAGCTGCGGAAACGGAAGAAGGAAGAGTAAAGAGAGACAGAAGGAATTCAAACCAACAATCTGACCATTCTTCAAGGAGAAGAACATCTAGTTCTTTGAGGGATGAGGGAGGTGGAAATCAGAATGTCCCATTAAAGGTCAATGATTTTTAGATATGAGGAGGTCATAGAAAGTCACTCTTGAAGTGTGCATGGTTGCATTATTTTAGAATATGCGTACAGTATGTGGGAACAGTGTTTGGTCCGTAGGGTGCGCTTGTCATTGAATCTAATGACTCCCACAAGATGACTGGCCAGGCCAACACACTGTGGGTTGAAAGAAT
>JAODKE010000038.1:5605916-5619685 GCA_026779605.1 Mormyrus hasselquistii
GGGTGGGGGGGCGGGAGGGTGGTGGGGGGGGGGGGGGGGGGGGGGCAGAACAGAACAGGCAGCCTTTGTCTTCAAGAGCTGTTTTAGATGAAGTGCATGGAGAAAAACCTTGCAAGAAGGAGAGGTATTAGAGCAAATATCTGCAGGCAGGTTTCTGCACGGGGCACCACTGAAGAGATTAAGCGAGCGCTGCTGTGACTGACTCTGCTTCATGTCCCCCCCCCGTAGTTGGCTCAGAGAAGGTGACTCTCTGCTGATAGCGGCCCCGCTAATGGGGCGTGGTGGGACTGGGGACCAAAGCACCAGGGCACGGCCGTTAGGACGGCCGTCACACGCACATCAGGGGGCAGTCGTCCAGGAGGAGGGGAGGCAGCTATAACCTTAGCTGGCCGTCATGGGGAGACCCGAGAATGGCCTCTTAGAGACCGTGAATCCAGCCCTCCATCTGGCTGTGAGTGTAACTGTACAGATGTGCAGATCATAACCGACCTGCACCTGAACACACAGCGTCTGTCGGGCAGGTCATGTGACATTACAGCTGGCAGTGAGGAATAAACGGCATCATTTCTGTTTATCTGCACTCACTCATCTATCTATCTACTTATCTATCTGCCTACCTGCCTGCCTGCTCGCCTCAGACGGGCTATCACACCTCACACCATCTCAGAACGGCGGCATTGTGCCGTGTCTGGCCGGCCATTAATGTCTCCCGGCCCACACTGTAATTACCTGCTCGCTATGAAGACATTCTGTAGGCAAACTTCAGAGTGGGGCCATCACTGGGGCGGGGGGCGGCTCACGGTAAGGGGTGGGGGGGGGAGCTTCTGGCTGCTCTTTTTCAGTGGGAAACTCCAGAAAACCAACAAGCACAGAAAAGGCAGGTGATGTGTGGGGGGGGCAGCAGACTCCCCCTGATCTGGGAGATGGGGAATCACACATTAAGGCCAGGTTGGTGTATGTGGAGTGTCAGCACCGGGGGGCACCAAACACCTAATTTCAAGGTTGGGGGGGTCCCCCAATGGACCGGGGGGGGCGGCTGGGGGGATAGGACAGGTTTCAACTCCCTGAACGTTAAGCAAATTTGTCAAATTTTACCTTCAGCATATGAATTCGGGATTAAAATGGACAGCTTTATACTTCTGGGAGTTCATTTAAGCCCGTCTGGCCTGACAGCATTAAGGTCAGGGAAGTGGGCCAGCTGCAGATCTCCAAGCTGTTTCCCTGGGGGTGTGGCCTCCTCTGCCCACGTTCGACACCTGCGCCACGCCCATAAGCAGACTTCTCGTGTCAGGACTTAGAGATGAGGCTGAATCAGGGATACGTGTGCGTCATCCCGCTTGTAACGTGGTACAGAACACACCAGAGTTTTTAACGAGCTAAAAGCGGAGGCTGTTTATTCGGAGGGAACGAGCATGAGGAGGCTCTCTGAGCCGCTGTTTGACTGCCGCCACAGATCAAACTGACAAGGGGCCGCAGCTCAGCTGAGCAGCAATTAGGAAGGAACTTCAGGGAGATTTTATTGTTAATATCCTGGGTGATGAAAATTCCCCATTTAAATTAAAGCTCAAGTGTATTCTATTACCGGCCATTGATAAAGGTGTTTTTCTTCAGGTGTTTGAAACATACTATATTACTCAGAACACATCTACTCTCTGTCACCCCGGGTGTCCTGGGGGGTGAACTGAGAATGTACTGGGGGTATCCTGGAGGTGTACTGGGAATGAACTGGAAATGTACTGGGGGTGTCCTGGGGATGTACTGAGGGTGTTCTGGGGGTATACTGAGGATGTACTGGAATTGTACTGGGGGTGTACAGGGGATGGTCTGGAAATGTACTGGGGGTGTACAGGGGATGGTCTGGAATTGTATTGGGGGTGTACGGCACCATCACCCTCCAAAAAGCACCTGGCTTCCATAAGGACAGTGGATTGGTTCTCCCCCCTGCCTCTTCAACCAACTTATTACAAATATTTACAGTAACAGTGTATAAAAGACTTTGTTCTGATCCGTCATTCTGAAGCCCAGTGGAAAGTTGTGTATAAAAAAAAAATCCCTTGGACAGCCTTTAAGAATAAAAGCGTGAAATATCTACGATCAGTATGCTGCCAGTGCACACTGTCACAGCTGCGTGATTGAAGATAAGAAAGGTGCCTTCACTCTGCGGAGCACCAGGGCCTCCGACGAGAGCAAAGCTAACTGACGCAGAGATTATTACAGAAATGAAGCCTGAATTACAGCAGCCAGAAATGAAGCCTGAATTACAGAAGCCAGAAATGAAGCCTGAATTACAGAAGCCAGAAATGAAGCCTGAATTACAGAAGCCAGAAATGAAGCCTGAATTACAGAAGCCAGAAATGAAGCCTGAATGCGCTTTCGCGAACCCTTCTTAGCGGATGGACTCTCTTCTCCATGTTTCAGGAACACGGTTCAATACGGCGCAAATGCTGCCCCAAGATCACGATAACGTGAATGAAAAAGAGCCTGCGAAGACATACAGATGTAAAACCCCTAAGTACAGCCCCCTGCACAGAACCCTAAGGCATGGAACGTTCTAGAACTTTAAAGATAGAGCCAACAGGTAATGATCAGGGACCACCTGCGTTTTCCCACACATAGATGTGCTCCAAGACAATTTGGTGACCTGACCGATCTGTTCAGAAGTGGCTCAGTCAAAATAACATGGATGAAAACCAAATGTTCATGACCGATATGTTCATAACCGATACCAGTGGGATGGGCGAGTCCTCAAATGCCAGATGCTGTGCGAATCATGTACGGGAGTGGCGGTTCAGACAGACGTTTCCTCAAACCCACGTGCATAAAGGCGCGGGAACCTCCTCTGAAAGCCCCCCCCCCCCAAGATGTTAATATTTGGAGGAGTGCCCCACAAGCCCAGACAGGCTGTCCCCTTCAGGCCCTTTCGGGTGAGATCATAGAACCTCTATCAGAATCCGCCGCTCACCATAGCAACATTTTCATGAGGATCGGCGTCGACATGCTGTTTCCTGTCGGCTGCAGGTGTGGAGGATGGGGGGGGGTGCAGTATCCCTGCTGATGAGTGACAGCCCCACCCAGAGTGTCACACAGACGCCGATCCTCATCCACGCACCTGTCTCCTCAAGCCTAGTCGTTATTCATCACCAGCCAGAGAGGGGTGCAGTGAGATGAGCCTCGCTTGTGTCCCTGTTCACCCATCTCCTGCTCGATGGTATGAGAGGGTGTAGGTGGGTCTTTAAGCAGCTCCTGTAGCTCAGAGTGTCTTGCCAGCAGCGTTAAGGTCATGGGTTGAAATCCCAAGAAGTACAGGTGAATTATAACCCTTCACTCTACTGTAAGACACCATGAATAAAGGTGTCATAGAAATGAATAATAATTGATACTTTTCATTGATCCCCATGGGAAAATTCTCTTTACGCCTCCCCACACTTGCTGTTTGCATGCGAGGGCAAGCTGGGTTGAAGGGCAGCCACCCATAGCAGCACCAAGGGAGCAGAGGTTGAGGGCCTTGCAGTAGCTGAGGCCGATCGGTGACTTTCCGATCACAGAGGCTGAGACCGTCTAAGAACATTGATGGCAGCCTCAAGCTGTCAGTTTGCTGAAGCACCGCGCTCCAGTTCTCCATAAACATGACGCAGGCCTGTTTTACACCATAATGCATCAGATCGGCTACGTTGGAAGTGTTTACATCAGAGATGAATTTGTGACTCTAATGAACTGTGGGCCTGTATCGGCAGACGTTCTGAATGCTAATGTGTTTGGCAGGGTTAGGTGGCCCTGCACACTGTCCATGTGAGAGGGGAACGAAAATTTGGATGGAGTACGGAGGCGTACAGCGCCCCCTGTGTGTCAGCCTGCTGCTCTGCTCATTCCCGTCGTCCTGAAAACGGTTACTGTCTGATCACTGCTCCAGGGTCAGCAGGTAAATGTGTTTCCAGAGGTAATAAACGAGTTGGGGGCATATAGAACTTCTGCCATTCAGCACACACCTTCAGCAGCACGTCGCCAGGTCAGAAAGTGATGTCACCATTTTAGCCCAACGAGAATCACACTTGGGGCTCAGAGTCAGCTGACAGCTCTCCCAGAGATGGGGCATGCCACAGTGTGCCCCTTCAGAGCAAAAATATTATGGTCTGTCGAATTGGAGCAGCACTGATAATATAACATCTCACAGCAGCGATCTGATAGATCTACCGTGCTGGATAGCAGAGATTGTTTGTACACATTAAGGCCGTCCTGTGTGTCACTGTGATGCTTGATCTCCAGTGAGTATAAGGATGTATGTAATTCCTGCATACATTTCATTACAAACACCAAAAGTGAAAAGCCTGACGCGTAACGCGCTCTGTTAAGCAAAGGAACATCTTGCAAAATGTACTCATTAGTTGGGTTTGTTCTACCTAAATAAATTTCACTCACTCAGATGTGAGAGTGAGGCATTTGTTCTAATATCTTCCCAAAGAACATGAACATTCCACTACAGACAGGATGCCTGAATAATATAATACTACCGTAATGTGAGCCAAATGCCATCTCAGCATTCTAGAATATTTTGACAACAACTTTCCATAGAAATAGATGGACGTCATGCTGCTGCAGTACAAGTCAAAAGTCTGGAGACACCTGCTGAAAATGTGTTTCTAAAAGGATAAAGCGACCCTAAGCTCGAGGTTATATAGCATTATCCTGTGAAACAGGTAGGAGATGGAGTGCTGTGACAGGTGACCTGGCCCCCACAATCCCCCCCCCTCCGACCTAAACCCTATACAGCTGGTTTGGGATGAGCTGGATCAAAGAGTACTCTTACTCTTTCAAGGAAGCCAACTTGTGCCCAGAACTTGTGGAAACTCCTTCAGGACTGTTGGAGAAGCATTCCAGTGGCCTGTACTACGAAGCGAGGTTACTGGCTTATCGGGGTAACTTGTTGGATTTAAGGTATCACAGTTTAAATGCACTTCATATTCGTTCACTTGCATTTTGCCCAGAGTACCTTAAATCCGACAAGTTACCCTGATAAGCCAGTAACCTCACTCCGCAGTACAGGCTACATCTGGAAACTAGTTGAAAGAATGCCAAGAGTCTGCCATGGGGTCATGAAAGGTAAGGGGGTCATTGCGAAGAGTCTGAAATTTGAGAAAGTTTTGAGATGTTGAACATGACTCTTGGTCATTATAATATCTGAAATCGTACTGCTTCATTGCCTCTGAGCCTTTTACTATAAGGTGATGCATGACTAAAACAGACAAATGCATTAAAAGCAGAAATGTCCCTACATTTGGCTGCACTGTACAAGCATCAAATCACTAGTCAAATTAAAGCTTAATCAATAAAGCATTACTTTCAGTAATGGGCCTAACATCCCTCTGATGGGTGTGGCTTTCCCCCTCCTGCCATCCCGATTGGTCAAATGCCAAAGCCAGCCCCAGGGGGCTGTCCCCCTCCTTCCATCCCGATTGGTCAAGTGCCAAAGCCAGCCCCAGTGGGCAGTCCCAGGGGGCAGTGGCTCGATCCATCTCTCCTGAGCTTACAGGTTTATTGTGAGGGGCATCAGCTCCTGTCCAGCCTGCAGGCCAAAACTGACCAAGAATCTGAATGCCGACGTGAGCACAGTTGGCCTTTTTGTTGGGGTCTGAGACGCTACCGCACCCCTCCTGCCCCTAACTGGGCCCTTCCCCGCCATGGCCCCCCTCTTGGGTTTCAAGCGAGCATCCAGCATGAGCAATGGGGACACAGTAATTCTGGTTTAATCCCATTTACAGCATGGTACCACTGGGGCCCCGCCACATGCAGCCAACACGCCGGCAATAGAGTTACGAAACAGCTATCAACTTCCTATAATAGAACAGATTTTATCATTCAAAGACATTTAAATATTAATTATACAACTACAGTACAGGGCTGGTCCATCAGCAAGCAGCAGCCTAAACCTGTTGTGAACAACCGACTGAGAGAAGAGGAAGCAGCAGTGACCTTAAGATGTTACTGCCTGCAAAGCGAGAAAAGCAGTGAGCAGACAGTAATGCATTAAAACACATAATTTAAATGGCTACCAACAGGACAGAAATGCCTGCAGCAACAACAAAAGAAAAAAGTCCTCTAGATCTAAATTACAATATCAAACGATTGACATCAGACAGCTAACATAGACTAACGTGCATAAAGGACTTTAGAACTTAAAACAACATTGTGCAGTGAAATGTTGTCTTCAGCTTAGGCTGTTTAACTAGGCTTGGGCTGCATCTAATTTTAGTCATACAAAATGTAATCATATCGCCCAGACATTGTATCGTGGTATATGGTACCTTAACTCTAATTTCAAAAGCAGGGTCATTCTGGTATTGTGAAATCTGCGTGATAAAAAAGGCGTGGTCTCACATAATAAATATTGCTGGTGAAATACAAACTGTTTCCAGAGTGTCCTTTCCAGTTAGGATATTATTGCATTTGTCTTGAGATTCACGCATCATTTCACATAATTTCACAGTTTTGCCCACTCAAAATTCATGTCAATCTGCCTGTAGCAGCAGATCCCTTATTGTACATGAAGCAACAGGTATCATACCAAAAACAAATGAGGAAATGCGTGTTAGATGACTAACTGTAGCTAAATCTTCAAAAATCCAAGCAAAGATTATGTAGGTTCGTCATATTACATAAATATTTTTAAAATTCAAACTTTGAATAACGATGTCCGACCTCCCTGGCTTAGTGGTCGGACACTGACAGGTGAGCTACGTCCGTGCGCTCAGGGACGATCGGATAAAACAGAACTATACCCAAAATTGATTATCTTATACAGCAGAACAACATGACCTTTCATTTCTACATTAAGGATAATCTATATTTAAAAAAACAGTTGCAGGGTAACAGATTATCCTTGACAATGACATAAATGATAGCTGCTTCCAGTCAAAACAAAAAAATAAAAAAAAGTTCTGGAATGCCACCAGAAAAACCTGAATTAACAGATCTGGAAGCTCCATGGAGACAAGGCAGATTTCCAAGGTTGGGCTGCGTTACAACCTCAAGGCCAGACTGATAACTTTCCCTGAGCAAAGTGCAAGTGAATCAGAGCCTTCAGAAACTTCCGGAAGGCGTGGTTCTCAAAGGTGTTCCGTGTTGTTGGCCTTTTAAAGAGGAAAGACGGAGCAGACATCGAAAGAATCCTGTGGGGATGGCAGAGGCAGATGGCAGATGAGAACTCTGTGGTCATTACCTTGCCGTTGTCACGGCACCAACGACCACTGCTAACCTCACCCATTCATCCGTGCAGCAGAAGTATCACAGTCGGGAGCTGACTGACCGCAAGTGTTACGGCAGCACCAGGAGGAATGGAGTAGTTAAGGAACTGCACCTGTGACACCAAAGATCAGTGTTTCTCAACCCGGTCTTTGGTGACGCCAGACTTCTGCTTTCTCCCAGCTCCCTGCCAGACAGTCAACATTTTTGCTCTCTCCCAGCTCCTAATAAAAACATGGATTGTCTGGGGATCCCCAAGTACCAGATTGGGAAACACCGGATTATAACACTGGAAGACAAGCAATGTAGTTAGGAGCTGGGCGGGAGCAGATGGGGGTCCCCAGGACCAGGTTGAGAGACACTGCCAAATATCACCAAAGGCTCAAGCTCCACTTGTTCTGGGCCATAACCCTGAACTTTGAACTTTAAAATAACCTTTAAACTGCATCAGTCGACATTTCCGGCTGCCAGAGTCAGAAAAAGCTTGGCCTGAATTAATGTCTGCTCAGAAAGAATTAAAAATAGTAACTGAAGTGAGAGGGTGCAAACTGAGGCAGGTGTTGGCCAGATGCAAGAATTCCTACCCTCATCAGGCTGCACATGTCCCCCCCCCCCATGCCCTTCCTCTTCAGGCAACCCCCCGTTTGTCGCTCCTCTGTTTCCCCCCATGGGGGCAGGAATTGCGGCATGCACCGTGCCAAACACTGCGAGGGTGCACAATGCACCGTGGAGCGAATCGAATCGCCGCGGCGGCATCGGGGCGCCGCGTCACGGAACCAGATCAGCAGAAAATGTCCTGGAGGAACATTGCGACCGAAATGTTTGGTTTATTCATGCGATGCGGATGCTTTGTGTAGAATAATTTAATCGACTTAATTAGGAAATGGGAACAAAATATTACAGAAATGGTTGTTTCCTGCCTGTGCAGGAAACACTGGCGGTGCGGCAGGCAGAAGATGTGCAGGCGTTTTGTTAAGGTCTCACTCCGGTTCCTGGCATTGCTTCCTCACACTCCAAGGTTCTGTCGGCAGGTCTCTTGCAGCCCGGATTCCCCAACCCGGGGCTGCACTACACACTGTCGCTTACTGCAGTTTTTTTTTTTATTGCAGTCTCAGTTCCAGACCCTCAGCCCCCACCTCAGCGATGCAGAGCTGCAGCACTGGGGAGCTGCGATGTCAGAATCTGCTGAACAAGTGAAATGCCCCGAGGATGTATCGTAAGGCACAGATCTGGTGTGTGTGTGTGTGTGTGTGTGTGTGTGTGCATGGGGGGGGGAAGGGGTCGGCTAACCATATGCCAGCATGCCACTTTGCTGATGACGTCACCCTTTGCTCGCTTTATTCAGATGTTAAAAGCGCATGCAAAGTCTGCTGGCTAATTTCATCCCAGGCCGAATAACCGGGCCCTGTTCTGTTAGAAAAGAACCATTAATATCAGGATCGGAACAAGGTTCTGTTAAAAAGGAACCATTAAAATTAGCATCTGAACAGGGTTCTGTCAGAAAGGAACCATGAAGAGCGGGATCTGAGCAGGGTTCTGTTAGAAAGATGAGAGGATCTCACGAAGACTAGGATCTGAGTAGCCTTCTGGCTGCTGTGTGGCATCCTGAGATCTTGTGCATTGTGTCAGATTTAATGCAGCTGGCCTGTGGGAAATTAAAGCAGGAAGCTCATAGTGCAGATATAAACCCTCATTGACCAATGGGCTTGTGTCAGCTTAGCGTGTGCACACATGACCCACATAGAGGCACACAGAATTAAATCTGAGTGAACATCTGGCAGCCCAGATCAGATTAAGCGAGGATAAACATTTTAAATAAATAATGACAGCACTGTCACCTGCTGCAGGAGACAAAAGGGCTGCTCCCAGAGCTACACAGCAGCCCTTCCCATAATGCCCTTCACCGTTCCAGCAGGTCAGTGACTCTCAAAGGCCCATGTCTCCAGTTTCAGCTACAGCTGGAATGTGCGCAGGTTATGCAGCGTCACCACGGTAACGCGGCACAGAGGACGTGTCACCCGCTGGCTGGGGCCTTGCGATCGGAGACGGTCACGGTGGTTTAATGCTGGCCTTTCGTTCAAGCAACATGCTTTATCATGTGACTCCCTCAGCATCACGTCACCATGGTGACGTTTCCTCTGGAAGGGGCGTGTGGGATGCAAGTCCCAAAGCAGGCCCCCGACTCCAAACTCGCTATTCCGGTCGGAGCGAGAACCCGAGCTTCCCAGGGAAAAGGGGAACGTGAGGACAGGGAACATGGAGCTGTCATGTGGCAAACGCACATTGAAAACTTAAAAGCACTCTTGGAGAAAAAGGCAACTGAGCATTCTGGGAAAAATGACTCCAGCACCAGCTGGGTGCACCGTACTAGGACATCTTTTGTACGTCATAGGTGATTTATTTTATAGCATTTATGCTTCTCACAAATAATAAAAGGCCAGGAAAGTGTGAAAAAAGTTACATAAAAGTCTGCGATGTTCTGTCAACATTGGGGGCCAACTGGCAGTGCCAGGGGCGGAGGGGGGGAGGCACTGGGATGGCCATACTTATAATGACCTCCTTTCCCTATCTCTCCCTCGCACCCCAGCGGTGTGGGCTCTCTGCAAACACACGCGCTACGTGCTGTGTGCAGTATGCTGTGTGCAGTGTGCTGTGTGCAGTGTGCTGTGTGCAGTATGCTGTGTGCAGTATGCTGTGTGCAGTGTGCAGTATGCTGTGTGCAGTGTGCTGTGTGCAGTGTGCTGTGTGCAGTATGCTGTGTGCAGTGTGCTGTGTGCAGTATGCTGTGTGCAGTGTGCTGTGTGCAGTATGCTGTGTGCAGTGCCCGTCCTGCGCTCTGCCTGCTCACTGCTGTAGGATGTCCTGTTTCATTCCAGCTCATTAAACTAAAGGGTACAGGACAGACCACATTAGACCACTTCCCCCTCCTGAGTAGCACATAGACTTATGTTATACCAGCTCATTTCAATGCATCGCGCGGCTGATTCTACTGACAGTTCCTCACCCCAAAAACGATTTACGAACCGTTTCCTGCAAAACATCATATGTCATGGAGACTACTGCATGGTTTTGATAACATGACAGCGGGGCCGACCCGCAAACGCACCTCCCTCTGCAAGGAAAAAGCAAGAACATCTGAATCTTCACAGCATTCCTGCCACCCGTTCATCTTCACGCCGCTTTTCCGGGGTAAGGTTAAGGGTCATCGCGGATTCCAGCACTAGCGGCCATGTAATTCAGACCAGGTTTCCATTTCACGTTAATGTAAATTTTGCAAAAAGACATTCTTGTCCATATTAGCAATATTATTTAAACAAAGGACAGAGACACAGAGCCATCAGCCAGTGCCTAGATGTCGCCCTCAGAGAGAATTCTGCAAAATGCTGTCATTACTCAGTGGTGCCCCCTTCAGGATCAATGCTGCTTCATTTCTATCCAATGGCCCCCATTCTCTTTCTCCACCCCCCACAGCTAGAACATCTGCCAACATGTGTGGGTGTTATGAGCCCCCAAACCCCCCCTGTTAATGACCTGGGACTCGGTTCTCTGCTCCCCCTGTGGTAATTTAGTGAAGGGGGGTGTCAGTCCAATAATTAACTCACTTCCTCGCGCAGCCAGAGGGCGACGGCAGGGGCCCCCATCGCCACGGCAGTACCACACACATCACGAGCTACAGGGGAGGGGGCCACCGCTGCCTGGGAAGGAACCCAGGTGCTGGATGATATCCAGTCATAGGGGGTGCCCAGCTCACCTCCACCTCTGACAAACAAACCCCCCCTATCAGTTGTCCAGCGGCCCCTTATAGTTTAAGCTGGAAGCTTCTGTGTTCTGCCATTAGACTGAAGTAGGTGTCAAATGTCAATCACTATGGTAAATATTCACCAAGACATTGGTTAAGCCAGCAGGTAGGTTGTTAATCAAATGAACTGACTCTAATGAACTAGTTAAAACAGTAGGACGCTCCCCCACCCGTCCCAACCTCCTCCCAGTCGGGAGTGGGGGTCAGCATTAACGAGGGTCTGCCGTGACTCGCTCTCTATCCAAAGTGGGACCCCCCCTTGCCCGAGCTCTGTAAATACATCCTGCCTGGGCAGGCCGTCATTAAAACGTTCCCCTCAGCAAGTGAGACGAGTATAAAACAGCGGGTTTGGAAAACTGTGATGAGGGGAACAGGGAGCCTCCATTCACCACGACGCGGACGCATCCTGCTTGCGGAGATGCCGGGGCGGGCGTGACCACGAAGGGCCGTGGCTTCTGGGTCAAAGGCCGGAACGCAAACAGCCTCCAGGCGCGATGAGAGGCAGTCAGGCGGATGCAGCGAGGCGTCTGCGCGTCCTGACAGACAGGGTACTGCCTCAGCTTCCTGTACACACCCACTGGAATACAGCCTGTAAATGGAACATTATATCAACATAATGTGTGCCAGGAAGTGTTACATTATTATTATGTCAGCCCTGAGATGCCCTAATGCTCCCGACACAAAGCTCTCATAGTCCTAACTGGCAATGAAACTGAAATCAGTGTCTGTCCGTGTACCCCGGCCAGCGGGGCGGGGCTAAGACACCAGTAGCCCCGCCCCCAAACCCTCCCACCACAGGCAGCAACTTCTGTCCAGTCCTGCTGCCTGTCTTCTCTTCTCACGACATCCCTGGCGGCTCTGAGTCACGGGTCCCCGCTACACCCCTCTGACTGTGCTATAGCGTGGAAGTGTGCGCTCCGGCACCATGCACCGAGCTGCAGCACGGCATGCAGGGACTGCGAGCATCAATGCGGGATGAAATACGATGATTACAAATACGCTCCTTCCCTTCTGTCTTGCCACAACCAGCCTGGAGCTTTGAGGCATTTCAGCACCTATTAATTATCAGAGAGGCCGTATCGTTACACAATGGTGCATCACTGTTATAGAGTTTGTACGAAAGGAGGCTTCTTTTCGAAAGCGTGTTTCTTTTCATGCATCCCTATGTATAAACGTGCTCCTCCCTGTATTACGACGCAAGTCCATGTTCATGCTCCACTCATCCCCTGACACCCCCTCCCCCCTCCCGACTGTCCCCGATCCATTTATCCGCATCCCTGCCAAAGACCTCGCGGTCCTCCTGCCCGGTTGCCTGGGTTTCAGCAGAGCCCACAGAGATCGCTTCCAGGTCAGTGGAGGGGACAGAGAAGGATAACATGGTGGCTCTCCCCCCCCCCGCCCCCCCACTCTCCCTCCCTGGGTGACAGCCATGAATGTCACCATGACACTCTGGGCAGGGCGATGAAAGCTCAGTGAGGGTGTAACCCTGTAAGACAGTATTTCCCAAACCGGTCCCTTGAGGACCCTAATACAGTCCACGTTTTTGCTCCCGGTAGAGGAGGCGCTGGCAGGGAGCAAAAACATGGACCATCTGTGGGTCCCTGAGGACCAGGTATGGGCCACACTGCTCGAAGGGGCTGATAAACTCCAGCCATGGTGAGCCGGCCCTGGAAGCTACAGAGGAGCATCTGGAAGATCCCACAGGCCAGTGTGGAGACAAACAGGGGCCACAATCACACATTTGTCATTCATAAGTAAGCTGTGAGTTAAGTGTCATAGTCAATGAATCGCAGAGGCACCCTAAAGGATATCAAATGAAATTCTCAGATATGTATAGACACACACACACACACAATGCACAATTTTACACATACCACCCAAAGAATCCCGGAAACACATCCTCACAAAACATAAAATGAATCACTTTCTTTTTACTTTTGCATTTTTCCAAGGCCAAAATGAGAAGTGGATTCTCTCTTTTTTTTCCACAGAAGTCCTAGCAAATTTGGCTGAAGCGGGTCTCCGACCAGCCCACTGTGCTCTGGAAGGCTCACAAGTTTGCAGAAACATTGCCAGTCATAGTAGCAAGGTCAAAGAAAAAAATAATGACTTCACAACCAGAGAAATGGCAGCACTAAACCTTGAGAAGCGCAGCCTCCTGCACAAATACATCCTTCCTTAGGCCTCCGTGAGCATTTTTGCTGAACCTCGCTTCACCTGTTCCTTTTTTTTACCCCGTCTGACTGATTACTTTCTCTAATCGGCTGTGTTTTGCCAGCACCTTGGGGCCAGAGAGGGTGTGAGACGCGAGACGCGGTGTAAGGTAACTTTCTAAGCCCGGGGGGGGGTCACGCTCTCATGCAGGAGACAGAGGTGGAGGTGATTGGGCCCGTCAGGGGGAGGCAACCGGCAGGGGCAATCAGCTCCCCATATGGAGGAGGAGCTGCCAGAAAGTGACCCCAGATGCTTGTGGGAAGGGGGGTCATGTTCTTCCGGAAAACTCACACATCGGCGGAGCCCCGCAACCTTCTGCAATAAGCTGCCGCTGTAAGCGGCTGGATCATGTGGCACGTGAAGACTGTACATTTCCTGCGCCCCCCCCCCCCCCCCCGCCCCCCCCCCCCCCCGCCCCGCGCGCCCCTGAGCAGTAAATCTTGTCTTTTTTCTAATCCCTTTTAAATCTATAAAGGGGTTCCTTCCATTCCCTCATTTTTTCCTGTTGCCTCAGTGCAGG
>JAODKE010000038.1:5663632-5680425 GCA_026779605.1 Mormyrus hasselquistii
GGGGGGGGGGTGTGTGTGTGAGAAAAATGATAGAAAATACAGAGGAGGGGGGGTTACAAAGATGTCCTTTTGATAGTGACAAGTAGCTGAAAGCTGGATTTGTGAGAGATGCTGTGATGACCCATTTATCTGGAGTTGGAAACTGCGGATGAGATGCATTTTTATTTACAGATTAACCACTGAAAATGTTTAACAGTGAAACAAATTTCTCCAAATTAAAATCATAGAGGAAAACAGCAAGATGTGAATCTGCTGCATATTAATCTTCTCCTTTATACAAACAGAACTAGAGGCCCAAGTGACTTGATTCACGAGCCTGTCAGTCAGGCAGCTGCTTATTCCAAACGTAGATGCTTCATTTAAACATGAAGAATGCCCACATTCATATTTAAATCACTTCTGTAGTGGAGATGATGCCCCCCCCCCCTCTTTGTTATGTAGCCAGATGTTTCTGCAAAACAAATATTTAGCATTAGAGATGAAGTGACTTGAGGGGCGGCCCCACGTCGGAGATCGATTCCCAGCATGCTCAGGGGTGTAATTGGCCAGCGCCCCCCCTCCCGGCAGAGTCCCAGCCTTCTGCGACCTCGCAGATAAACGGGTCTGGCGGCAAGGTCGGCCTACGGAGGGCCCCCGTCCTCGCCTGCTGCGAGCCCCCCCGCGCCGCTGTGCTGATCACCCCATGATACTTTCTCCATGATTCGTTCTGGGGGGGCGGGTGCTCTCGGCGGACCCCCCCCCCCCTCTCCCTTAACAGGTGGGGCTCTTTCTCTCCGTTCTGCAGTGAAGAGCAGCATTAATGCAGCCTTTCTCTGTCGTCAGTCTCATTTGCTCTCCTTCATTGGATAGCGGAATAAACAAATCATTATCATAAATAATATGCGCGTCAGGGGCACCGTGCTGCGAGTGTCTTCACGGACGCCTGGTCGTGTCAACGATTTAACCTTCATGTGCGGCCCGCCCGTGTCCGGTGGGGACCTGTAGGCTAAAGCTGTCACCTTGGCACCGTTTTCCTTATGCAGTGGTTAAGAGCTGCTTAACCGAGAATCCAGCTGGACAGGGGGAGCCGGCACTGCTTAATGAAAATGGATGGATGTCGCAGGAAACACATTTGCATCTCCACCTGTCACGTCAAAGCTTCCTGCCAGGGAACCGCTTGGATCCAGCGTGCGAGCCCACCTCTGGATTTAGGAGCGAAGCGTTTTACCCCCGTGGTATTAAAGTCCCGCACGTAAGCCGCTTTCCGAAGGGTAGATGTCTCCAAATGGAGATCAAACACTGTCAAACTGACGGATAGACGTGCTGGAGGCCACGCGCCGAGCGAACGGGCCATTTCTCGTCACGAGTGTGCGATGTGAAGCACACATTTAAACCGGTTCCTTTCCCGTACAGCACATCTGGGTGTGGAGCAGCAGGTAATGAGAAGTTCAGGGAGGCGCCGTCTCTCCATCCGTGCTGCTTTCAGCCTCATGGCAAAGCTTGTCTGAGACCTTAGCTGTCTCCTTTCAGCGCGGGAGAGAGTGTGTTCTTCAGAAGGGTGTAGCACCCCGTCTGTGTGTGCGTGAGAGTCATCCTGCAGCATACGGTGTCTGAGATGACACACTCTGCGGTTCAGAGCCCGGTGTTTCAGCTTGACTGCTGTGAGTTTCACCCTTTACGTCACGTTTATGCAAAGAGGAAAGGTCAGACCTGCCTTTGATCATTATTACCGCCCGGCCTTGGGATTCTTGCTGGCGTGCCCCCGCTTTCTCGGTGAGTGTTGTGAGATCGTGGCTGGACGAGAGGCCCCTTCGGCACCGACGTCAGCCGGCCTGACGCTGCTGGCACTGGATGAGGACACAGCGCCGGCTGTAGGTGATAATTGGCAGTTTATCGGCCTGGAGTCTCCTGGCAGGCACAGGGTGCGCCGGAGCATTCTTTCGCTGCTTTTCTTTTCTTCTGGCCAAGGGGCGTGAGAATCGCGGGGCTGCCGGCTCTCTAGCCTCCCCTCTTTGGGGCCACGCCGGGGCCCTGCTGTCCGCATGCCTGTTTCTTACCTGTGATCCTAAATGAGCATTTTGGCTCATTTATACCAGTGTAGTCCCATCTGCCTCTCACATTATCCTCAGCAGCTACCACCCGATCTGCATCCTTCCTCCTCACTGCTGGTCACATAGATATATGAACATCTTCCCCCCCCCCCTCGCCGCGCCACACGCCCGGGCCTGGACGCCCCCCAGCATGGTCCTGGATGCCCAGGGCTGTCAGTCTGAATCCCCCCGGGACTTGGCATTGCCAAGAATCCCTCCAGAGAAAAGGTTCATTTACAATACAAATATAAATGCCATCAGTCAGACCATCAAGATCTCCCATTTCCACATTCCACAGTCTTCCTGGTTGAATTTAATGCTTGTATAACAGCATTACACATTTCCGTACATTCCTGTGATGTTTATATGAATGGCCAGCTCTGTCCTGTATCTCTGAGTTCCTCCTCTATGCAGGAACAGTATGTGAAGCCATTTCCCCACCGGCGAATGTTTCAGTCTCCTCCGCTGTAAACGGTCTGGCCGTGTGTGTAGCTGCAGAAAAGCGCTCCCTCGTTCTCCTGCTAAGCCGCAGCCGACCGCGCGCGGGCTGTCTTCGGCTCTGCCGCTCACCGTTTAGTCGCCCGGAGATGCTTTAGTGCCGTGACGCACGCACACACGCTGCCGCTGTGTTTTGGAAAGTCTGCAAAGCACAGTAAGGGTGTTTTTAGTGTATTTTTATTCTCTTTGATGCTGCTGGTAACCCTGTTTCTTCCCCTGCCTGCGGAGCAGCATGGGGCCTGTCTGATGCCGCCTCCGGGAGGGGAGGGGAGGCCTGCCAGGTGACTCAGCCTCCTGTGCAGAGTGGCGGGGCATATCCCCCCTCTCCTGCTCTGCTATCGGCCAACGTGAGCTGCAGATCTGTGACCTGCGGTTGTAATCCGTGGGATAAACATCCGCATGGCAGTTAAAATGAATACATTATGTAAGGAGAGTGGATCTTAATGCTCTTACCGGTGTCATATGGAGGAAGGCCAACGAAGCTTCCAAAGCCAGGAGGACCTGAACGATCTTGGCCGCCGGTTCCTTTTTTTTGGGGGGGGCGCCCCCATCTGTGCCGCAGGGTTCGACTGGTAGAGGGCTGCCGTCGAGACGACAGAGAATGCGGCTAAACGTGCACGAGAACGCAGGTCTGCGGCAGACGCCGTATCACCAAGGGGTTAAGCAAGGTTAAACGGAACCTGAATGGAGTCTTAGAAAAGCACATCGAGAAAATGCACAAGGTAACGATGTTCCTTGGTCAGAAAGGAAGCGCTTTGGCTCCGTGACATGCTGAGATGTGCGATTTTCTAGGCCAAAGCAAAGTACGGAGCATCTCTGAGGAAACACAGACAGAGAGTTTAAGAGATTATTGGCCAAACGCTGGAGTTGGACACAATTTCCAGGTTGTTATGTTACTGGGGGGAGGGCCAGTCTTGGCCAGGTTCCCCCCATAAAATATTAAGTCTCATTCTCTGTTACTCCTCCTTGCCAGTTTGATGTTTCATCCTCCAGTAGATGACACGCTGCCCGACGTAGCAGGGCATCTAACGCACCGATGAAAGGTGTCTGATGCAAGCCCACCTGCACTCCTCCTTCCTGTTCGGCTCACAGGCGTATCACGAGATCACAAACGGAGCCTGTAGCTTAATCTGCCGCCATTCGTCGCTTCGTTTATATGAGGACAGGCGTCTTTGTATTTTTAATTAGCACTCGTGGCCCCGAACTCTCATTTCCCGGTGTGAGCATTATTAATTTAAATTTAATTTGAAAATGCAGTTACGAGGCAGCATGGCAGAGGAAACAAATGCCGGCAGTTTGCAATACCAGGAAAATAAGGAGGGAAAACAGTCAATAGCGTCGGAAGAGGGGGGAGGAGGAGGAGGAGGGCCTGACAACAACGTAAATGAAGGGATGGAGCAGCAGCAGGTGGGTGTCGGGTTTGTACGCGACGGGCTCTGCAGTGACAGTCTCTCATCATCCTGTCAGGCGCACACTGCATCTGCCGTCCCACTAAGAGCGAGGAGACTCTCCATCTGTTTTTATTTATCTATTTATTAAAAATAACTTTTTACACTACGAAGGAAAGTTTGATCAGTTCTGTTGTAATGTTTCACATTGTTTCGGTCTGATACTGTGGAGGTTAAGCATTAGTAACATCCATCCATCCATCTTCTGTAACCACCTGTCCTATTCAGGATCACGGTGGGCTTGGGGACTCTCCTGGAGGCTACAGACACACGGCAGGGAACAACCCAGGATAGGGTTCCTTGATGATGAGGTGACACGTGGCTGGTGCCTTTGACCGCATGTCCTGCGTTTCGGCTGGCCTTTACAGACACCGGCAGGGTTAATATGCTCCTTTAATCATTGTCCCTTTGGAAATGTGAGAGTTCATCGTGATCAAAGTGAGGTGATGCAATTCCCACGGGATGCCGTTGTGGATTTCTGCGTCGTCACAGCAGCAGTCTGCAACTCATCCCTAAGGTCGACCCTCTCGATCTGTAGCACCCCCGGGATGCCATACTGGGCCGGGCCTTTGGGCATTTTGGTGGACCCCCGTATTTTAAATTCTGTCAGAGGCCGGGAGGGGGTTACCCTAGTGGTTTTTGGCTAGGAGATGGCGATGGTGCAAGTTGTCAATTGTGGGTGGGTGGGGGGGGGGGCAGGGGATTGGCAATTTGGCAGTCTGCTGGGTGGGAAGATGATGTTTGGTAAGGCTGGGCCCACCTACGGCCACACCCTCCCACATGTGCTCACACCTACCCACCTATGGCCACGCCCACCCACATGTGGTCACACCTACCCACCTATGACCACGCCCACCCACAAGTGGTCACACCTACCCAGCTATGGCCACGCCCACCCACATGTGGTCACACCTACCCACCTATGACCACGCCCACCCACATGTGGTCACACCTACCAACCTACGGCCACGCCCACCCACATGTGGTCACACCTACCCACCTATGGCCACGCCCACCCACATGTGGTCACACCTACCCACCTATGGCCACGCCCACCCACCTGTTGCCACACCCCTGCTGTAAATCCTCACCAGCACCATCTCTACTTGGTGCAGGTGTCGGCACTCAGCATATGCAGAATGGCTGGTTACTGTATGACCAGCACAATCCCAAGCTGTGAAATCCTCGTTTGCAAATATATTCCAATATCCAAGCTTCAAAAAAATCATATACGTGGAAAAAAGAGACATCAAACACAGGATCAAACGAGTCTCACAAAAATGAATTTGAAAAATGTGTTTTTAAGTACAAAAACAATTATTGCCCACCAGACGTGAGGCAGACAGATGAAACAGAGGCTGCTGCTGTGATTATTTTTTCCATTCTGTAAAATCGTCTAGCTAAGCGGTTAATCACGCAGTGTGACAGCGACGTGTGAAGGGCCCTCGTGGTCGTTCAAACACGTGGCCCATCGCAGTCCTGCATCCCATGTCACCGCGCTCTTCGTGTGCTGTCATAAGGAGTCGTGTGACTAGCGTTTTTATCGAGCCATTCTGCCTGCATTCTTTGGCCTTGCTGGGCTTTTAATATGCCGCATCCCTCTCCGTGAGCTTTTTAATGGACTGTATGGGGCGACCGGCCCTGTCACTGACTCCCATGGACTTGGCTGACTCAGGGTCGCTCATCCATCTTGAGTCAGTGTGCAGGTTTCGTGGATGAGGAGTATTTGCTCTCGTCTGTGCTTTCCTCTACTTGATGATATCTCTCTCTCTCTCTCTCTGTCTTTTGGCATCTTGCTTCCTCCTGTCACTGTCAGCCAATCATTCCCCACCACCCTGACTATAATAAGCAGTTGTAAAATGGATGGAAGTTGATCAGTCTTCTCACCGAAGGTCCCGTCAACCACAATCCAGCAGTCCTCGCTTGCTCTAAGTGATGTCTTCTATATATTCTAGGCACGGGGCAGCATTTAACACACACCTCAGAGTGGTTGGCATATTAATTACTTAGGCACATCTTGGTAGAAGCACACGCTTTCAATAATTTATATTTGACTCATTTACTAAAGAATTTACTTTGCTAGGCATCTGCCTGCCATCTTCTGACTGCGTATCTTGGTCAGACTCACGTTAGTTTCCTGTATTCTGAGCCAAATTTCAGAAAACTGGTCCTGAAATTTCAATAATTACAGAATCATTCTAGTCACCCATTAATTAAACCACAAAATGGTGATCACATGAGCTCACAGCTCCTATGATTCTCTTGTAAGTTATTAATATGAACCGTAATGTCTGACTGTAATAGGTGGTATGTCACCTTGAACTGCATTTTGAACTGGAAACAACATAGAACATGGCCTTCGCGGTGCAGGCAGCTGTGCTACATCAGCTTTAAATGATATGGTGTCTTTGGAGCGCTATCAGCCACGGCCTCCGACAGCATCCTCCGCGCCTGCACCAGGCCACCAGAGTATCATCAAGCCCTGGGGAGCATCTGTCTGAACTTTTTAATTATTCCTTGAGCGTGGGACTGAAAGCCCCCCCCCCCCTCCAGTGGTGGAATAGGTGCTGCCAGCTATCATTCAGTGCTAATTGACAAAATTACCCGTAAAGTCAATTTCACAACATTGGTATTTTAACACGTACTTACCTGCTCTCAAAATTGTCTCCTCCTAAGAGCTAAAGGCATTTTAGGTGCGCTGTGTTTTTAGTAAATGGCACACTGGGGCTTTTAATGCAAACGTGCCGCTGTGCTCAGACACTTAATGAAAATACGACCTGTACGCATTTCAGACAAAGCACCTCTTAATTTGGTCTCTGATATCCATGTCCTCGCAATACAACGGCCTTTGTCACGTGTGCATCAGCTGTTTATGATGCATCATCACATTAAAACTGGAAGAGTCAAGGATTATGAAGCGGTTTCAGCTTCACTTCATATATTGCTGCAATTGTGGCCTTGCGGTGACTCGATTATTTAAGGGGGAAGGTATCTCCATTATAAACGTCCCTCTGGCCCATGGCGGCAGGCCGAGCCCCTGTCAGGGTGAGACCTAACCTGGGCTCGCAGTACTTTGGACGCGGTGCTGGTCATCTAGGCCGTCGGTTGCCCGCTTGCCTGATTAACGGGACGCTGGTCGGGATGTAAATCACAGGCCGCCGGCAGCAGTCTGAGGTCACCGTGCCGTCTCTAAATAACATGGCATCTGAGTCAAGGCTCTGCAGAGTTGCTGTTTTTAACAAGGCACAGACCGACTTGGCCGCAGAGTGGGCGGCTGTCCTGCCTCTTCTCGTGTTTTTTTTTTTAATGATTCAGCCAGTAGGAAGCCCACAGGTTTCTGCCCAACGCTCCGTCCCACGGGGCCTGAAATAGCACCAAATTCCCAGGATGTGCCGGTCAGCAAAGCGGATCAAGGCCCCCACCCCGACCCCCCCATAAGACTGCATGCTGAGGCAGCTTCTGCAGCGGCAGCCTGGGGCATCGCGCCCTCATCCTCAGCTTGGGACGCAGAGGGGGCGTCCTGGCGGTTCTGCCTCCTCCTCGGCATCACGACGTCTTCTGCAGCATGTCCACAAGCTGTGATTCAGCTCCCGTGCGTGGGCGGCCCTGTCTGCCTGCCCTATTCCTGGCTCCTTCCCAGCATAGACGCCCACTGTGTTCTCTCCCAAAAGTTTCATTCCCCATTAGCACTCGGCATGATACATTACTTAGTGTGTGTATGTTCTGCAGAGGTCTTTCGGAACCGCCCAAGATGGACAACACTTTGTAGAAATGTTGGTAACATGTTACTTAAAGCTGTCATCAATAACGCACCACAGATACTTTCATAATGCATTATAATGGTCAGTATAAGAATTAATAAAGCATTATAGCATCTCCTATTGACAGTCATGAAGCATCATAGTGTCGATTTTAATACATTATAAGCGCCAATGAAGCTCCAGTTTATAATGCACTACAGATACCTTCATAATGCATTATAATGGTCTTAGTATTAAGGATGCTTTGCACTGCATTATGACGGTTTCTTTTAGTGAATTATAGATAAGAGCTTCATAAAGCAATCATGATGCATAATACACATGGCTATAATTCGTTATGCCTTTTGTAAATATTTACAGCCATGATTATAATGCTTTATGAATGCATTATAATGTGTTATGAATGCGTTCATGGATTCCTTTAGACATGGCATTCATAGAAAGTGTTATAGAAATGTTTCATTTAGGAAAAGACTTCAGATAGTCAATGAGGGCTTTTTCAAAGTTCTTCCTTAGTGGATCACAGTGAACAAAATCCACGCTAGATCAGGGCGCCTGAATTTGGCCAGCATCGCCAATTCCAGGTTTCCCGTTTTCCAGAAGGTTTGACTTGTTTCTCCTCGCTCTAAGTGAAAGAGTCACCTTTTAAGAGGGTCATGTGTGCCCTCTGAGAACATTAGCTAACTGCTAAAGCCACTTAATAGAACACATTTTTATTCAGGCTTGTCAATAATTAAATAAACCTTTTAAAAGTAATTTATTATATAAAATGTAAGAATATGTTTTGTAATTAGGGGGAAAATGAGTGCAGATGTTATGAGCGTGATATGTATACATATACCATGTGTATTTGGTTGTTAATTTTCCATTTGGTTGAGTCCTCTGGTCATTGCACCAGGACGTCCTTTAACTGCCTTATTCCTCCATCCAAAACTGTTATGGGTGCCACCTGGTGGTTGACAGAAGCAAAGCCCTGGGAAAAGGCAATAAAACGATAGGATGAAGAACTGTGTATATAATGCATATTTATGTCTAGAATGAGTCCTTGTAATTAGTCATGGAGACTCTGCTGAGCGCTATACCCTTCCTCCTGTAGATCCTGGTTTCCTTCGGGTCTTTCGGTCCCTGGACATCGTCCATCACGTCTGAGTCCCACCCCCACTGCAGCCTTTTCCTCCCCCCCCCACAAAAAAAAAAAAAAACATCTGTTTTCATTAGTGCCGCTGTCACTGCTCTCATTTGTTTTTATTATTGCTTATAACGACGGAAATATCGCGCGGCGGGAATGAGGCGGGACGCTTGGTTTAACGTGTAATCTAATAGGCACGTCAGTCTGCCAAATTAAAGATAACAGCTCGTTTGCTTTGGAGACATTGTAGCGGGGGTAGCACAGTGACCCGCAAACAGATAAACGGCAGATCTCGTAAAATCCGGGCACGGTGGCCGCAAAAGGGAGCTTATCGGAATGCCCATTAAAACCAGCGGATGAAAGCGTTTTTAAGAGCAGCGCAAATGAAAATGAGTCACACGGCATGATTAGTACAAGCAGTCCGCATGCATCTTCATGTTTTTTTTTTACTTTTTTGATAAATAAGTCTATTTACTCTCTAACACTGAGCATTAGCGGGGGATATTTTCTCGGCGGTGCCTTGAATTGCTCCGTGATAAATTAAGGGATGAACGGCTGTGTGGAGGAGAGCCCGCATGGCCTTCTCCCCCCCTTCGGTGTGGGACTTTCCGCTGCCAGTGAGGCACATGCTGTCATAAAGCATTAAGACCTGAAAAGGAGAAGCTCTCAGCCGTCCTCTCGGTAGCCACTGCGACGGGAGCTTTTTTCATTGAAGGGGAAGCCGCAGATTAAGAAACGGCGAGACATCGCGGTTGTGGTCAGGTTGTTTGGGTTTTTGTCCCTGTTTGGCAGCCAAGATTGCGAACACGTTTGAACGCCTCTACAGGCGACTCGTTAAATCTATCATCCATTTTTTAGTGCTGGAATTTCACAATAGAGATCAACAAAAGGCAGACAGGATTTTATAGGAGACTTGGCTTTTCAGTTTGTTATGAGTGTCTGAAACGGTTTACTCACTCTTAGTTTCCAGTAATTATGGTGTTTCAAGAACAGAAACATGAAGCCTGGTAAAAGTATGTGAAAAGCGTTTGGAGGGGTTTATCACTCAGGCCTGGAATGTAAATGAATGTGTGCTGAATGGTGACACTAAGGCTGACAGTTCTGTCACCCTCCACGCTCCACACAGTCACCTGGGGACCCGCCTATGGTAATCGGCGGGATCCGTCAGACGGACGTGTCTGATAAGAGCGGCTGGAGAAAGACCCAGTATCGCTGAGGATTCTCTCTGGATGTTTTGTTGTAAATCGATGCGTCACATTTGCTGGGGCTGTAAAATGTTGTAAAGGTACAGGATGTAAATCAGAGACTGATGCCCGGGTCGTGGTGATGTCAGACCTGCAGCGCCCCCCCCCCCTCCCCCCAAGAGTGTTCCCTCATGGCCGGCAGGGAAGGCCCAGGAGCTTACAGTATTTCGCAAGCCTAGCAGAGGGACTGTGCTCTCACTGCCCTTGTGGAAGCCCATTGTGAGGAGGAAATGCTTCCTGCCGTCTGCACTGATCCTCCTCAGTCACTGGGTGCCTCTGCTCTTTATTTATTATTTTGACTTTGGGATTTACAGGCTCATTTCCAGTACAGAACCATCCAGCTTCCAACCCTAAAAGCCCTCAATTTTAACACCCCCCTCTCTCTCCCCCCCCCCTCAATCCCTCAGCTCACCTTGCTGTAAATTCAGAGCAGACGGCTGGCAAAGTGTGCGTGTATGTGTGAGTGAAAGTCTGTCTGTGTGTGTGTGTGTGTGTCTGGGTGTTTGTGTGTGTGTGTGTGTGTGTCTGCATGTGAGTGTAAGTGTCCGTGGTTGTATGTGTGTGTGTGTGTCTCTGTCTGTGTCCGTGTCTGTGTGTGTCTGTGTGTGTGTGTGTGTGTGTGTGTGTCTGTGTCTGTCTGTGTGTGTGTGTGTGTGTGTGTCTGCATGTGTGTGTAAGTGTCCGTGGTTGTATGTGTGTGTGTGTCTGTCTGTGTCCGTGTCTGTGTGTGTTTGTGTGTGTGTCTCTGTCTGTCTGTGTGTGTGTGTGTGTCTCTGTCTGTGTCCGTGTCTGGGTGTGTGTCTCTGTCTGTCTGTGTGTGTGTGTGTGTCTGTCTGTGTCCGTGTCTGTGTGTGTGTTTGTGTGTGTGTCTCTGTCTGTCTGTGTGTGTGTGTCTGTGTGTGTGTGTCTGCATGTGTGTGTAAGTGTCCGTGGTTGTATGTCTGTGTGTGTGTCTCTGTCTGTGTGTGTGTGTGTCTCTGTCTGTCTGTGTGTGTGTGTGTCTCTGTCTGTCTGTGTGTGTGTATCCGTGCCTGTATGTGCGTGTCCATGTATGCATGTATCTGGCCAGTCTTTACATCACACGTGGTATTCTTTCATGGAGATTCGATAAAGCCCCTGGTTAGGCACGGAGTGCTGTTTATGTGGAATATGAGGGTTGGCCTTCCATTCCGGAGATGTCACTCGTCTGCTCGCTTGCGTGTGTGGTGGCGGGGGGGCGCTTGGGGGGTGCGCTCCGGAGACAGCTGTGATTTATTTGAAGCATTAGAGATTGACAGAGATCACAGCTGGCTGATCGAAAAGGCGTCAGACGCCGCCTGTCATTACCGCTGTGACTCGCATGCAAAACAGACGCAGCTTTTGTGGCGAGCACGTTTTCCCGGCACGCGGCGCAAAGTCCTCGAAGCGTCGCTTTTGCGGTGACCTGCTCCTTCAATAACGGACAGGGGCTCGCACCCCTACGGCATGGGTGGCCCAGTGACAGACGGGCACCGTGCCCTGAACATGCCCCACCGCTGCATCAGGATGCATTATGTCATGGAGGGGTGTGTCCCCCCCTCCCCCCCCCACCAGCGAGATGAACCCCAGCTTTCTGGCGTGAGGCTGCTGCACTGCTGGACGATTGCCTGTGTTTCAACATCTTTTTCTTTAATGTCCCACAAAATCGAATTGTTACGCTCTTTAGTCAGCATAACATGAAAAAAGGGCACAGAAGTACTGTGTCATTGCATCTCCCATCCCTGTAGATGCAGTCTGATGAAGAAGAACAGACGTTAAGAGACCCTACAAGATCTCTAGCTACAATTCTCCCCCATAAGGATATTCAAGGCATGGCTCCGGTCCAGATCTCCATCTGTGACGCCATTGCCGTCCGTAACGTCTGCTTCACAGCACTTCCTCATCGAGTGCTAATCCAGCGCTAAATTACGAAGGGTCATTGACGGCGTTGTCAGAGGACGCGCTGGGAGCACGAGTGCCCAAATATTCTACCGATAAAATATTTATTGACAGATCTTTCAGCAGCGTTTTCTGTGGCTCAGAGGACCTTACAGGACCCAGCTGAGGATAGACTGCCTTGTCCTGCTCGCTCTGCGGGATGGAGGGTGAGTGGATGTTATATTCTATTAATGTAAATATGTATGCAGCGCAGCGGACATCCAGAAAGAATAACTTTGAGAGGCAGAGTCCCGTTATAGATTATCGAAATACGCAATAATCATGTGAATTAATAATTCAGTAAAGGTTTCTGTACAAGATAAGTGTCAGGGTTTTCTTGCTGTATTGCTTTTACTCCAAAGAGAAGCAGTGCGCTGCACCACCTCCCACTAGCAACCTTGACGCGATTGGGGGCCATAATTCATACAGAGGCGGTAAGATTATCATTAGCCAATGAGACTTTTTAAATCATTGAGTGACAGGAGAGGGAGCCAATCCGCTTTCAGCTAAGATCGGTGTCACTGTGGCTCCGCCCCTGTATTGGCCCTTTGGCCCGGCCTCTTCTCATGAGGGCCCTTGAGGAGCTTCTCTGCATTATGTTAGCGCTTCGTGGCCCCCGCGGGTTCTTCCTCCTTACCGCCGCGTGACGACGTCCCTTGCTCTGCTTGCTCGGCCATGCCCTCAGCCTCTGGGGTAGCTGTTCAAAACAAACAAATCAGCCTTTGTTAATTCTGCCGTGTATCTTTGTTCAAAGTCTGCGTGTGGCCTTTTTCGGGAAGGTGAGCCTCAAGCTCAGAAGAAGATTCCGTTTCACGTCAGCCGACATTTAATCGAGTAAAGAGCCCTAAACTGCCTGTACGCTGAGCATGAGCTCGGAAAGATTAATCATTTTACTTAGCACTCTAAAGGAGGTTTGGAAAAAAGACAATTTATCTGCGGGTTAAGAGCCGGGCAGCCACACTCTCAGAACGTGTCTGGCTGTGTAACTTCTGACTCCAAACCAGGGAAGGGTGAAGGAAGGAGACCTGGGGCTGCCTGTGCTTCAGTGTGGCTCTGCCATGGGGGCGCCCGCTCTCAGAGTAATTCACTAAGGTTATATTCAGGTGAGGGAGGGGCCCAAAATGTTGCACACATTTGTTCAAATCCTTCAGCCTCCATTAGCCAGCCGCCCCGGCAGAGCTGCTGGACACATTAACATCTCTGACACGCTGCAGCCAGCAGATGCCCTCAGCCCCCCCGCCCCCCCAGTGGAATCACGGGTCATGGGGTTCCTGCCTTGCCTCCCTCATATCTCCCTCACAAGGTCCCTACCTCACTTCGCGTTCCCCACTGGTATACTATATACCCCTAACCTAACACTGTCCCTGCCTTGCCTCCCGTACGCCTCAAATTCGGCACCCCATGATGAACGCCGCCCCCCCTCCCCAAGGACTCAGGACTGCCCCGCACCCTTGCTGTGAGCCCCGCCCCCTCCCTGAGAACCCCGCCTCCCTGAGAGCCCCGCCCCCTCCCTGAGAGCCCCGCCCAGCTCCCCCTTCAGTGGCTCTGCACTCCCAGTCACATTCACACCTGTTTGCAGTATCTCTGCCTGGTCTTGTTACCTTCCCCAGGAGTTTTTTCCATTTTATTATTACTGTTATTACCTGTAGAAAGTGATTTATGTTAAGTGCTTTGTGGCAGGCCACTAGTGAAAATGGCTAATTTAATCTGGCCGATTGAGTGACTGCGTATGTCAATACATACTGCAGAACCCTCTTCCATTATCACACCTTTCTCAAGTGCAGCCGTTTGATGTGGGACGCAATTTCATTTTTTTTCCCCCTTCGAATTAAATAATTACATTCAGGCTCACGCTGCTCAGATATGGGATGGGTGTGATACCGACTTAATTATCTTGATGGAAATCACTGGTGCGAATCCACGTGCGAATCTGTGTTTGTGTGAAGCCCAGAGTGTGTCTCTGGCTATGAGGCTGACGTGAGTCTCCGCTCCACCCCCCCGATAACCGCTGGGTTATCTCCAGAAGTGCTCCATTTCGTTCTGACCAATAGAAAGAACCGATTTCTCCTTGTCATTACCCCATTTCGCACCATACAAAATAGCAGACAGCGAATCGGTCTCGATGAAAAGCTGGCACTGTTTGGATTAATGTCGGCAATACAAATGGCCACACTTGCTTGTTTGTTCAGTCACTTGCTCTCTAATGCAGGGTTTCCCAATCCGGTCCTCAGGGACCCGCAGACGGTCCACATTTTTGCTCCCGCCCAGTTTCCGATCAATATTATGGACTGTCTGGTAGGATCAAAAACGCGGACTGTCTGCGGGTCCCTGAAGACCGGATTGGGAAACCCTGCAGCGGGTGTCTTTAGGAACAACTGGTGTAAAAGGAGTCAAAAGAAAAACAGATGCGTTAAATTAGAAAGAACGTTATATGAAATGCTCTTGCCAACTCGTTCGCTCACAGCACAGTTGTCATATGGACGGGACTGACACTTGCTGTGTTTGTTTTGGATCCTTCTTGGGGTCGCTCGATGATCCTCGGTACTCTCTGAGGGCCGGGATGATCGCACGGCAAGGGAAGGCCCACACACGTGTTCTGCACAGACGGGCGCATGTGACGTGCGCAGCTGTGTGCTCTGGCTCCTCATCATGTATATTTATGGGGCCCCTTGTCTGCGCTGAGGCAGCCGTCTGCGGGGGGATCAGTGCCGTCTCCCGAGTTCTGCCCGGTCCTCATTTGGTGACGGGTGCCCAACGGATGACTAACGTGTTGCGCGGAGACGGCAGGAAGGGGTGCTGCCTTGGTAACGGGAGCTGGGGGCATCCTCGTGATGGGAGGGGGCCGCAGGCCGGGACCAGGGGGGGTGAGCGAGGGGGCCACAGCCTCCATCACAGACGCAGGGCTGCCAACCGACACGCATCTGGCGTGACACTTTCAGACTTTCACGTTTACATAAGAAGTTTTACAGCAAATCTATATTAGCCCATTATAAACCTAAAATTAGCTACACCAATAGCGTTGGGGACATTTAAAAGGTAATAAAAATGTCACATATATGTAAATGTGTCTGCAGACTTGTCTCAAATTGATAATCTGACGCCAGTCAGTTGACCAAGCAGCATGGTTGTGCTCCGCCACCGCCGTGACAGTGCTCTCACCCAGTCCATCCATCCACAGCCTGTGGCAGAGTCCGTCAGAACCTCGCCGCTCTGCGATTGGCCGTGTGTCTGCCCTCAACATAATGATGCCTCCACAAAGCAACCGATTCTCAGCGATTCCAGACTCCCAGATGCCCTTTGCAGATAACGGTTATTAAAACATCGCATCTAACAGCCTAAGTATGAATCGCGTCATTAGAAACGTGTCACGGCGGTGGACAATTATCTGTTCCGAAACACGTGGCCGCCTTGGCTCCGAGAACCTCGGCGGTGGTTGCCATGGATACGTGGACCCTGACTGGCGGGTGTTTGACCAGTGGCTATTATGGCTGGCAGCTGAGCTGAAGCAGGCACCCGATTGACCACATGTGAAGGAAGGACATTTTGGGAAGAATCACCCATATGTTCCCTCATACATTACAAAAGTTATTATTGTCATTTGCATTGACGGTTTGAAGTGCCTGCGGCAGATACTGCATCATTCGTTATTCTGCTTTATCCTACCTGGAGGATTTTCTCGCTGAGCCTTGAATGTTTTCTCAATTATTAATGGCTGCGAAACAAACATCATCGAGGTATCGAATGAATATCAGTCACTGTGTGGTGTTAATTAATGACACAGCTCAGAGTAAATTGATTAAGTCGGATTCCTTGTTCCATAATCACGCACGCTTTCAAGTGTCCATTAATTTTTCATATAATTATCCAACCATAATATTTACTCGCTACTAGTTCAGTTTGATCAGCCTTTATTTAATCAAGACAAGCCAGGAATGATTCAAACAATGGCTGTAAATAGTATCTAAAGTTGCACATTTCTTCAGTTCAAACATTGCAGATGGATAAATGATCGCATTAATGTGGAGAAAAACAAGACAGAATCTATTAAGTTTTTAGAAACGTGGTTGACTGGCCTGTTTATTGTTTAAGCTAATTGGTGTTCCCTTTAACGACAGAGAGCCAGTAAATCACCCGGGACGGGAAGGTACACCTGCGGCGATGGGCAGGGGTCAGTGTGGACGCCTCTCCCCGCGGCCGGCCCCATACTCTCCCCGTGAGCACTGCGCAGAGCTGCCGACTGAGAGGCTGCGGTCGCTATGAATTATTCACGCAGTTGGTCCAATGTTATTAAATGCAGCTGAACATTTGGGTTCAGATTCCAAATGGCGCTTAACACAGATACCCCTGCCTTGGGCTTTTATTTATTTATTTATTATTGTTATTTTCTTGGCGAACGCATATTAATGAAGCGAGGAACACGTTTCCGAAGTTTAATGCCGAAATGTGGGGTTTTGGTTCTGGGTGTTTTGTGGGCATGTTGGATATGTCTCTGCCTGCCAATGACGGGCTCCTGACCCGCTCTGCAGTCTCAGGGCTCTCTCTTCGTGAAGTCACCCTCCATCTTTTTTTTTTTGGGGGGGGGGGGGGGGGGCCTCTGGAAATTCCGGGGGTCGGGGATGGGGTAAAGTTGCACGTATCTTTCTGTACGCAAGTACACCCCGCGCGGCGGAAGAATAGGGGGGGGAAAGGCGGGGGTAACCCAAAGAGCG